>CM067218.1:81497058-81746718 GCA_034190945.1 Octodonta nipae
TCCTATTAAATGACGGTAAAGAACCCACTTACATTAGAGTGGAATCGAGCTCCTTTATAGATTTAGCGTGCGCTAGCAAAACCATTATAAAAGGTGACTTGCGCTGGGGTGTAACAGACATTTATACGTATAGCGATCATTGTGCTATTATGTGGAACATCGGAAACAAGGAGACGTCCAAGAGAACTGCTTGCAGTAAATTTAAAAGCTGGGAAGCGGCAACATTTGATAAAGAGGTGTTCAGTCTGATAATAGATCATAACATGCTAAGAAGCAATTCGGCTGACAAAAAAGCAAATGAACTCATGGACAGGGTTGCCAAGGCGTGCGATGCTACAATGCCACAAAAAACAGGAAGAACTCGACAGCTACCAGTATATTGGTGGAGTGAAGCGATTGCTGATTTCAGAAATAAGAGCAACCACGCGAGAAGACTAGCCCAATGCGCTAGAGGAAAGCCCACGTATGAAGCGTTTACGCCTAAATACAGGAAAGCCCGTCACAGGCTTACTAAAGCTATCAAAAACAGTAAACGACAATCCTGGAATGAGCTAATAGAGCAGGTTGATGCGGATCCTTGGGGCAGACCCTATAGAGTTGTAATGACAAGACTGAGAAGTTACGCAAAACACCAACCCTCTTCTCGAGAACAGCTTAGGAGAATAGTTGGTGCACTGTTTCCACAGCAAGAAGCCTGTTACTATAAGGTAGACGTGGAAACTAACGTAGAAATACCACCTATCTCAAACAAGGAGCTTCTTGGGGCCTGCTGCAAAATCGGGAATAAAAAAGCACCAGGAATCGATGGCATTCCCAACATTGCACTTAAAGAGGCAATCATAACAGCACCAGAGCCATTCCTTGACCTGTATAACACATGCATCACAGAAGGAATATTTCCTGAGCGATGGAAAAAACAAAGGCTAGTACTCATACCCAAGAACAACAAACCACTAGATGATCCATCATCCTACTGACCCTTATGCATGCTAGACACTGCAGGAAAATACTTGAACGGATATTACATGATAGGATCGAAGCTACAATCGGGAAGTTGCTTGCAGATAATCAATATGGCTTCAGAAAGTCTAAGTCAACACTAGATGCCATTGAGCATGTTGAGAGGATCCAAGAAATATAGCCTGCTTGTTGCTCTCGATATTAAAAATGCATTCAATACTGCCAAATGGGATGCTATTTGTTCAGCGATAAACAGATTCCAGATACAACCATATCTAAAAAGAATGATTAAGAGCTACCTTAATAACAGAGTCCTAATCTATGATACCGAGGATGGCATCCAAGAGTATAAAGTAACTGGAAGAGTACCTCAGGGTTCCGTGATTGGGCCACTACTGTGGAATATGATGTATGATGGAATGCTTAAACTACCATTGCCACCAGAAGTAGAGCTTACTGCATTTGCGGATGATGTTATCGTAGCCATATGCAAATAAATGTATAGGATCCGATAAGTCTAAACACTGTCTTCGCTGTGCTGAACCTGGTCATATAGCGAAAAACTGTGAGAAACCCCCTAGATGTATCCTGTGTAAAGGAAATGAGAATGACGGTCGCTTCACCAACAGGAGTACCTGAAAAAACGAAAATAATGAAGGTATTACAACTAAATCTAAATCACTGCGAAGGGGCTCAGGAACTGCTGACTCAAACAATAATGGAGGAATGTATTGACGTAGCCATCATAAGCGAACAATATTGTAACCCTAAAGGGGTTAAAACATGGGTCAGTGATTCTAGGAAATGTGTCCCAATTAGGTGATCTCCAATAGTTCCAATCCACGCGTTTAAAGAAAATCGTTCCTGGTGGTGAGCTTCAACGATTGCATGAGGATTTTCTTCGGCCCATATATGGTTGAGGTGGTTATTAACAATGGCTTCCCTTGAAAAACATGCTTTGTTTTCTGGGTGTTGTCTAATCATATCTAGCATCCAAAACCAAAATGCGGGACGGTTAGGAAAATCACGAGGTAACAGTGCCTGGACTCGTTGTAGATGAGGGCCAGGGGGTTTTGACCCCCTGGCGACATATGATGTTATATTTCGTTGACTCCCTCCCTCCACCTTCACGTCTGACGTAATTTATGGATGACTCTTTGGTACCAAAATTATTATCACATGTTTTGTTATGTAAACGAAAATAAAATATTTTTGGCTTGAGATGACGGAAACCTTTTTGGGAATATTGTTAAAAAATGTGTGTTAATGTTCTCATTACTTGCACTTCTTTTTAATTTATGACTTAACATACAATATTTTGAACATTATAACTTTAGCACTTAAAGTTCTAAAAATAATAAACAACAAGAAACTCCGTGTTTAAAAATGAATTTCATTTTATACTTTTAAGTTCATATTTTTGGTTTCGTAACATCAATTACCCTAAACAAAATTAAAATTCATGAAAAATCTAGAAGAAAAAAGATTTTATGGTTCGTTGATTATAGAAAATGATGTCAAAAGAAAACTTCAATATGTAAATATCTGATAGGGTACTTAAAACTGTGTGGATTTGAAATTACATACACACATATTACTGTTATGAAAGATCCATTTAGCTCAGGTCATTTACGAAATTACGTGACAAAATTAATAGTAGAACAAAACCGACATCAACGGGTCCTAATGATAAAACTTGACTAATTGACATAAAATTCAACATTTTTTATCAATGCGTTTTTGTTTTTTAACAAAAAAATAGTGAAAAATCGGTAACAATTTAGTTTTTTACCGTTTACATAAAATCCATCAATACTATACGCTCAACTTCGTTCATTGGTTTCTTAGATAGTGGAACCTTTACCCGAAATTCCAAAAAATAAATAATCGCTTACATATTTTTTTTATTTTATAGCTGAGACATTCTTATTAACTGAAGCGATAGATCTTCTCATACCCAATTCACGTTCATAAAATAAATACTGTAGCCCCAGTAGTTTTTACAAAATTTCAGTCAATCCTATGGAAGACATATTTTTTTGAATGGCTATATTACCTCACCGGATAACCCTATCATTATGAATAAACCACCAATGGAAAGTAGAAGAGTTGGTTTAGAGACCCCTCATCTCACTTTTCAAAATTTATAGTATAAATACATATAAGTATTGAAAATATTTGGCCATTTCGTAAAAAAATATTTGGAAGAGTCCATTCGAAAAATTGCTAAGGGGTGGTACTATATTCTTATAATAAATAATCTTAAAGCAACTATTAATTTTAAGCAGACACATATTTATATTTCTTGCATAATATAGCTTTATGTAATAAATTTCGCAAAATGGAATACCTACAGTCCATTTAGCCACAGATGATAATGACGGGGCAATCATAATATTACGCTAAATGCGAAGGCTATTGCAAGCGATTTTTCCATTTGTAAATGTTTCAATAAAAGATCAACACATACCTACCTATATATCTAAAGAAATTTGGCTTGTCACTAATTAGTATTTATTAACAAAAAAATAACAGGAATCTGAATTGAACAACATAAAAATTGCATTGTTAACTAATTGAAGAATAACATCTTATGTCTTCTATTGTTAACTATTATCCATTTGTATCAGCTTTTCATTTTTGTATAATAACTAGCCGTTACCCGAGGTTTCACCCGCGTATGGAATGTAGAATTCTTTGCAAAAAAATAACTTATGAAACATATGGGCTATCCAATACAAAATTATTTTCTAACTTTGTTGAACCACCTTACATAACTATAAAGCTCTGCTTCACCCTATCGTGCTACCATTCTGTATAAGCTGCTATTTATTTGTCAACCAATATAACATTTTTAAATTACCTAACTATAATTCTTCTCCACCAATTATTTCTGATAATTTTTGAGCGACTTCGTAAAATATAATTTCCCTCCGACCTATATTTTAACCACCCTTTATATGCTCATTTTTCTAAGATTGTGTTAAACACAATATATAATTATAATTTTGCTTCGCCCCATATGTCAGGTATTCCATATATCAGGATGCAACTGTTCATGGTCTACTTTATACTTATAGGCCACCCAATATTACTTTTTTTTGTACCACTCTGTATAACTATAAATCCACCAATCCCCAACATATTTTACCCAAACCGCAACTTTATATGGCCACCCTATGTAACAATTGTATTCAATATTTTTTTGAACTGCCTTTTATAGCTATAACTCTAATTCCATCTTTGAACCATCATGTATAACCATAATTTTATTCTACAGAATATTTCAACCACGCTATATATGCATCTTGCTTAGGGGTCACAATATAGGTATAACCTTTTTTAAACACTTAACTATAACTCTGATCCCCTCTATATTTCAACTATCTTATCTATGCTACCTTATGGCCAACGCTAAATAACCATTTTTCTGACATTATTTTAACCATCCTTGAAAATATAATTTGTCTCCACCTTATATGTCAACCACCCATAATATGAAATTTTTATTAACATTGTTTTAATCACACTGTATAACTATAATTTTACTTCACCCCATGTTTCAGATATTGCATATATGCAACACAGCTCATGTTCCATTCTAGAAAATTTTTCATACAGTTTTTATCCACATTGTTAAACTGTACTTCTACTTCACCCTCTATTTCAACCACCTTTTATGTACAATTACTTTACCGCCACCCTATATAACATTTTTGTACCACCCTGCATAAATATAAATCCATCACTTTCACCAAAACTGCAACTGCTTATTGGGCACCCTATGTAATAATTTTTTAAATACTCAACTACTTAACTCTAATCCTCACTAAATTTCAAATATTCTATCTGTGCAACTTATTATGAGCTACGCTATTTCACATTATTTCCTCATATTTTTTGAACCACAGTATAGAGTATAATTTCTCTCCACACTTCATTTAAATCACCCTTCTTTTTGCAACGTTTTCTAACCTTGTTTGAATCACACTGTGTAACTATAACTTGACTTCGCTCCATATTTCAGGTACTCTATTTCTCTAACCTATATAACAATTTTTTTACCCACACTGTATAATTATTATTCTACTCCACCATATACTTCAACAACCTTGTATATGCAAGTATTTATGCGCCATATAACATTCTTGCACCACCCTGTTTACTTAGAACTGTAGTCCCGCTTATATTTCATCTATTCGGTATATGGAACAGCTTGCAGTTCATAACATTCCATTATAATATTTTTTTAAACCCAGTTGTTTAGCTGTAATTATACTCTGCTACATATTTCTTCCATCCTATATGTGCAACTTGTGAACTTGTGAAATACTTGTGAATATAAAACATTTTTTTAACCACCCTATAAACTATAATTCCACTCCATCTTATATTTCAACCACCCTGTCTAAACAACTACTTTTAACATTTTTTTCAACCCATTTCATAGTTATAATAGTAGCTCAAGAAAATTCAAATATCTTAACTGCTTACATAATATATTTTTTTATTTAAATATAATTCAACTCCACCTGGTATATGCAATTATTTATGATCCACTCAATATACCTTTTTTTGAACCACCCGATATAACTTGCTTCATATTTTACCCACATTGTATATATGCAGCTGCTTACGGACCACCTAATATACCTATTTTTCAAGAGTAATGTAATTCTACTCCACTCTAAGTTTCACATATCCTATATATGGAACACCCTGTAAAATGACACTTGTTGTATTACTTGAATTATTTTAAAATTGAAACATGTTACATTGGCATATTCCAAATTTTGAATAAAAGCTAAGTTAATGTCTAAGTGTTTATTGGGAAATAACACCACACTTTAAAGGAAATTGCTGTATATTCCAAACGTTTCGAGGTCTAGATCAGACCCCGTTGTCAATGGCTAAGAAACTACGGATTAAAAAGGTACAATTCCAAGATGTAAATTTAAATATTTGACAATGTTTATTATTTGATTTTTGACGTAACTAAGAGAATTTTATTTGTAATATACAGGGTAGCACAGAAATTTCTAAAGATCATATAATCATAAAGTTCCTTTCAAATTGGAAGAATTTGAAAGGGAGATCTTCAGAACTTTATGTGGCGCTCCTAGGTGCGACTTTCTTATAAGATAGTGCATTCGCCAAAAATGCGACCAAAGAACTTTGTTGATTCAGTGATCCCATTAAAATCATAAGAGAAAACCTAGGAAAAACCTTATGAACTATCCCGATTATGGGTTGTTCACCAGGACATGACCATTAGCAATTTCTTCCTTAATCATCGGCAACCAGGAACGACTGAATTCTACGGAGGTAGTAGCGATACAATCGTTTTCATTTAACAAAATTAAAGCAGGCTCTTTTAGTTTTCTTTTGGTGTTGTGTTCTTCTTTGTGTAATATAGTAATATAACTGAATTTTGAAACTGTATTTTATGACCAAGGTCCCAAGCATGTTCACAAATTTTGGATTTTTCAAATTTTTTATGTAATTTTTGGGTTCGTTTATTCGAACATTCAGAGGTCTAGAGGTTTCTCCAATATAGAATTTATTACATTCACACGGGATTTTATAAATGCAATTTTTTGTATTTTGAGTTGTGTTATTTGGTTTGGTTTTTGATATAATTGATTTTAGTGTATTTCTTGTTTTAAATGATGTTTTGATATTATATCTGTTTCCCACTCTTTTTAGTCTTTCTGATAGACCCTGTATGTATGGTATAGTTATTGTATTAATGTGACTATCTTGGGAGTCAGTGTTGCTTGGTGAAGTTTGATGTTAGTTGTTAGGGATTGTTTGGTATTCCATTTTGTTTAACTCGTTATTAATAAATTTATTTGGGTAATGATTGGCAGAAAGTATATTTTTTATAAACGTTTTTTCTTCATTGAATTTATTGATATTAGAACAGTTGGTTTTTGCTCTGTCATATAGAGATTTAATGATACCTCTTTTTACTGAACTTGGATGATTAGAATTAAAGTTGAGATACCTGTTAGTATGAGTTGGTTTTCTGTAAATTTCTGTTTCAAATGTCGATTGTGTTTTGGTTATTAAAATGTCTAAGAATGGTAATTTGTTATTCTGTTCAAGCTCGAATAGTTGGTTCTGTGTTGTTTATGTCGTTAAGTAATGCATGTAAATCCTCAAGATTATGTTCCCAAATAACGAATATGTCATCAACATAACGCCACCAAACCAAAGGTTTAATCTGTTTTGAGAAAATTGCTTGTTCTTCAAATTTTTCCATAAAAATGTTGCTTAAAGCGGGAGACAAACAGGAACCCATTGCCATGCCAAAATCTTGTTGGTAGAAGTCATCATTAAGTTGAAAATATGTTGTCTTTGTAGTCTTTGTACAAAATGTTAGTAGTGCCATTATTGTATTAATGGACAATTGAGTACGTTGATTTAGTAAAGAATCTTGTTCTAATCGTTCTTTTACTATGGGAAGTGTTTTGATGACCCGAACATTATTGTATAGATTCACAATGTCAAAACTTGCTAGTGTGAAAGTATTTTTATATTGTACATGTGATAATTTTTCTAAGAAATGTGCGCTGTTTTTAAGATGAGAATTAGACTTACCAGTAAGTGGTGAAATAATTGTTAAAAGGAATTTTGAGAGCTCACTGCATGGAGAATTTATGGAGCTGACAATTGGTCTTAATGGATTGTTGGGTTTATGAATTTTAGGTAACCCGTATAAATGGGGCGGTTTAGAATAGTGTGAAGTAAGATGTTTACGTTGTTGTTCTGTAAATTCATGTTTGTGATTGTAAAGTAAGCGGTATATTTTGTTTTCTATAGAAGTTGTTGGATCTTTGTTCAATTTTGTATATTGTCCTTGGTTTATAATGTTTTGAATTTTGGATTCGTAGTCAATTTTATTTAAAATAACCGCCTTTATCTGCAGGTAAAATCTTAATAGTGCTGTCATTTTTTAAAACTTTAATTGAATGTAATTCATTTTTCGAAAGGTTATTTATTGTATGCATAAGTTTTTCTAGTTCAATTTTTGCTCTTATTCGATACTCTTGAGCTTCACTATTGTTTAATTTGTTTGCAGTTTGTTCTATAGCACTGATGATATCAAATGTTGGAATAGTTTTTGGGGAAATTGCAAAATTAAGGCCCTTTTGTAGAATTGAGGTTTCAGAAGCGTTTAACTGTTTGTCTGAAAAATTAATGACAGTTTTTGACAGATCAAAATGTTGTTTTTTTACATAATATTTCGGCATATTTTTATCGGAAAGAAGTTGATTAAATTTACGTAAATGTGTTTGTTTTTGAGACCTGAATTCACTGTTGTAACTTATAAGAGTACTATTTTTAATTCTGTTAAATTCATTCGCTGGTATTCGATAAGCAAGAAAGTTCTGTACATACCCAATATCTTTTTCTAATTTAAACTTATTTTAACGATGAAATTGTATGCGGTCTCTAATAGCAGCGAAGCTTGCTCTTTCCAATATGCTATGAATTCTTCTGCCTACGCACGGTTGACGAAATCTTAATCCTTTGGGAATAATTCTCATCTCCCGACATCTGCACAACATTTTTATGGAAAAATTTGAAGAACAAACCTTTGGTTTGGTGGCGTTATGTTGATGACATATTCGTTATTTGGGAACATAATCTTGAGGATTTACATGCATTACTTAACGACATAAACAACACAGAACCAACTATTCGAGCTTGAACTTCTGTTGTTATTCTAATAAATTACCATTCTTAGACATTTTAATAACCAAAACACAATCGACATTTGAAACAGAAGTTTACAGAAAACCAACTCATACTAACAGGTATCTCAACTTTAAGTCTAATCATCCAAGTTCAGTAAAAAGAGGTATCATTAAATCTCTATATGACAGAGCAAAAGCCAACTGTTCTAATATCAATAAATTCCATGTAGAAAAAACGTTTATAAAAAATATACTTTCTGCCAATCATTACCCAAATAAATTTATTAATAACGAGTTAAACAAAATGGAATACCAAACAATCCCTAACAACCAACATCAAACTTCACCCAGCAACACTGACTCCCAAGATAGTCACATACAGGGTCTATCAGAAAGACTAAAAAGAGTGGGAAACAGATATAATATCAAAACATCATTTAAAACAAGAAATACACTAAAATCAATTATATCAAAAACCAAACCAAATAACGCAACTCAAAATACAAAAAATTGCATTTATAAAATCCCGTGTGAATGTAATAAATTCTATATTGGAGAAACCTCTAGACCTCTGAATGTTCGAATAAACGAAAACAAAAATTACATAAAAAAACGACAATTTGAAAAATCCAAAATTTGTGAACATGCTTGGGACCTTGGTCATAAAATACAGTTTCAAAATTCAGTTATATTACACAAAGAAGAACACAACACCAATAGAAAACTACAAGAGTCTGCTTTAATTTTGTTAAATGAAAACGATTGTATCGCTACTACCTCCGTAGAATTCAGTCGTTCCTGGTTGCCGATGATTAAGGAAGAAATTGCTAATGGTCATGTCCTTGTGAACAACCCAATATCGGGATAGTTCATAAGGTTTTTCCTAGGTTTTCCCTTATGATTTTAATGGGATCACTGAATCAACAAAGTTCTTTGGTCGCATTTTTGGCGAATGCACTATCTTATAAGAAAGTCGCACCTAGGAGCGCCACATAAAGTTCTGAAGATCTCCCTTTCAAATTCTTCCAATTTGAAAGGAACTTTATGATTATATGATCTTTAGAAATTTCTGTGCTACCCTGTATATTACAAATAAAATTCTCTAAGTTACGTAAAAAAATCAAATAATAAACATTGTCAAATATTTAAATTTACATCTTGGAATTGTACCTTTTTAATCCGTAGTTTCTTAGCCATTGACAACGGGGTCTGATCTAGACCCCGAAACGTTTGGAATATACAGCAATTTCCTTTAAAGTTTGGTGTTATTTCCCAATAAACACTTAGACATTGAAAAAGATGCCACAAGTATCCTTCAGAAAAAAGCTAAGTTGATGCAAGTATCTAATATTTGGTGTATGCGGTGGAACCAATTGACTAATTGTATGTTATCGAACATGGTAGTAGTTTTTTTCGCTATATCTATCTTTCCTGTCAATGTACTACCCTGTATAAATATAAATTCATCAATTCCCGATAAATTTCACCAAAACTTCAACTGCTTATGGGACACCCTATGTAACAATTTTTCAAATATCCTATCTGTGAAACTAATTATGAGCTACGCTATTACCTCATAAAGTATAAAATATAATTTCTCTCCGCACTATTTAAACCATCCTTCATTAGCAACTTCTTCTAACCTTACTTGAGTTACACTATAAAACGATAACTTGACTTTACCCAACATTTTTCTAATTTTTTTACCAACACTGTATAATTATTGTTCTACTCCACGCTATATTTCAACAACCTTGTATATGCAACTACTAATGGGCCACTCTATATAACATTTTTTCACCACCCTGTATACTTACAATTCTAGGCCGCCCTATATTTCATCTATCCCGTATATGAAACAGGTTGTTAATCATAAATTTTTTAATTATTATTAAACCCACCTGTAGATATAGCAGTAATTACACTCTGCTACATATTTCAACCATCCTATAATATGCTACTTGTGAACTTCTTGTGGTTATAAAACAAATTTTTAACTACCGTATAAACTATAATTCCACTTCAGCTTATATTTGAACCACCCTGTATAAACAACTGCTTCTAACATTTTTTCAACCAATTTCATTACTATAATAATGGCTCAAGAAAATTCAAATATCCTAACTGCTTTGTTGACATATTTTATCCACCCTGTATAAATCTAATTCTATTTTACCCTTATTTCACACACATTGTATATGCTACTACTTATGACCCTTACAATATAACATTTTCTTATCCGCCCTTATAAATATAATTAACAACTCTACCCGTTTTTCAACCACCTGGTATATACAACTGTTTATGGTCCACTCAATATCTTTTTTGAACCACCCCATATAACTTCCCCCTTATTTCAACCACATTGTATATATGCAACTACTTACAGGCGACCTAATATACCTTTTTTTCGAGATTTTTTTAAATCCATTAAATTCTACCTATCCTATATATGGAACACCCTGTAAAATTACACTTGATATATCAGTTGGAATTTTTTTTAAAATCGAAATATGTTCAATTGGCATATTCCGAATTTTGAATTAAACCTAAGCTGGTGCAAGTATCTAAAATTTGGTGCTTGTGGTGGAACCAATTCACCAATTGTGTATCTATGAAATACCGAACATGGTAGTAGATTTTTCCTTTAAAGAAATAAAATGTATACCAGATTTTAAGTCACACTATAACCTTTGCAACAAAGAAAGATTCAGCAAAACCAGTTCAGTAGTTCTTACATGATGAGGTAACAAACAAACAAACAAACAAACAGACAACAACTACAATTTTATAATAGTATATAGATAAAATATGAAATGTAGTGGAACTGTAAACAAAGGAACCTACTATTACTTACTTATGTTTTAAAAAATGAGTTAATAGAGAAGGCAAATTTTCGTTTTTTATTGAAATTTAAAATAAGCATATTAAAAATGATTGATCCATCATTATCATCAGTGTCTGTCTAAATGGAGTTTAGGTATTCCATTTTGTTACATAAATCCATATTATGCAAGAAATATAAATATGTGTCTCCGTAAAATTTAAATTTGCATTAAGATTATTAGTTATAAGGATATAGTACCACACCTTAGCAATTTTTCGAATGGACTCGTCCAAATAATTTTTTAAAGAATTTTTTTACTAAATGGCCAAATATTTTCAATGCTTATATGTATTTATACCTTATATTTTGGAAAATTGAGATGAGGGGTCTCTAGATCAACCCTTCTACTTTCCAACGGTGGTTTATTCATAATGATAGGGTCATCTGGTGAGGTAATATGGCCGTTCAAAAAAATTCCATAAGATTGACTGAAAGTTTGCAAAAACTACCGGGGCTACAGTATTTATTTTTAGAACATGAATTGGGTATGCGAAGATCTATCGCTTCAGTTAATAAGAATGTTTCAGCTATAAAATAAAAAAATATGTAAGCGACTATTTATTTTTTGGAATTTCGGGTAAAGGTTCAATTATCTAAGAAACCATTTAACGAAATTGAGCTCACTTTGTAGGTTTTTCATTTCTCTTCAACATTGCCCGCAGTAGCAAACACGGTTTTATCGGTGGATTTTGTGTAAACGATAAAAAACTAAATTGTTACTGATTTTTTTGAGATAAGAAACAAAAATGCATCCATAAAAAATGTTAAATTTTATGTCAATTATTCAAGTTTTATCATTAGAACACGTAGATGTTGGTTTTGTTCTACTATTAATTTTGTCACCAAAAGGTCTGTTTCTTCGTAAATGACCTGAGCTAATTTCCTTGTTAACTTATAATGTCGCAGCGGCAAAACAACAATTCACAAAAGAGAGCAAGATAAATCTTTCCGAAACACAGCACTAGCGAATTTATATAAACAGTATAGTTTGAAACGGACGACCGCCATGTTACCAATATAATCAGTTGCTCCTGTCTCCATCTATTAGAACCTATACATTCTCAAGCAACTATACGTTCACGGGCATCAGCGCGCTAGGCGGATATTTCCCGAACTATTTTTGTATGACCTACTATCATTTGGGCGACCACGCTTTTTTTTCGTTTTTTAGCACTGGAGAAGCGAATGGCGAGGGAAGTAAATCCGACGACCATATACTGTCGTCATAAGTGCCCGGTTGCCTGTTTATATGCAAATGTCCCATGCATGGTAGTCACAATGGTAGACGGACTTACATATACATACATATATATATATATATATATATATATATATATATATATATATATATATATATATATGTTTGAAAACAAGTTGGCACGGACGGAACTATGTGTAGCTCTCTTGATGGTCCGGGTGTTCGTCTGTTCAAAGTTTTGTCCCTGTAAAGGAACGGTTGCCTGACGTTTCGCCAAAATCTCACTTGGCATTTTCATGAGGCTTTTCCTCTTCTTCCAACACGAAGGGTGGCTGCAGGTTCGGACCTTTCCGGACTACTTCGTATCCGAGATCGTCGGCTAGGTCGTTCTCCGCTTAGTCTGCTCTCCGTGGCGTCTGAAGTGGAAGTGAGCTCCGATATGTGCGCGCCGCTATTTATGCTATCTCCCGAGTCCCCTCCTATTTCTTTGCCCCGACTCCGATTGTGTTGAGAGCGCGGTGCCGTTTGTTTTGATTTGGTGAGACCATTGCGTTGTCGCAAATTGTACCGATGACGTGGTTCTGTTTGTACCGATGGCGGCCGCAGATGTTCGTTAGAAGGGTGGGCGTTCTGATAGTTAGCTACGAGTGACGGAATGCAACGTTGTGGTATTGTTGCGCTCTCTTTTAATTTGTTTTTCTTTTTCCGAAAGATGTTCTTCCAGGCTTGATGCAGGTGTAGAGCTTCATTACGGTTATTGATTTCTCCTTCCTTTTCAGTTTCTATAGCTTCCCTAATTGTTCTTCTTTTGAAGTTGTTTTCTGTTGCCAGATGCTTAGAGCCCTCAAAGTTGATTCTATGTCCTGTTTGCTGTTGATGTTGGAACAGGGCCGAGGTTGTGGTCTTGCCGTATGCTGAGTTTGTGCTCTTCGATTCGGGCTTCGATCCTACGGTTTGTTTGACCTACATATGCTTGCTCGCATCCGCCGCAAGGTATCTTGTAGACTCCGTGACTCTCTAGTTGACGTTGGTCTTTGGGATTGCCTAGAATGCTTTTTATCGTCTTATGAGGTTTGTAGGAAGTTTTGATGTTGTTTTTCCTAAGGATTCTTCCGATCCGATCTGTCACTCCATGTATGTACGGAAGGGTGGTCTCTGCCTTTGGGAGGTCTTGTAGAGTTTCTTCGTGCCTTGGTAGTTCTTGTTGATTCAGGGCTCGTCGTATGGTGTTGTTGCTGTACCCATTCCTCCTCAAAATCTGTGAGATGGTGTTTAGTATATTACTATATATATATATATATATATATATATATATATATATATATATATATATATATATATATTGTAATGGATTTAAACAGACATGAAATAATATAAAAATTTTAGCAATTTGAATAGTTAAATAATTGAGATAATGTAAATAAAATGCATACATATGTAACAAAAAAATGAAATTGCAGGAATCATATTATAAATATAGATAACCTAAAAGTATATTAGAATCGAAATGTCAAAATTATAAAAACCGTTATAAGTTTTCAGGAATGATGGAACAGTAAAGAAATTTATACTAATAGAAAGACCGTAGAGCATAGTATATAAAAAAATAAATAGTGCAAAGATATAAAGTCTAAATTTTAAGTACCTGTTAACTGACTGGTGGCAACAGGTGGTAAATTTCAACTCAATGTTTTTGAAAATATGAATTAAATGATTTGGATAAAATTTATGAGAGTAAAAGGTATTGAAATTTAAGTTGAAATTTGTTTAAATTTTTGGATATGATTTAAAAGGAAAATAGTTGGAAATTAATAAAATAAATAGAAGCGGAAATGGAAATAGCAGGTGGCAAATTAAGTCACATAAATAAGAAATCTGACATTGACAAATCCCTTTTGATCGCCAAGCGTCGAGCAGATAGGTGCGAAAAATTCTCGTTCTCATAAATTCAGTTTCCATGACAACGAAGTTAATGTCCTATGATATAAAACAAATTTAATGTTCCATGTCAGAAATTTGAAGAGTAACCTGAAAAATTTAATTTAAATTTATTTGGAAAGGTGAATAAAAAATTAATTTTAATAAATGGTCGAGAATAAGAAGATGATGGTATTAATGGTATAAAAAAAAATTAAAAATCAAAAGTATTTGGAGAAAACCAATTGCGAACCAGCCAGAGAAATTCAATTGAGTGGTAAATTGTACCAGTAAAGTATTCAAAATTTTGGAATTTTAATAAAGTTCAACAATTAGAAGAGAGAATAGGAAAACAACAACAGTGAGTTTTTGAAACATTGTTTAATAAACAAATTATAAAAAAGGTAGTATCAGTGATAATAATAAAGGTTTTACTATTTTAGAATAATAAATATCTGTGATTGAATGATCAAAATATTTTTGTAACACAATTTAATAGAAATTTAAGAATATTTAAGTAACAGGAAATTTATTTTGTTTTGAAAGAAAGCTTGTATCAGTATTGTATTGTGGAAAATAATTAAATAAATTGTAACCTAACTGAAAATTTGGAAATTTGATTATTAGTAATTTAAAATTTAAAATAGAAAAAAAAATAAAGTGCAAATATAATTTCAAAATTTTAAAAAGTGTAAGTGAACCTGTGGAGAAATAGATACTTGTAAGATAAACAAGATAAGTATAAAATTTATTTATTTATTTAACATCTGAAGATTTGAACCCAAGCGAAAAAGACCCTGAGATAATAAAATTATAAATTATAAAGTCCAAATTACAATTTAACTTAATAAAACAAAAAGTATTAGCACATTCTATTTCAAATTGGCGCCCAACGTGGGGCTTAGAAAAAGTTGGCTATACTATTATAAATGGCATCCAACTAATATGGCTCAGTAACATATTGGTAATTGTCAGATTTAAATAAATAAATAAAGAAAGAAACAAAATAAATTTCCAAATAAATATTAAGCAAACTTTGTGGTAATTTGGTTGAATATAGAAAGGGTAATAATATTTGAAATTATAAAACTTTATAAAAAAATTCATTTAAAATAAAGAAACAATATAATTCATAAAGAAAAACAACAATAATAAATTTGATTAATATAACAATAAATAAAGAAATTGTGTTGGAAGTAATTTATTAAAATGGTAAAAATCAGTGGATAATCCAGAAGAAGAGCAAATCGAAGAACAAAATATTCAAATCATTTCAGAGCATGTGGTAGTAGAAGGACAACCAGAAGAATCAAGATCAGAGGGAAATGCAAGTATTGGATCTGATGGTAATCTACAATTGATGGAAATGATAAAGAGAATGATGCAAGATTTCAGTTCAGATTTAAAACAAGATAATCAAAAATTAAGTTCAAGGATGGATAAAAGTTTAAAACAAGAAATAGGAAATGTAAATTCTAATATGGCAGATATAAAACAAGATTTAAAACAAGATATAGGAAATATAAATTCTAATATGGCAGATTTAAAACAAGATAATCAAAAATTAAGCTCAAGAATGGATGAAAATAATAAAATATTAAGACTAGAAATGGAAAACATGAAACAGGATTTGAGTTTAAAAATGGATACAAGTTTAAAACAAGAGATAAGTAGTATAAAAGAAGATATTAAAAGGAATCTAGAAGATTTTAAAAAAGAGATGTATGAAAATAGCAAAACAGTGGAAAATAAATGTCAGCAAGCTATTAGAGAAGTTAAAGGTGATATGGAACAACTGGGAGAGAATTGTGGAGTAGCTTTGGAGGAAGAAAGAACAAAGAGACAGGCACAAATAAAGAAGGTAGAGGAACAAGTTAGTAAGAAAATAAAAGGAGTAGAAGAGAGAGTAGGGACAAATGAAGTAAAAATACAATATATTGGGGGAAAATGGGATGAAACTATGATGAAATATGAAGAAACGATGGACAACAGATTGGAGAAAACTGAAAATGAGCTTAAGAAAAGATATGAAGAGCAAATCAAGAAATTAGAAGAAAATAGTACTCCACAGATAATAGAAAGAGTATCAAATTTTGATACTAGAGTGAAATTTGATGGAAGAATAGGAAAGTTACATCCATGTATATTTATACAATCATTGAAGATGCAAATGCAAGGGATAAAGGATATTGAAGAAATTAAAGTGAGAGTAAGACCATGTTTCATAGATGGAGCAGCAATATGGTTCGCTTCTGTGGAAAATGATATACATTCATGGCAGGAACTGGAAAAACAATTTATATCGTATTATGGGGGTGAAATTAATCAAACAAGATTCAGGGAAAAATTATATTTGGAGAAATACCGTCCAGGAAAATTAAATATTTTGGATTATGCAATGAAATTAATAACTACTGCAAGATACCTGATACCAAAGTTAAGAGAATCGGAGATAATACTGTATATATCAAGACATTTTGATAATGGGATGATTGATACAATAGGAATCCAAAATATAATAACAATTGAGGCATTTAGGAATTATCTACAAAGAATACAGCAAACACAAGAGATGAAAAATTTTAATAATCAGAATACAAATGGGCAAAATAGAGGACAAGAAGATTTCAGAAGAACAAGGCAAAATAGAAGGTATGGAGAAAATAATAATCAAAATTTTAATAGGAATTATTAGAATCAAAATAGTAATGGGAATAAGAATTGGAATAACAGATATCAGGGACAGAATGAGAACAGAAAGTATGACAGTTATAATAAAGAATTTAATCATAGAAGATCAAATAATTTAAGACAGGTAAGAAGTCAAGAAGAAATTGATAAAACGGATGAACAAAAACAAGATAAAGGAAAACACATTATAAGGAAGAATACTACCAGTTGTAATAGAAATACCAGGGAAAGAAGTCAGTCAAGGGAATGTAAAGCGAGTACAAGTAAATCAGATCAGGATTTTTAAAAAGTTTGTATATAAAAAATAAAAAAATGAACATAAAAATACAATAATAATAAATAAAGTTTCAAATATCAACATCCTAGGGAAATTATAAAATTTGAAGATAAATTAATAGAAAATTTAAATTATGATCTAATATTTATAAATGGGAATGTGAATAATTTTGAAAATTATGATAGATACTGGAGCAGAAGGGACTATGATAAATGAAAACATGATTAAAATGTTAGGTATACCAGAAAATGAAATAATTAAAACAGATAAGATTAATATTTTATCAGCTAACAATAAAAAATTATTTAAAACAAATAAAATGATAAATTTAAATATATTTTTTGGGGAAAAATCGATACAACTATCATTTTTGATTGTAAAAAACTTGGTATATGATGCGATAATGAGCATGGGCATGATGAGAAAATATGAAGTCAAGATTAATATGGAAAGGCAAGAGATGGTAATTCATGATTATGGAATAAAATTCATGGTGGATGATCAAGAATTGAAAGAAAGCAAGGAGTTAAAAATGAATTATTTCAAGCAAGAACCAGAATATGTAAATCAACCCATTTCAACAAATAAACTACAAGGTAAAAATGATAACATGGTTATGAGTGAGATAAGAAGGGTATTAAAATGTCATGCAAATTATGAAAATGAGGTAGTAGGTATTATCAGTAAATATGAAAGATTAATAAATAGACAAATAGAAAAGAGAATTGCTACTAATTTTAGTCATAAAATAGAAGTTAGGGGAATCCAAAATTTTAAAGCAAAAACGTATCCAATACCATTTAAATTTAGAGAAGAAGTAAATCTAGAAATTAATAAAATGTTAAATGATAAAATTATTGAAAAATCAAACTCATGTTTTATAAATCCAATGGTTGTAGTTAGAAAGGGTAATGGAGAAATTAGGCTTTGTTTAGATGCAAGAAATTTGAATAAATATAGTATACCCCAATATGAAGCTCCTTTAACAATAGATACAATTTTCAATCGGATAACAAATGAAAAATTTTCTCAAAAATTGATCTCAAATATAGTTTTTGGTTGATACCTTTAGAGGAGACATCCAGAGACTATACACGTTTTCAAATAGATGGGGTGGTGTATAGATTTAGAGTAGTACCTTTTTGGGATACAATCAGCATGTGCAGCATTAGTAAGAGCTTTACATCATATATTTGATAAATATGAATTCATATTACATTATGTAGATGATTTACTAGTATTTTCAAAAAATGAAGAAATAATTTTAAAAGAATTGGATACAGCAGGAATTAAAAATTAATTTGGAAAAATGTCTATTTGTACAACAAGAAGTTATATATTTAGGATTCAAAATTACAAAAGAGAGAATAAAGGTCATTATGGAATATCCAAGACCAAGAAATTTAAAACAATTAAGAGGATTTTTAGGATTAATTGGATATTTTAAAAGATTAATACCAGATATAACGGGGAAAGAGTTACATTTAATAAAATTATTAAGAAATAATCAGAAATGGAATTGGGGAGATGAACAGGAACAAGAGTTTAACAAATTAAAAGAAATCAGTATCAAAAATAAAAAAGGTCATGAATAAATATATTAATAAAGTGGGAAAACCTAAATTAGTTATAATGGATAATGCAACGTATTTTAAATGTGAAAACTTTATAGAATATTTAAATAAAAATGAAATTGAGCCAAGATATATATCAATTAGACATCCAAATGCAAATCCGGTAGAGAGATATCAGAGAGGTAGTGAAACATTTAAGATTTTTCTGTAACAAGAGACATTATAGATGGATAGAGCAATTACAACAAATTGAAAAATTAATTAATCATACACACAATAGTTCAACAGAAGAAGCACCAGAAGTATTGATGAATGGGAGGTATCCAGAAGAAAGACCATGGATTATAGAAAGGAGCATAGAGTATGACAAGTTAATAGAAAAAATCAACAAAAACATGGAATGTTTGGCAAGAAAATATAGGAAGAGAGTGGAAAAGAAAAAATGAACAAAATTCAAAGAGGGAGATCTAGTTCTAGTGAAAACATTAAAGGTAGCAAACAGAAAAAAGAGAGAATGTGCAAAATTATTATTCCCTTATGATGGACCTTATATGGTAAAAACAAAAAATGAAGTGAACAGTTATGAGTTAGTGGACATCAAGACAAAGAAGATCAAAGGAATATACAACATTGATAGTATTAATATTATATATAAAATAAAATAATTAAAATCCATATTGTAGAAAATATAAATAGAAAAGCAACAATAAATAATTAAAAAGAAGTAAAGTGAATAAATTTAAAAATATATGTTCAGAGTAAAATGAATAAGATAAATAAGAATGTAGATGATGGATAGGTAAGATTGTAGACAGTGAATGATTTGTGTGGAGACAGTGTAGGCAAAAAGAAACAGGATGATAACAAGTATTTCAAAATATGGTGAATTATAAATGAATATATAATATAAATGCGGTTAAATAAAAGAATTATAAGAAGGTATGAAATAATAATGAAATAAAAGGTACTAAAGTACAGATAAGGAGTTGAAATAAATAAATAATGTGGTAAAAATGCGATAATATATGAGGAAATATAAATTATCCTGTTGGCAAGAATTATAAAAATAGCAAGAGAAAGTATGGAGATCGAATGGAAGCAAACAAGTAAATCGTGGGACAAATGAGAGTGCTGAGTAGAATAAAAAATAATTTAGTGAAGTGCGAGTTGGACTCGCATACTTAGGGTTCCGTACCACCTTCAAGATTCGAATATTCCAGTTTCAGACAAGCAGGGAATGAGTGCATTTTCTTATGCTTACCCTTATATCTTTTAAAGGAAGCGTTTTAAATTTATACAAAATATACACTTTGATTTTCCACACATAAACTTTTTATTTTATCTGCTTTAGGATTCGCTTGATTTTTATCACAATACACAAGTTTTTAATTTTCTAATTTGGCCCCCAAAAAGTAACATTAGAGTTTTATTTTACTAATAAACTTTCAGAAATGCCTTTTATAATCTACTGTCTGAGTTTGAGGCTCTGTACATTGGAAGAAAAACGGCAAAATAGGTCAAAGTTTAAATTATAATTTATCCCGACTCGACCATACAATGTATGGTATCACACTCCCTCTAAGGCACGCTATGAGTGCCTTTAGGGGAAAATTCACTAAACCCCAGATATCCTAGTTATCAAAAGGGTTTAGCTCTGTGGGAGTCCTTGCCAGGTTTTCAGGCCCGTGGTTGGAGTCGTGGCGGCAGTTTCCCATGAATTTACCGACCGTCCGGGTTGTTCCTAACAGAACGGCTTTTTGCATTTGTTTGTAAAGATGTTCGTCCAGACCGAGGTATTTTAAATTGTTTAATAGATGTTTTGGGACTAGTCCTGTCGTTGACATAACAATTGGTACAGTTCGTGTGTTGTTCATGTCCCACTGAGTCTTTATTTGAAATTCCAAATCTCTATATTTGGTTATTTTCTCAGCTTGCTTGATATTTATATTATTGTTGTTAGGATTTGCTATGTCAATTAAAGTTGTTTTCCGAGAGACTTTATCTACCAAAACTATATCTGGTCTATTGTGAGCAACTGTCCGATTGGTCAGTATCGTGCGGTCCCAGTACAGCTTGTAGTTGTTATTTTCTAAAACAGATTCTGGTTTGTATTTATAGTATGGTAATCTTACCGACTGTGATAATTCAAGTTTCAGTGCTAGTTCCTGGTGAAGTATTTTTGCCACAGCACCGTGTCGTTCTTTGTATTCAGTTGCAGCGAACGCTTGACAACCTCCTGTGATATGCTGGATAGATTCTGATTTTTGGCAACCATACCTGCATCTGTCGTTGTTAATAGAAGGATCTTTAACGATGTACTTTAGGTAGTTCTTAGTTGGAATTGCTTGATCTTGGATTGCCAATATAAAGCCTTCCGTTTCAGGAAACATATGACCAGAGATCAACCAGTAGTTCGACGCTACACTGTCGACATAATCTTGGTTGACATCATTTATATGTCTTCCATGAAGGGGCTTCTCTTTCCATTTCAGCAGTTTCTGATCTGTGGTCTGGTGGTGTAATTGGACATGTTGTTGTGTCAGTCGCAGTGGTGTTGAGTCAGCAACCAGGCACATGACTCTGTGTAGATCAGAAAATTCTGCGAGTTTCTGGAAATGACTACGCAAAATGGAAATTTGTTGATCTAATAGTTTGCTTAGATCTGTCAATCCCCTTCCTCCTTCATACCGTGGCAAAGTTGTACGTTCGACAGAGCTCTTAGGGTGGTGATTTTGAGCTTTTGTTAGTAAAACTCGAACTTTTCGTTGTAATCAATGTCAGTCTTGCACCAATTAACTATACCGAAAGAGTAACTGAGCACTGAACACGCATAGGTGTTAATAGCCTGAAACAGATTTTTACTGTTTAATTTAGTTTTCAACAGTCGTCTTACCCTTCTATAAAACTCTGCTGTTAGGTCCTTTTTCACAGTCATGTGATCAATACGCTGAGCCTGCTTTATTCCAAGGTATTTATAAGTATGATCTTCCCCCATAGATTCAATTGAGGTGCCATCTCCCATTTCGAAGTGCCCCTGCTGTATTTTGCCTTTAACTATATTAATAATTCGGCATTTGTCTAAGCCAAATTTCATATGGATGTCACTGGAGAAGCCTTCCACTATTTTAAGCATATCATGCAGCTGTTGTTTCGTAGCTGCCATCAACTTTAAGTCGTCCATATATAACAAATGGTTTACCTTTAATGCTTGTACGTTGTTGTGTTTGAGACTGAACCCAAAATTAGTCGAGTTCAGTTTGTTTGAGAGAGGGTTCATGGCAAGGCAGAACCACAGCGGGCTAAGAGAGTCTCCCTGGAATATACACCTTCTGATTGGAATGGGGTCAGTTTGTATCGAACAGTTAGCTTCATTCAGTGAGATTTTGGTTTGCCAGGTGGACATGGCATATTCTAAAAAGTTAATAATACAATTATTCACTTTATAGACTTTCAGTACCTTAATGAGTCAATCATGTGGAACTGAATCAAAGGCCTTTTTGTAGTCCCCATATGCCATGTAGAGATTTCGACGTTTGGCGTGGGCTTGATTGCAGACAACGGAATCAATTATCAGTTGTTCTTTGCAGCTTATCGAATTTTTCGCGCTTCCCTTTTGTTGTTGAGTAATTATGTCGTTCAGCTCACAATGTTTGAAAATGCGATGATTAATGCACGATGTTATGAGTTTGTATAAGGTTGGAAGGCAAGTTGGTCGGTACTTTGCTGGGTCCTGTGCACATAGGTTATCCTTTGGTAAGAGGTATATAGCACCATGCGTAAGGAAACTAGGCATCTTGTGTGGGTGGGTAATTACGTCATTTATAAGGGCTGTTAGTGTTTCGTGAGTTGCGTACAGTTTCTTTATCCAGTAATTTTGAACACCACCTGGTCCTGGTGCTTTCCAGTTATGGAGGTGCTTCATTATGTTGGATGTGTCTTCCGTTGTAAATGGTCGGTGTTGCATGGCATCACAGTTCTGAAATGCAGCCTCCTGCTCATTAATCCAGCTGGCTCTGGAGTTATAGGAGATTGTTGTGGATAGCTTTGTTTTCCAGAATTCCTCGATGTCTGTTTTACTGGGGTAACTAGGGGCTTCATTATTATTGGTGTTGTTAAGTTTTCTATAAAACCCTTTTTCTGATTGTCGGCAAAGTGTGTTGTCCAGTTTCCGTTGGTTACTGGTTTTGTACCTTCTCAATCGGCTTGTGTAGACGGAGAGCTTTTGTTGTAGACTGTCCAGGCACTGCTGAGATGTGATATTTTCTCCATCCCACTGGGAGTGTATTCGGTTATTGTCCATGATAGTATTGACAAGCCTTTCTATTCTGTTGTTCCTGACTCCTCGTTGGTATTCGGTCAGTCTTCCAATGTCTTTCCGAAGAGAATTGATTTTCCCTTCAAGTCGTCTTTGCCAAGGTGGTATTCGAGGTGTTTGTCTAAATTGGGGAGGGTCTTGCTTTGGTCTTACTGCGACCCCAATTGTTCTGCAGATGGAAGTTCCAGCACAGTAGATAATTGTGTGTAGCGACTCTAACGTATTAGCACCCATAACATAGTTTGGCAAGATAAATTTGTTCATAGCCTGCAAGACGATACCCAATTTCTTAGAAGATCTTAGTTTGGGAAGAGCTGGTCTAGTCAGTGGATCTATTCCACTATACTCTATAAGAGCTCCTTCCATTTCTGCTTGGATCTTCTCAAGCAGGTCAGCGTTGGTTGGCTGTCCGACTTGACCATACAATGTATGGCATCACACTCCCTCTAAGGCACTCTATGAGTGCCTTTAGGGGAAAATTCACTAAACCCCAGATATCCTAGATATCAAAATGGTTTAGCTCTGTGGAAGCCCTTGCCAGGTTTTCAGGCCCGTGGTTGGAGTCGTGGCGGCAGTTTCCCATGAACTTCCTGACCGTCCGGGCTGTCCCTAACAAGACGGCTTTTTGCATTTGTTTGTAAAGATGTTCGTCCAGACCGAGGTATTTTAAATTGTTTAATAGATGTTTTGGGACTAGTCCTGTTGTTGACATAACAATTGGTACAGTTCGTGTGTTGTTCATGTTCCACTGAGTCTTTATTTGAAATTCCAAATCTCTATATTTGGTTATTTTCTCAGCCTGCTTGATATTTATATTATTGTTGTTGGGAATTGCTATGTCAAATAAAGTTGTTTTCCGGGAGACTTTATCTACCAGAACTGGCTGTTATTATTATTATTAAATTATTTAAAAATATAAATAAAATATATTTTTCAAAATTTAAATAGTGTAGTTTCTAAAGTGAGAATTAAGTCGATGTTTAATATTTTTAATATATTTTAAACAAATGATTTAAAAATATGATATATTTGTAATTCACATAATGAGCCTTTTATCTGATATATTACATGATGCGTTTGAAGATTGAATCTTTATTTTCCATTTAATTGTATAATTTGTTCCTAAAATTACTATGGGGGTTTTCTAGTAATTTATTTTCCGTTTAATTCTATTATTTGGAGGCCAAATAATAGAATTAGGTTTTTTTTCATATTTTTCCTATAAACAAAAAAATGAGGTCTTAGAGTTTGGGAAATAACGGGGAGAATGGGTAATTTTTTTAAAATATTTTTTTAATATATTTTAAAATATTCTTTTTATAAAATTAAAAAAATATATTTGTACCTATTCGTCATAATGAGCCCTGGGATTTGATATATTATATGACCTGTTAGAAACAATTATAATTTTTTATTTTCCATTTAATTCTATAATTTGCCCCCCAAAATCAATATTAAGTTTTTCAAAATTTTTCAGCTTATGGTTTCGGAGATAAGGGGAGGAATGGGTAAAATTTTTTATATTTTTGTTAATATCTTTTAATTTATTTATTTTATAAATATGGAAAAAATATATTTGTTTCCTTCATCATGAGCCCTTTTATTTGATATATAACATGCTGGGTTAGAAACAATTTTAATTTTATATTTTCCATTTAATTCTATAATTTGCCCCCCAAAAAAATATTAGGGATTTTTTTCTTATTTTTCCAGTACAGTTCAGGTGAGGGGCTATACCTCCATTGTTTTTTCAAAATTTTCCAGCTTATGGTTTCGGAGATACGGGGGGGGGGTAATTTTTTTTTATATTTTTGTTAATATCTTTTAATTAATTTATTTTAAAAAATATGAAAAAATATATTGTTTTCGTCATAATGAGCCCTTTCATTTGATATATAACATGATAGGTTAGAAACAATTTTAATTTTAATTTTCCATTTAATTCTATAATTTGCCCCCCAAAATAAATAAATTTTGGTATATTTTCGTTAATATCTTTTTAAATATATTTTTTTAAATATGAAAAAAATATATTTATGTTCCTCAGAATGAGACCTTTTATTTGATATATTACATGATGCGTTTGAATTTTTTTTATTTTTAAATTTTTATTTAATTCTATAATTTGCCCCCCAAAATTAACATTAATGGTTTCTCCTTAATTTTCCTGTAAAGTTCGGGCAACGCTCTATATTTCCTATTTTTATCAAAATTTTAGACTCAGTAGTTTCGGAGATCAGGGGGGGAATGCGTAAATTTTGGTATATTTTCGTTAATATCTTTTTAAATAATTTTTTTAATATGAAAAAAAATATATTTGTGTTCCTCAGAATGACACCTTTCATTTGATATATTGCATGATGCGTTTGAAAATTTTTTTATTTTTAAACTTTTATTTAATTCTATAATTTGCCCCCCAAAATTAACATTAATGGTTTCTCCTTAATTTTCCTGTAAAGTTCGGGCAACGCTCTATATTTCCTATTTTTTTCAAAATTTTAGGCTCAGTAGTTTCGGAGATCAGGGGGGGGGAACTGTCGATTTTTTTAGTTTCCCCCCCAGAAATACCCCTAATATCAATTTTTTTTCTTTTACGAGATGTACTCCTGATCGGGTCACCAAACTATACATTGATACCAAATTTCAACCTCTTCCGTCCAGTAGTTTAGGAGAAAATGGCTGTGATGTGACAGAGGCAGAAATCCTGAGTGATATTATAAGGGTATCCGTATATTGTATATACGGAACCCTAAAAAGAGAAGAGACCTAAAAGCTTAAATAACTTAAATTAATGAAAATATGTACAACTTAAATTAAAAATTAAACAAGGACAATATGGAAAAATATTATAATAATATCAATTAATACAAGTCAAAATATTTTTAAAATTAATAACATGTTTGTAGAAATCTTATAATCTTCAATGATGAGATACTAAGCAAGAACCAGATGAAGTCTTGATATAACTAGAGGGAGAAATAAAGATTTTATTAATGATTTGATTTAAAATAAAAAGAGTGCTAAAAAAATAAAATAAGAACGATACATGATAAGCGAAGTAACTTACTAAGAATGTTGATTCCAGAAATGAAAAGTTGAACAGCATATCTTGGATAAGTTTGTAAATAATATACTAGTAGTAGTAGATTTGTTGAGAGTTCATCAGTTGATATGTTTATTTGAGTTTATTGAGTTTTTTTTCTTGTTAATTTATTTTGTTAGTAGTTCATAATTAATTTGTTCACAGTCTTGTTTGTTATTTGATGATCTTGATAGCTAAAAGTTAAAGAAAAATTAATAAATAAAAAGGTTAAAAAAATATAGATATTAAGAAAGTATTGGAAAATTTCAGCAAAATAAATTCTTAAGTTGAAACTAAAAGAATTTATTCTGTAAAATTTTGGGGAAATTTGTTGTGGATTTAAACAGACATGAAATAATATAAAAATTTTAGCAATTTGAATAGTTAAAGCCTTCGGCTTTCGCTTCTAGCTACGAGAATTATGCGAACCGACCTGAAGAGGGAGATGTGACTCTGCCGAAACGTCGTCATTTTACCATCGATCCCGGCAGGGATCAGTTATCAACTACGCGGATGAATTCCCGGAAACCACCTAAAACATGTATATATATATATATATATATATATATATATATATATATATATATATATATACATACATACATACATACATATACACATACATACATATACACATACACCCGGGGTGGTTGCTGGTCCACCACCGGGCGCCTCCCCAGGTGGCGGATAGGGGAACGCTCTCCAGCAATGGGGAGTACTGAGGACTTCCTCAGGGCGGACCAAAATCAGATAGGGGAAGGAACCCCGAAAATAAACCATTCATGGATATGGGTGATAAGGTCAACTTAATACCCCAGGTGGGTACCTCTGCAGAGGATAATCCCACCACCGGTTCCGATCGAGTGAAAGCCTCGGTGGCCGGTGCAAGCTCCACGGATTCTGGGGGGAGCGAATTATCACTGGTTCCGTCACATGGTGACAAGAAGAATAAGAACACTGCTAATGGTACAACATCGACCATTAAAACTAGAGCTGGCAGCAAGACACTATTCAGCCAAGTCCTCCAAAAGGCGGATAGTGCAGTTGACGCCTCCCAAAGGGCCACAACTGAGAGTGGCGCTCCAAACAAATTAGGAGCAAAGATCGATGAGCTCTTGAAGTTCATTGGGCCTAGGCACAATGTACATCATGAGATCAAGAAACTGGCACACGCCATTAAGTCAGAATATGACAAATATCAGGCGTCAACGACGCGGCCACCTCCTGTAGCGAAACCTGCTACAACACAGACATCGCCAGTAAAGGTGTCAAACACTCAGACACAAGGTGAAAAGCAAAAGGAGGTCCCAAAAGCGGCTGCCTCAAAAGCAGCCAACTCAAAACCGACTGCATCAACACCGGCGGCCCCAAAGCAGGCGGCTTCAATAAAAGTAGCCTCAGTAGCAAGGACCTCGCCACCGAAGGCCTCGCCTTCAGTAGCCCCATCAAGTAAGGCACCACTAGTTAAAACTCTTAAACCGGTGCTACCTAGCAAGCTAAAGCCCGGTAAAGAAGGTTGCCAGAACATCGGGCAAACCACCCAGGCAACAACAAGTAGGGTGGTCAATTCAGAAGCGGAGAGAAACAATGTATTAAAACCCAAGTTTAAACCGCAGACCAAAAAACAACCTTCAAACCAGTCGACTGACTGGCAAATGGTAAAGAGGAAAAAGGCCCCGAGGACCAATAAGCAAAAACCAGCCCAACATTGTACGCTGCTTATAAAGAAAGGCGAGAAGAGCTCCCATGCAGATATCTTGCGAGGTATCAAGAATGATCCCACCTTGCAGGATATAGGCAAAAAAGTCAATAAGATCCGACGAACAGCTAAGGGAGATCTACTTTTGTTATTCGCCAAGGCAGACGCTCAGGAGATGGAGCGCTATTGTAACGCCATCAAGAATAAGCTCCCAAGCGGGGCCACTGTAAAATCTCGAATACCCCAAATCGAGATTGAAATTAAAGACCTGGACGAGATCAGTACCAAGGAAGAGGTAGTAAACCTGCTCAAAGATAATATCGACGGCCTGGCAGAGATCACTGAGGAGGCAGTGAAATCACTTCGACGGGCATATAGATCAACACAAACGGCAGTTGTTTGTCTCCCAGAAGTCCAGGCCAAGAAAGCCATCGCACTTGGAAAGCTGAAACTTGCGTGGGGCACAGTACGTGTTCGCGAGAGGATCAGCCTTCGACGGTGCTTCAAATGCTGGCACTTTGGGCACAACGCCCAGGCGTGCAGAGGCAAGACTGACCGAAGCAGTTGTTGTCACAGATGCGGAGGCGCTGGTCACAATGCCTCGGCTTGTCAACAACCTGCCAAGTGCTTACTCTGCAAAGAGAAAGATAGTAGGTCAGACTGCCGGCACGTTGCGGGTAGTTGGAAATGTCCGATCTACCAACAGGCGATGAGAGCAGCACAAGCCCGTAAATGAAAGTACTGCAACTCAACCTCAACCATTGCGAAGCAGCCCAAGACCTACTGGTACAGCGGGTGCGGGAATTGGATTGCGACGTAGCCATAATCTGCGAGCAGTACAAAAACTTCGACACCCTGTCCTGGGTAAATGACACAACGGACAGAGCAGCGATATGGGCTTGCGGTAAACTTCCGTTCCAACAACTCCCAAATACCCCCGAACCATGGCTTGTGAGAGCCAAAGTGGGAGGGGTCCACTTCTATAGCTGCTATGCACCTCCTAGTGCACAGCTCGAGGAGTTCGAGTTATTCTTGGACACCTTGGCGGAGGATGTACGGAAGCGTGAATCGGTCGCCATCGCAGGAGATTTCAACGCCTGGGCAATTGACTGGGGATGTCGGGAAACGAGCGCGAGAGGACGAGCTCTCCTTGAGACCATGTCTTCGCTCAACCTGGTACTCCTCAACACAGGAGCCGTAAGCACATATCGCAAAGGCACAGCCAGCTCCATTATCGACGTAACATTCGTTAGCAGCAACCTAATTAAAGGGGGCTGTGAGTGGCGGGTCGATGAGGAGTTTACTAATAGCGACCACCAAGCTATTATTTGGGAAATCAACACCACTCCCAAACGAAGATTGTGTGTCAGTCGTGCGAGGTCACAGCCAGTCGGCTGGAAGAAAAATGCTTTCGATGCTGATTCATTCGCCTTGGTTATGGAGCAGGAACCATTGTCAATAGCAACAAGCGCAGAAGCCACTGCCAAAGAGGTAATGACAAGCGTTGTCAAGTCCTGCGATGCTTCCATGCCAAGGAGACGGCAGAACAACAGCCGCCCACCAGTTTACTGGTGGAACGACACGATCTCACAACACCGACGAGAGTGTCTCAAAGCACGAAGGCTGCATCAACGAGCACGGAGACGCGACAGGGTCACAACAGAAGAACTAAGGCTCGACTATGAGATCAAAAGACAATACTACGAAGAGCCATTCTCTCAAGCAAGAGATCCTACTGGAAGGAGTTGTGTGACGAAGTTAATCAAGATCCATGGGGAAAACCGTATAAAATCGTGATGCATAAAATTAAGGCCCCTCCCATGACATCAACGAACTGCCCCGAATCATTGCACCGCATTGTCACTCACTTGTTTCCTGCAAAGCCTGAGCTACCCGCTAATCCTTCGTGGCAGGTGAGGGACGAAGATATACCATCAGTGACTATGAGTGAGCTGATGGGCGCGTGCAACCGGCTCCAAAACGGTAAGGCTCCCGGTCCAGATGGCATACCTAACATCGCGCTAAAATGCGCCATAGCCAATAGGCCTGACATGTTTCTACACATGTATGAGACCTGCCTAAAGCAGGGGGTTTTCCCGAGTAAGTGGAAAAAGCAGAGGCTTGTGCTCCTCCCTAAAGGGGGAAAGAAACCTCCCGACGAACCGTCATCATATCGTCCCCTCTGTATGTTGGACTCTGCGGGAAAACTCCTTGAAAGGATAATAGCAGATAGGCTGGAGCCCTACGTTGAGCCGAAACTTTCCACCAACCAATTCGGGTTCAGAAAGGGGAGATCAACCATCGATGCCGTGACACTCGTTACCAACATCGCCAGAGAGGCTATCTCGGGAAAGAGATGGAGAAGAGGTGGAAAAAAGTACTGTCTAATAGCCACCCTGGATATCAAGAACGCCTTTAACTCGGCCCGCTGGGACCGCATTTTGGAGGCTCTTGTCAGGATGGAAGTTCCGCAGTACTTGCGCAGAATGGTTTCAGCCTATTTCAAGGACCGCATCTTGTTGTACCAAACTGAAAATGGGCAAGTAGACTATAAGATCACAGGAGGTGTACCTCAGGACTCTGTTCTTGGCCCCCTCTTATGGAACGTAATGTACAACGACCTGCTCCTGCTCGGTCTGCCTGAGGGCGTCAGGCTAGTGGCATTCGCCGATGATGTGGCATTGATCATAGTGCGCAAGCACATAGAGGAGATACAAACAACCTTCTCATTCGCTATAGCCACAATTCAGCATTGGATGCTCGCAGCGGACTTGAGTTTAGCAGAACAAAAGACCGAAACACTTCTTGTTAGCAGTCGAAAGGCAAGGGAAACCATCACCCTCAAAATAGGCGACTCCTACATACAGTCGCAGCCCTTCATCAGCTATTTGGGGGTGCTCCTGGACACACGGCTCAACTTCAAAGAGCACATAATCGCGGCCAGCAAGAAAGCAGCTGGGGTACAGGGGGCATTATCTAGAATAATGCCGAATGTCGGAGGCCCTAGACAGATAAGAAGACAGCTACTGGCAACAGTAACTACTTCTGTTTTGTTGTACGGGGCACCGGTATGGGAGAAATCGCTCGAGCTACCATCGTACCGCCGGAAAATGAAATCAGTCCAGCGGCTCTCAGCGATTCGAGTGGCATCATCCTACCGCACTGTGTCTTACGAGGCGGTGAGTGTGATTGCCTCTACCCTACCAATCGACATCCTGGCTGCAGAAAGGGGACGGCTTTATCGCAGAAAGTTAGAGAAAGACCAACCGACAGGAAACAGCGATGAAAGAGCGATGAGTCTAAGGCAATGGCAGGAGAGGTGGGACAGCTCTACTAAAGGAAGGTGGACATATCGATTGATACCTAACATCAGTCGTTGGGTCAACCGCCAGCATGGGGAGGTTGGGTTCTACATCACTCAACTCCTGACTGGACATGGATGCTTTCGAGCATACCTGCACAGGTTCAGGAGGGCAAACTCCCCAAACTGCCCACACTGTACGGACGTGATAGAGGACGCGGAACACGTGTTCTTCTCCTGTCCCCGGTTTCAGGATCAACGTGCTGAAGTGGAGAGGATTCTGGAGACTAATATCGTTCGAGAACAATTAGTAGAAGCCATGCTGAAGGGCCCCCAAGCCTGGAACTTGGTATCAGATTACGCGGAGACTATCCTCAAAGAACTCCGCAATACGTTCGAGGAGTAGGCTTTAGAGGCTTTCAATGTAAGAGCAGTAAACATCTGCAATGAACCACCCTTGCGAAGTAGTATTGACTAAGAGTGCCGCAGGGGACCATGGTTGTAGGAGAAAGAGGTTAGGGTTTTAGCGGGTATACGGTATACTGGTTTCAATGCAACGATTTACTCTTGCTTTGAAGTCATTACATCGGGAGTCCCGCACGACGGCCAGCACGTGCTAGCCAAGTACGGAATGTATTTCCCCCCTCTTCGGATAAAAAAAAAAAAACATATACACATACAGGGTGCCCCACGAACGTGGGCGGTTACCTGTAACTCAAAAAATATCGATATTAAAATTCTGAAAATTTGGCAACGTAGGCAAGCCGATAGGTTCTGTGTGACTAAAATATTCAAAGAATTTTACGCGTCTCGGAAATACAGTTTGTTTCAAATTTTGCACTAAAGAACAGGAGTACGGATGAAATCTGTGGTTTTTCATTATTCTGTGAATAGAGCTTTTAGAAAATCCCAATTCTAGTACTGCTTGCCTAATACTTGCTTTCGGATGTGCTTGAAAGTAAGCTAAACTTGAAATTTCACTATTGGCGTCATCAACAACAGGCTTATTTTTCTGAATTGTTGGTTTGACTGATCTGAAGTTCTTAAAATTGTCTATTATTCGTTTAATTGTTTTCTCTGATGGCCTCTGCTTCTCCGGATATCTAGCAGCAAATGTTCGTGACACTACTCTCTCCATAAATTATAACCATATGGAAGTAATTTTCGTTAGAGCAATTAATGCGTGCAGGCATTGTTGGCAATTTTGAAAAACTGAGTGACATTTCGTAGCCGCCTTATTTTTCTAGCGGTCACGGCTAACTTGATTTTTCTAGGCAAAGTCGACACCATATTTTAATGGGCGGAAAACGGTTTTACGTAATTTAATCGAAAGATGGGGTTTAGATAGTTTAGATATGGGGAACTTAATACAATGTTACCTTCATTTTTAGTGCTGAATATGATCCAGACAAAAAATAGGGAGTTTCCATTTGAATATTTTGAGTTTTAAACATATTGTCATTGTCACTATTTTTTAAGAACAATCTGTAGAAAATGGGGTGATTTTTTCAGCGCTATTTGCTGGCTTGAGTCTTCCAATAAGACATGCCAAAAAAACCCTTTTAAAATAGATGGTTTAGCAAAAATTGTCGATTACCCGCAGGACTGCATCTGTCATTTTTGACATAAAAATGCACGTATCTTGAGAATGGTTAAATTTAGAGATAACATGTGGTTAATAAAATTTATCTGGAATTTAACCTAGCATCCAAATATGCAATAACATACAGAATGTTCTATTTGATATAAGAAATTTGTTGTCTACTTCCGGTATTATCGACTTACCTACGTTGCCAAATTTTAGAATTTTAATAATTTTTGAGTGCAAGTAACCGCCCACTGTCGTGTGACACCCTATGTGTATGTATGTATATGTATGTATATATATATATATATATATATATATATATATATACATATACAGGGTGAGTTTTTTTTTGATGATCAGTATGGGGATCTCGGAAACTAGCGGAGATAGAGCAATGGTTAAATTGGGAAAGATTTGCAGTTTTACAGGCCCAATTTAATGACACTTTCGGATTTTTGTAAAAAGTCATGGCTTACTAGATATTTTGAAAAAACAAAACGAAATTCTGTCGATTTGGTCAAATCCCTCTAGCTGCTTTGTTTTTGATTTTATAAAAAAGTGTAAATATCAAAATTGAAGGGAATTGTATTCCGAATATGATTGTCATGTCCTCGTTTGCATGACAGCTCTCGTTTTCGAGATATGACACAAACTAAATAACAATGGTGGACTTTTTGAACAGAAATTGTAACCATTATTATGTACTTTAATTTCTTAAGTTTTTAGTAAGTACCTACTTATTTAGTTTTTTCGTTATATCTGATATACCTAATAAAAAAATCGTTCAATGTTTTTTGGAATAGTAATAGTAATAAATCAATCTATTTCATGGCTACCTATGTTAACAGTGAAAATAAGAGAGAAAGCATCCATAACTCCGTTATTTTTATGAATAACTATATCGAGTTTATATCGTTGAAAAGTTCTAGAAATGTCCGATTTTTTGAGGTCATAGCCAACTATGGTTTCCATTCAAAAAAGGATAAGTTTCTGTCATATCTCAAAAACGAGCTGCCACGCAAACGAAGACATGACAGTCATATTCGGGATACAATTCCCTTCAATTTTGATATTTACACATTTTTTATAAAATCAAAAACAAAGGAGCTAGAGGGATTTGACTAAATCGACAGAATTTCGTTTTTTTTCAAAATATCTAGTAAGCCTTGACTGTTTACAAAAATCCGAAAGTGTCATTAAATTGGGCCAGTAAAACTGCAAATCTTTCCCAATTTAACTATTGCTCTCTCTCTCCGCTAGTTTCCGAGATCCCCATACTGATCATCAAAAAAAACTCACCCTATATATATATATATATATATATATATATATATATATATATATATATATATATATATATATATATATATTACGATTTTCAAAATTCACTTTTTAAAAACAATTTATTTAATTAAACACAAAAATAATAGTAACAACTTTCAACTATAAGATATAAGTCAACTAATCATCTAACAACTGAAGGTCCTACACTAGTATTTATAACATTACAAAATGATGACTCGACACGCGTGTTAAACAAAGACAATTTAAGCGTGTCGTTTCAAAATGGATGGTCATCAGTTTTTATGTGAACTGAAAAATAAGACGTGTACAGTTTTGGTTACCAAGTATAAATGAAAAAAGTCGAACGTGATAAAAATGACTAACAAGTATCATATTACAATGTGGGAATAATGACAGTATTTGACCTTATAATTAGAAGTAAATTTAATATAAAGTCTGTTTAAATACTTATATAACAACTCCATCTATCCTGAAAAAGTTGATGCTGTGCTTCAACTTTTCAGACCATTTTTGTGAGTTCTCTATCTTCGATGGGTTCCTGGAGTCGAATACTTGGACGTCGTCTGGGAAGGAATCTGAAGTTTCTGACTTGACTACATGGCATTGGTGAAGGTGACGGTGGATCGTCGCCGTTTGTTGTTATGGCTAACAATCTGGATTGTCTTCTTGGTTTGCATTTATAGAAAATGTAGATAAGCATTAATAAAACGATTAATGTAATTGATAAAATTGTGAACCATGGCATGTGTTTTTTTAATAAACGGTTGGTTAATTATTTTGTCTAGTTCTTCTGAATTTTGGTTCAACTTATGTTGAGCTATGTTAAGGTCGTCTGCATCGATCTTGTTTAGTCTGAGTGGCTTTAGATCTGGGACATAGTTTTTCGGTGGTATAGATTTGCAGCAGTTGTACGGTATTTGAATTGGATGGCTCTTGTAGGTAATGTTTTGGAAATTGTCGATCAGCTTGCTTGAATGAATTCGAGTGTTGCCAATGAATGCGTTACAATCGGCCTGCAAATTTAGGACTGAGTTTGTTGTAATTGTTAGTGTTACAACGCTGTTTCCACTGCACTTTATGGTGAGAGGTAAAAGGTCAGAAACAGTAATTAGCCAAAAGTTTGAGCTAATCTTGTATACATTGTGGTCCTTGGCGTAGAATATGGAAGTCTGACAAACCTTTGGAAGGAAGGTGGACTGCTTCAACAGCTGGGCCTCACAAGTTGAATCGCTATCTATAGGATACGGGAGAAGGTCTGAACATATCCATTGAACTTAAGGACTTGCAGTTGTCCAAGTTCCGAAATGTAGTATACAATAGTGAATAATCATTTTTCGCAATATATTTGGTTGTTGTTGGTAAAATGTGATGAAACCCTGTTCGGTCGTCAAGTATCGGAATTGGATATAAACGAAAAAGGGTAAAAGTTTCAGGGTTTACTAAGGGGATTGTTAATACAAAAATTATTTTCGTGTCTAATTGAAATGCCTCCAATTCGATAATGTCGATATATTGTGCGATATTAGGGGCATTAATAGATAAGGGCAAATTGTTTTTGTGCAAAGAGTGAGAGATAATTTGAAATGAGTCGACCAAATCTGCCGGTGTAATGATTGAACTATGTAACATTTTAATACGAGCGAAAGATATTGCCGATAATACATCATTAAGGGCATCTTGAATAAAGACATAGCTTTCCATTAATGATTCACATAAATCTAGAGTTTTGACAAGTGTCTCAAAGAACTGAAGGTCGTGTAAAATAAAAGCAATGGCTTGCCTGATTTCATTAATATTCTTATTAAAGGTTTCTTCGTCTATTTGGAGTTTAGGAACCGTTGAATTAAAATTTTTGATTACGGAAGTCGTAACAGAGATTTGGTTCTTCAGAACATTTTCGATTTGTTGTTCGTCTTGAGTAATCTTGTTGATACAATCGTTAAAATATTGACCACCGTTTGCATCCAGAGTGCCAGTTATTGATTTCCAAATTGTCCCTAATCCATTAATAAGTCCGCGTTTCTGTCGGTTTAAGTGAAGTTCGTGTCCGCAAATATTTCTTGATATTTCAAGTTTACTGTGTCTGATATTTGTTTGAGAAGGCTGACGTGTGTTTGTACTTGTGGTTTGAATAAACTAAGTAGTTAAGTTTGAATGGATAGTGTCAACTAAAGTGTTTAGTATTTTGACATTATTGGAAATTGCGTCGCCGAATGGGTGGAGATCTTTGTAGACAAGCAATGTCCACTTGTCATTCGAAATTTTGATGCTTCCTTCTTCATGAAAGAAGAGTCCTACGGTGTTGTTTATAGATGTTATCGTATATTGAGATGTTGCGATTGTGAAGAGTCCGAGGAGTCTGAAAAGAAGTAATTTTCACTCAAAATACGGTTTCAATCTGTCAAAATTTGCTTTTGTGAATTGATTTGTCTCGGGATTTAGTAAGACTGCAGAATTTTGAAAGAGTTCAGTTATCTGGAAAGGACCATTAAATTTATTTTGTGATTTACTAGAAATTTGCGATTCTTTCAAATATACTTTATCGCCTATGTTATAATTTGGTCGGTTTTCAGGTACGTGTTGGTCGAATCGAGTTTTTGCCTTTTCTTTTTGTTGTTCAGTTTTTGAACGCGCTAGTTTGTAAAAGTACTCCATACGATTGTTGAAATCTCTTACGTATTTGGAAATGAGATTCAGTTGGTTATATAGCGTTTCCGGGGTCTACTAGACGTGTGACCAAAAATAAGCTCGTAGAGTGTAAAGCCATGAGTTTTATTTTTGTTGTTTTTATAACAAATTATTGCGTATGGCAAAACCTTAAACGGATGTTCGTCTGGGTTTTCGGCTATATTTGTTCTGATCATTTCCGATAATGTAAGTTTTATGTTGTAAAGCTCACAGAGGTCTTTCATTAGAACATTATCAAATTCACGGCCGCAGTCGCAATGAATTCGCAACGGGGTGCCGTAATGTTAGAAATAAAGGATAAGCGTGTTAACGGCGGTTTTTGCTGTTTTATCCTTTATTGGATATACCTGTGTGAATTTTGTTAGCTCGTCCCTAACTGTTACAGCATAATTTCTCGATGGGTATTCAAAAACGTCAGCATTAATTCGCTGGAAAGGTGTTTTCGGCGTTTCTGTTATAACTAGAGGGAACTTAAGTTTTTCGACATGTTTTCACCTTTTGACAAATTTCGCAAGATTTGATGAAATTTTCTACATTTTGGTTAAACCGGTCCAATTATATTTTTTCCTTTATTCGTCTGACATTTCGTTGATTCCGCGATGAAGATTATTTTTTCCTTGATGATAGTTTTCTAAAATTTGCGGTATTTCGTCTTCTGAGGGTGTTTTTATAATGTTTTGACATGTTTTCAGTTTAATATTTTTGCCTGCAAAGATATAAGAAAAGGTTTCGAGAATTGGAAGTTCCAAATTGTTTTCGACATAGTACGTTGTTTCGGGATCAAATTTATTCTGTGATTTGTAAATGATGAAAAACAGAAATTGAACGACTGTTTCTGGGTCAAATGGCAAGGGGATTATAAGGTATTTACGATTTTTGACTGATTTACTGGCAAAGGTGTTGAGAGAATAGTTTTCAAAGTTAATATCTTCCTCGAAGATATCATCTATATAATCCAATCGTGGAGATCAGTTAACTTGTTTTGCCAAAAGAATGTAATAATTTGTTTATGAGTTTTGTCGAGAAATTGAGAATTTGTCGTTTCGATTTTCGAGTAGTCAATTAGAGATCTTGTTTTATATAAGTCGACAAATTTGTTAAATTCGTTAGTTAGTAGTTCGTCGTTAAGTTCGGGTTCTTCGGATTCTTGTTCAGCTTCGTCTTCTGAGTCGGTGTCATTGAAGGCGTGGATTTTTGACTGAAAATTGGCTATTTGGTGGAAGTGATTAATTCTAATTCGCGATAGAGCGTCTGCGTTTTTGTTTATCTTTCCAGGTTTGTGTTCAATCTTGTAATTGTACTCATCGAGTTTCAGTGGTCATCTGGCAAGTCTACTGCCTGGATCTTTGATCGAGAAAAGCCACGTAAGCGGGCGGTGGTCGGTGATTAAAGTAAACTTACCTCCAAATAAATACGGACGGAAGTGTTTTACTGCCCACACTATGGCAAGCAATTCCCTTTCAATGGTAGAATATCGAGTTTCGGCGGCACATAAAGTGCGAGAGGCATAAGTGATGGGAAGATCTTTTTCTACAGGACCTTGCGAAAGAACTGCACCAATCGCGAATGCGCTGGCATCCGTGGTGAGAAGAAACGGTTCTTCAAAATTTGGGTAGTTGAGAATGGGGTCTGAAATGAGAGCTTTCTTTAAGTCGTTAAATGATGACTTACAATCAGAATCAAAGAAGAATTTTGCATCTTTTTGGAGAAGTTTTGTAAGTGGTTTTGACATTTTAGCAAAGTTGGGGATGAATCTTCTATAGTATCCTGCCAAGCCTAAGAAAGATGTAATGTCCTTTGGATTTTTTGGCTCTGGGAAATTTTGGATACAACTGACTTTTTCGGGGTTTACCTTGTTGCGTAATTAGATGACCAAGATACGCTACCTGTTTTCTTAAGAATTCACATTTGTCGGGTTGAATCTTAAGGATAATTCTAATATATATAAATAATTTAGTACAAGAAGGCATTAAATCATTTCTTACTACTGTTAATAGGTTTCCAATTTATTAATTTAAACAAAAAATATTTTAAAAAATACAAAAAAATAAAATAAAACAAAAAAAATCGTTCATAGGATTAAGGTTATTAGTTAAGATTGTAGATAGTTTGGAGTTTCAGAGGTTAGCCTTAACTGGCCTTAACTGCCACCTTTCCTTAACTGGCTGGGTATCACACACTACCTTGCCTTAGCTGGCTGGGTAACACACAACACCTTGCCTTATATGGCTAGGTATCACACACTACCTTGCCTTAGCTCTCTGGCTATCACACACCACCTTGCCTTAACTGGTTGGGTATCACACACCACTTTACCTTAACTGGTTGGGTGTCACACACGACCTTACCGGGGTCCTTACCTTACTTGCGGGGTCCTTTGAGAGGATAACTCAGGATAACTGTAGGAAAAAATGACAAAGGTCAATATTTGATCGAAGAATTAAGACAGCACCTGACCAGGATAATAATAAGTTTTCGATGTAATTACAAATTTGAAGTTGGCTAAGCTTCATGTTAGGTTTAAGCTCAATTGAGCGTCAAATCGACAAGAATGGTATGAAAAAAATTATGGGTATATTCTTGGAGTAACTGAATTCAAATACGCTTTTATGTTTGCCATTCAATGTCATCTAGAGGTTGTATCATGGAAAGTAATACAGTTGAAGTGCAAATCAAGAAAATCGATCAAAAAATTTGAACGAGCCCAAAATCACACGTATAATTTTTTTTATTTTTCGGAGCGATTTTATCGATATGACCTTCAAATGACCTTTGTATGACCTTGACACAACCTTAGTGGTCCTTCAGTGTTGAAACTTACAGGAGGTTTTCTTTCAACGAGCCCAAAATCACACGTATAATTTTCTTTTTACTTTTTCGGAGCGTTTTTATCGAATTGACCTTTAAATGACCTTTATACGACCTTGATAGGACCTCAGATATTCTTCAGTTGTGAAACTAACAGCTTATTTTCTCGATTTGACCTTCAATTGACCTTGGTACGACCTTTAAATGTCCTTGAATGGTAAAAATAAGAGTGGCTGTGAACTTAGGCACCCAAAAAGCGTATGAATACATTTTTTCAGATTTTTCAGACCATTTTACTTCAAATTAGTTCCTATACAATTATTTAATATTGAGGCGAATGGTTCATATAAGTCGATGTGAAACTCTGTTTACAGAAAAGTGTAATTTTTGCATCTGAATAGTAAAGTTGAGGATATTTAAAGAATATCAAACAAAAAATTACAATGGTACGACTTAAATCGGCGCGTGCGTAGAATTTTTTCCGATATTTCCCACTATGCGGCGGGCAAACACTTAAGACTGCCTATTCAGTTTTAAATCACACAAAAAGTAGTAAAAGTTTAAGCACAAAATAATTTAGAAATGGTGTAAATGTTTAAAACTTAATAATTTACTGCAATTAATTTTACAAAGAGAAAACACAAATGTGGGAAAGCACCATACGGCTTGTCAATTTTAACTCATTGCCGGTTGTTAAATTTGTTTTTTTACTTATACCACTTCTTAAAAAGAATATTATTTATGCAAAATTTATATAATTACTTTTAGGTGAATGGAAGATTCGAGATATTCAAGCATTTTTGGAAGCTCTTTGTGAACATTGCACAAATCTTCAAGGACTCAATTTAAGCGGATGGAAAGGGATCACTCCAGATCATCTTAAATATCTCAGTACAAAATGTAAAACACTTGAGCGTCTGGATTTGTCTTCAGTCAATGTAAACTTTTTCCATATGAACAATATTGTTTAAACTAAATAATTTTTATTGTAGTCTACTTCAGCGATAAATGCCCAACCATTAGTAAATTTAAGCCAAACAATGTCATCTCGATTAACTCATCTTATTTTAGCTCATAACAAGATTGCAAATTTTACTCAGATATTAAGCGCAATATCAGTAAGTATAAGCTTCCATTATATTAATATGTTTGACAACAGCAGTTTATGAATCTATAACAATTAGTATGCGGGTTAGCATTATTAAAATTTATTTTTAGTACTTCCTTTATTTGACAACGAAAGTGTTGCTAACAAAATAATTATAAAAGCCTTCAAACATTTTGTAGCACTTTATGCATCTCTATAATTACACTTCATAAAATTTGGTACGTCTACAAGGATGAAAGTTTACATATTTCACTGGGCCAAACGTTTCAAAGTCCCGTTATCATTGGTATTACAATACAATTTTGATTTAAAACACTAATTAGTAAATAAGGGTCTGATTTAGATGTTGAAACGGTTGTTGTTTTAATATGACAAAAAAATTCAATTGGGCGTTTGGTAGTCATTCTATTGACACCCGAGTTTAATGTAAACGAAACATTTGGTGTAAGTATTGAAATATTAATACATTCTGTTCAAGTAGATATTCCCTAAAAATATATATTTATACTAGCTGACCTGAGAGACGTTGTCCTGTTCAAACGTTATAAATCCCATTTTTTTATATAGATTGTAATTATTTGAACCGTTTTGATGAAATTATATGAAAATAAAACATTAAAATCAAGCGTATAATTAACACAATTTTACCTCTCAAGAACGTGAGAGTATATCAATTTACTCTAAGTTTAAATATGTCAAATGTATTTTTTTTTCAATAATAACACGAAAGAAAAAAATTCAAATATTATTTTTATGATAGCTTTATTTAAAATATGTAACCGAATGACAATTTTAGTAGTGGACATTTGCTCTGTAAACTAATTATTTCCAAGACTTAAAAATCAGTTTAATTTCAGTTAACGCTTTTTTTTAAACACTTAATAATAATTTCACTTCATAATATATTTCAACTTGTATGACTATGATTTTACTTTGGAAGTTGCGATACTACTGATATGATACCAGTATCGGTACTTTGGTTTCGATACCGAGTATTTTTGCAACTGCTAATGATCTACCCTATAGGTATAACATTGATTTAACATTTTGTAACCACCCTTTTTAAAAATTATTTTACTCCGCCCTATAATTTCACGATCATACATTCAACTACTCAAGGCTACCCTACCTAATTATTTTTCTAACCACCCTGTATAACTATAATTTCGTTGCACTCTATATAAGCAACTGCTTACGGGCCACCCAATAAAACATTTAGTTTCTAATATATTTATAAACACCCTTTATAATTATAATTTTTACATATACATTAATAATTATTAAAATAGTTCAGGAATTTTTAATCTAAAGTGAATAGTCAATAATGATTATTAAATCATATATTGTTTTATTTTAAAATCGAAAAATAAACTTGATAGTGCGGTCTGGAACACTAGTAAAAGCTTTCCTTATAAACAAGCTGTAGAAAAATGACGTGTGGACATCTATATTAACTGAAAATAGTTCGAACCAACGAAGATATTCTTCTGACTAATTTAAATACCGACGCAGAAAAGCGTAATGGAATATTTTGTGAAGTAAGTGCAATCCAAGATTTAATTAACTCCAAATTGAAGTTCTTCTCCCCCATTCACGTTAACATATGAAGTGCCAGAAAATAAAAATTATAATATTAAGCGAGTGCTTTCATATTGATAATATAATTTTTTTCAAATACCTGGTTATTCAACTTTTTATAATGAGGGAGATTTTAATATAAATGATGGTATTGTTACGAGAGTTCATCCGACAGCTGGTGCAATCGGCCATCAACCAATTCGTGGAAGGAACAGTATTCCGATACTTTTGGGAATCCGAAATGTTTTGTCTCTCAACAGGCCGACCGCTGCCGTTACTGGGAATTCCCTTAAAGCTTCCAGAACACATGAAACAAGTTTCCCGATATTTCGTTGACTTGTCAGAATAATTCCAAGAGAAATATATAAATATGGACAGGTGGCGATGGAATTCAGCCTGTTTTCGAAGGTCGTATTGTATAGTTAAGATAAATGTAAATAGTTCTGTGAATATAAATTGTGTTAAAGTAGTGGAAATAAATTAGAGTGAGTTGGACTGTGTTTTTAAATAAATCCAAGAACTGAATAGAACCCGTGTGTGAAAATAAAAACATTACAGTGGTGTCAGGTTTCGGTGTATTTGTGGAACTTTTGAAGTGATAACTAAATAGACTAACAATGTTCAAAGCGGTGAGTGAATTGAAAGTGACGCACTTAAAAAAAGAACTGGAGGAAAGGGACTTAGAAATTAGTGGCAAGAAAAGTGAATTAATACAACGGCTACGAGATGCCCTAATAGATGAAGGTAAAATCCCGATACTTATTTGTTTGAAGTTTCCGGTAATGGGGACATGAGTATGTTACTTAAAAAAAAAATAGAAGATAAATTACTAGAAAATTCGAAAACCCTAGAAACCTTACAAGAAAATACTAAAACCTTAGAAGCCAAATTACAAGATAAACTGCTAGAAAATTCTAAAAACTTGAAAGAGGCTCTAGAAGATAAATTTGTAGAAAAATTACAAGAAAATTCTAAAGCCCTAGAAGACAAACTGCTGGAAAATTCTAAAACTCTAGGAGACAAACTACTAGAAAATTCGAATTCTTTTGAAGATAAGCTACAAAAATTACAAGAAAATTCACAATTTGAAAAGCATGGTTCAGGAAAATTCTGAAATGCTGGCAGAGAAAATAGTTGAGAATGAGGCTCGGATAGACGAGCTAAAACAGATAATGGAGGGTGAGATCAGCAGAATAAAAGAACAGGTAGTCACAATACAAAGGATAGAAACACAATCAAAAACAGAAAGCAGAAACAGTTTAGAAGTGGTGGATTCGAAAATTGGCCTCGAGGGAACAAGACACAAGATGAAACCTCCGCAATTTGATGGAAAATCGTCATGGACTAATTATCGGCGCCAATTCGAGGTTTGCAGCTAAGCTAAACGGATGGTCGGCAGAGGAGAAGGACATCGCATTAACCCTAGCCTTACGAGGGGATGCTATAGATATCTTACAAACATTAAATACCTCTGAGCAAGAAGACTACGAATAACTGGTCAAACATTTAGAACTGAGGTATGGGCAAACTCATTTGGAGTTCGTTTATCACTCCCAACTTTTAAATTCCACCAGACATGTAATGAATCCCTACAAGAGTTTGAAGCTGATATTGCCCGTCTGGTTCTCCTTGCCTATCGAGCCACACCGGAAAATGTGATAGAAAGGTTAGCAGTACAAGCGTTTTTGGATGGACTCCAGGACAATGAAGCAAGGTAAGCTTTAACACTAGCTCGACCGACTCAATTAGTGGATGCACTTGCTCAAGCGTTAGAATTCGAGGCTGCTAAAAATACCTGCCGAAGTCAAGCCAGAGTCCGAATCCTGGACGGAGAATTGGAAGATGGCGGAAACGATGAAACATCTGTGAGAAAGATAATAGAGAAAGTCCTTACCGAGAAAATACAACTGAGATGTTGGAAATGTGGTAAGGTAGGACACATAAGGAGTCGTTGCGTTGTTGCAAGGAGGGCAACGGGGGCCCGACTTCCTCGTCGGAAAACTAAAGAGGGTCGATGTGAAGGGGCCATCGTCGACCTGTAGCCAACAAGCCCCAACTATCTGCTCATATGTCGCTTCGCTTCGCAATCACTTTGACAGTGTCTTTGTAGATGGCTTTATTATTAAGAAGCAATGTGTAATACTGCTGGATACAGCTGCGACAAAAACAGTTATAAGGCCCAACATCGTTTTAGAGACGATGATAAAACCAACAAAATGGCAACAGCGAACAGAGGCAGGAGAAGCAGCGAAAGTCCATGGTGAAACACAACCTTCCTACATCGGGCATTAGTGGCAGACATCGAAGACGAAGTCATCATTGGAATGGATGATATGAGCTCCAAGGGAGTCCAGTTAAACTTCAAAGATGGAATTCTGCGAGTGAATGAAGAAGAAGTGGTGCTTCATGGGAAAGACGACATAATGCTTCGAACAATCTTAGCAAAGGATGTCAATGTCCACTGTCGCACTGGGGAAGACTCTGTTTCGTGACAAGGAGATTGTGCCAGTAAGAGTAATGAACCTAAATCATTACTCGGTTGTGCTAAAAAGGAACAACTTTGGGCCATTGTTCAACAGTTTCCTCTGTAGTGAAATGCACAGATCATGCAGAAATAACACCAGGTAAACTATCTGAGGAACTGGAAAAACTCATCACCGATTCATCTAAGAAGTTGAATCCAAACCAGAAAGTAAAATTGAGGGGCATCGTTAGAAACTACCAGGATATCTTTGATATAGGGAACGACAAAAGAGAACGAACTGATTTGGTGAGACATAAAATTAATACCGAGAACGCTCAACCTATTCGACAGTCGGCGAGAAGACTTTCCCTAGCTAAAAGAGAAGAAGTCGACAGGATAGTCCGCTAGATGGAGGAAGAAGGTATTTTTGAATCATTCAATAACCCTTGGGCTTCTCCAGTTGTCTTGGTTAAAAAGAAAATGGTTCAACTCGATTTTGCGTGAACTATCGGCAATTAAACCACGCTACAAAGAAAGACAGCTATTCCCTTCCAAGAATAGACGATAACCTAGATACATTGGCTAGATCGAAGATGTTTTCCACCCTGGACTTGAAGAGCGGTTATTGGCAGGTGGAACTTGCTAAAGAAGACCGAGAAGAGACTGATTTTATCATCGGCTCTGGACTTTACCAATTCACGGTGATGCCGTTTGGGTTGTGTAATGCTCCAGCGACGTTTGAAAGATTGATGGAAACAGTGTTAAAAGGGCTTTCATGGAAAACATGGCTGGTGTATCTTGACGACATTATCGTCGTTGGAAGATCATTTGAAGACCACGTCAAGAACCTGGAGGAGGTGTTTCGGCTACTTTGAAGTTCCGGACTAAAGTTAAGCCCGAAGAAGTGTCAGCTGTTCCAAGAAGAGGTGCAATATATTGGGCATGTGGTTTCCGCAGAAGGAGTAGCTGTTAATAAACAGAAAGTCAAAGCTGTCCAGGAATGGCCGATACCTAAAGATATCCACCAGTTAAGAAGTTTGCTGGGGTTATGCACGTACTATCGTCGGTACGTAGCCGGATTTGCCAACATTGCCAACCCACTTACTAGACTCACAGAGGGGAAGGTGCAGTACCAGTGGCACGAGGAATGTCAGCGATCGTTCGAAACATTGAAAAGAGCATTGACGAGTGCCCCCGTCTTAAGTTATCCTTTGCCAGATGGGAACTTCGTGTCGGAATCGGTGCGGTGCTTTCGCAGATCCAAGACAGTCAGGAGAAAGTTATCGGCTATTTCAGCAAGACCTTGAGCAAGCCTGAACGGAATTACTGCGTTACTCGCAGGGAACTTTTGGCTTTGGTACAGGCGGTAGAACATTTCTACAAGCACCTCTACGGTAAAAGATTCCTCCTGAGGACTGACCATGCAGCACTGAAGTGGATCTCCCAAGGACAAGTGGCCAGGTGGATTGAGCGGTTGCAAGAATTCGACTTCGAGACTGAACATCGAGCTGGAACAAGCCATAAGAATGCTGATGCCTTATCGAGGAGAGCATGCCCTGATGATTGACAACCTGAGGAGATCCAGAAAGATCAAAAATTAGATCCAGAACTAAAAGAAGTTATCCGGTGGAAGGAAGAAGACCGCAAACCTACGTGGCAAGAGATTTCCCGATACTCACCAACCATAAAGTCGTACTGGGCTCAGTGGAACTCCCTCATCCTGGAGAATGGACTTCTCAAGCGCGTCCTGGAATCTCCAGAAATAGGAGACCAGAGGTTTTACGAGAACTACATGATGGTACAACTGGAGGACATCTGGGAATAACGAAAACCCTGGGGAAGTTGAGAGAATGCTTCTATTGGGTAGACTGCCAAGTGGATGTCAAGGACTGGTGCCGGAAATGTACTGTTTGTGCAGCAAGTAATGGGCCTCAGAAGCGTCCAAAAGCTCCAATGAAGCAATATAACGTGGGCAGTCCATTCGAAAGAATAGCCATTGATGTTACCGGTCCATTTCCTGAATCCGACTCTGGAAACAAGTACATTGTGGTGGTGATGGACTATTTTAGTAAATGGGCCGAAGCGTATGCCTTACCGAATCAAGAAGCCTTGACCGTTGCTGATGTCCTTATCAAGGAATAGATCAGTCGTTTTGGTGTTCCCTTGGAGTTACACTCAGACCAAGGTAGAAATTTCGAGTCTGCTCTTTTCCAAGACGTCTGCAAGCTCTTGAAGATCAATAAAACACGGACGACAGCATTACACCCGCAATCCGATGGAATGGTAGAACGGATCAATAGAACCATAAACCGCCATTTGGCAAAGGTAGTCTCTGACCACCAAAGAAACTGGGACCAGTATCTGCACTCGTTTCTAATGGCAAATCATTCGGCTGTGCACGAGTCCACGGGTCATACCCCGGCCATTATTATCTTGGGACGAGAATTAGACTACCATGCGATTTGAAGTTTAGATCCCCCACGAGAAGAGACCGCAGGTGAAGACTATGTCAGCCAGCTAGGTTGAATATCAAGAATGCCAGTGCCCGAATGAAGGAAGCCTACGACATCAAAGCCGAGGGCGGAGAATTTTAAGTTGATAATCTTGTTTGCTTGTATAACCCGCAACGTCGTCGTGGGTATTCGCCCAAGCTACAGAGATCTTGGGAGGGGCCGTACCAAATTGTGAAGAAAATCAACGATGTTGTCTACAGAATAAAATAGCTACCTCGAGGAAAACCAAAGGTGGTACATTTCACCAGGTTAGCCCCTTATATGCCGGAAGTCATGACAGCGAAGTTGACCAAGCCCAAGTCCGCAGCATCCAACCACCCGATGACGAGATAACCTTCAAGCAGTTTATGGCCCTGTACTCTGATGGGCAGAAAGTGCAGCACGAAGTAACGAGAGAGGAACCCCGAGACCTGTTTGAGGTGCCCATACAATATGCCCTGGCTCATTGTGTGGCTCGAGATCTCCGGATGACCAGAGGAATAGCTAAGGTGTTTGCCAAAAGTACGGCCAGTTCCAGAAGCTACGGGAGCAAGATTCAGTGGCAGGGAAGGTACTTCATCTCGAAGATAAACAACCAGTGGGTACCAGAGACATCTTTTATTTGGTAACGAAAACATTCTCGCGGGACAAGCCAACATACAGCGATCTTTGGAAGACTCTAGTAGAATTGAGGAATTCGTGATGGAGAAGAATCTGATGTAATTGGCGGTCCCAAAGATAGCCTGCGGGTTGGATGGACTGAATTGGAGGGAGGTGAGAAGTATGATGGAAACAATCTTTCGATTCAGTAGTATCGACATCCTGCTATGCTGTCTCAATACTCGCAGCCCAGATTCGAAGAACGTTGACTGTTACTTCCACCAAACTTCCCGTTGTCGAAATGGAGAGTCCTGCAAATATCGTCACACCAGGAAAGATTCTAGGACATTCCGGGACGAAATAGTCTTAAGGAGGGGGGAATGTTACGAGAATTCATCCGACAGCTGGTGCAATCGGTCATCAACCAATTCGTGGAAGGGACAGTATTCCGATACTTCTGGGAATCCGAAATGGTTTGTCTCTCAACAGGCCGACCGCTGCCGTTACTGGGAATTCCCTTAAAGCTTCCAGAACACATGAAAGAAGTTTACTATAGTTTGTTGACTTGTCAGAATAATTCCAAGAGAAATATATAAATACGGACAGCTGGCTATGGGATTAATTCTATTTTCAACGGTCTTATTGTATCGTTAAGATAAATGTTAATAGTTCTGTAAATATAAATTGTGTTAAAGTAGTGGAAATAAATTAGAATGAGTTGGACTGTGTTTTTAAATAAATCAAAGAACTGAACAGAACCCGTGTGTGAAAATAAAAACATTACAGTATTCTAATGTTTGTAAAAAACTACACAAATGTTCGTATAGAAAATAATAAACTACCGTCTAGCGGGATAACTATCAGCGTACTTGAGTTTACTATAAATAAGCAAACTTACAGAATAATTGCTTTATATAGACCAAACCCCTCAAATATCCTTTCATTTCTTTCTAAACTAACTACTCCTGCTAATTTTGAATTTTTTTTAGGTGATATTAATATCAATATACTAAGTGATGCTGCCAATGTCAATAATTATATATCTACTTTGACCAAGCCCGGTTTTGAGGCGTATATAAGACAAGGATAACATGTGAAAGTGCCACATGCATAGATAACATTTTTGCAAAGAAAAATATTGTCTAGACAAATATCAGTACAATTCGTACATTTTAAACAACAACATGACAGATCATTTCCTGTTCTGTTCAATATTTCTTATAAAGTTACTAATAATAAAATTCCATACGTTAGTAACACACTAAATAGTCATTTATATAAGGAACTTAATACCGGTGTTCTCAAACAAAACTAAGTAATCTAAACTGGTCCACCTTATTAAAACAAGCTACTTTTGCGACTACTACTAAGCAAAGAAATTTAAAGAAATTAAAAAAATGGATTACAGAAGACTTAATAATTTCTATAACACATAGAGACCTACTAAAAAAGAAATTATCAGAAAACTATTCAAATAACTTTAAAATAAAACCAGTCTTATAGGAATTTTCTAAATAAACTGCTCAAAAAACAATAAATTATTATTACAAACATCAAATTATACAAAACCAAAATAATTGTAAAAAATTCATGACATTGTAAAAGCGGCAACAAACGAAAACACTGATAGAATTTCAACATTAATAACAATAAAGATATCGCTAATTTTTTCAAATAAATATTTCGCGAACATTGGATTGCAAATACATTCCAAAACAGAAAAAAAACACAGTCTGTTAATGCTAGAAGCGTAAAAAACTCAATTTTTTTAAATCCTGTATTCAAACCCTAAATCATAAGGCATATTAAAACCCTCAAATACAACTGTGTTCTTGGACCCGACGGTATAGCATTAAAAATAAGCATTAGTACTCTTCAGCATATAATTAATTTAATATTTTCAACAGATATTGTACCCACACAGTTTAAATTGTCGGTAATTACGCCAATTTACAAAACAGGCTGCAAAAATAAATATCAAAGTATCGACCGATAAGTCTAATTAACATTAATGTCATCCACAAAAACTAATTCGGTTTTCTTGGAGGAAAAAGTACGTGGGATGTAATGTATATGGTTGTTACAGAAATAACAACCAATCTCGACAACAGCAAAAAATGCTTTGCGCTGTTTCTTGACTTGGCAAAAGCCTTCGACACCGTGCCTCATAATATTTTACTTCAAGTATTATGTTATGCAGGTATTAGAGGTTTTGCGATAAAGCTAGTTACCAGTTATTTAACAAATAAGGAGCAATAGACGAAAATTAATGGATGTTTAAGTGAAACAATTCCTGTGAAAATAGGCATTCTCCAAGGAACGATTTTAGTTCCGATTTCGTTCCTAATTTATATAAACACACTTTTATCTTTGGAAATGGACGCAAGAATAGTATCATACGCAGATGACACCATTGTCATATTTAGTGGAACAACATGGAAAAGTGTCGAAGAAAAGTCGAAATCAGGCCTCTGCAAAGTTAAAATCTGGCTAGACATACATCAATTATCCTTAAACGTCAATAAAACTAACTTTATATAGCATTTGGTCTAAACTAACAAACCTCACTTAATATCAAAGTTGAAAATATAAACGAACCCATCAAAGAAGTCTCTCACACAAAATATTTAGGCATAATTATTAATAGGCATTTAAGGTAGAATTACTGCATTGAGTATACAAAACGGATGCGGCTTAATTAATAAATTTTATGCAAAGCAGTTTTAATTATTGTCTATAAAGCTTTCGTTGAATCGCTGTTTAGATATGGTATTTTGATATGGGTGGGTGGTTTATATAAGAGCAATTTAAAAAACTACTCTTCAAAATTACATCCTCAAAATAATATTCCGAAAAGACATACATTATCCCACAAGACTTCTATACACCTTTAAGCACTTTATTTTTAATATTGAAACATCATTTAAAACAAGAACACTAAAACCAATTATATCAAAAACAACACCAAAAATGACAACTCAAATTTAAAAAAAATGCATTTATAAAATCCCTTGTTAATTTAATAAATTATATATTGGAGAAACCTCTAGACTTCTAAATGTTCGAATAAATCAACATAAAAATTACATTAAAAAACAACAGTTGAAAAATCCAAAATTTGTGAATATGCTTGGGACGTTGTTCATAAAATACAATTTCAACATTCAGTTATATTACAAAAATAAATACGATTGTATCGCTCCCACCTCTGTGGAGTTCAATCGTTCCTGGTTGTCCATGATTAATTAAGAAATTGCTAATGGACATGTCCTTATGAACAACCCAATATCCGGATAGTTCATAAGGTTTTCCCTACGATTTTAATGGGATCACTAAGTCAACAATATTCTTTGATCGTATCTTTGGCGAATGCGAATCTTATAACAAAGTCGCACCTAGGAGCGATCAAGATCACCCCTTTCAAATTCTTCAAGTTTGAGAAGAACTTTATTATTACTTATATGATTTCTAGAAGTTTCTGTGTTACCCTGTATTATCATCAAATTCTCTTAACTACTTCATATGTCAAATAATAGATATTGTCAAAAATTTAAATTTTACATTTTAGAATTGTGCCTTTTTTCATAGTTTCTTTGCAATTGACAACAGAGTCTGACGTAGACTCCGAAACGTTTGGAAATTTCCTGAGTTCGTGTTATTTCCCAAAAAGTGTAACAAATGTTCTTTAGAAAGCAACTGCTATACACGGACATTGCAAATATAAGACAGCTCTACATGCATGCAGTATGTATGCATGCATTTAAGAACCGTCATGCACTGCAAGTATGTACAAACACTTTTTATGAAACACGAAATTACGCTTAACAGCTAATTAAAAACCATAGCGTTCAAAATTGTATCAATAAAAGATTTTATACATTCTTAGCCCTTAAAATATTTAATTTAATACCTACTGACATGAGGAATGAAACCTCTGTGAAAAAATTTGCTAAATTATCTAGAGAATTCATTGCAAAAAAAATCAGTAAGTTTAAGCAGCTATTCGATTAAGATTGATTATAATGTAGTATTTGTAAGTCTCTACCATCTTTTATTTACAGTTTTAAGGTTTATATATTACAGAAAAAAAAAAGATTTTTTTTCGTATGTAAATATTATTTGGTTTTTTAATCGATGGCTTCATGTTATATTTGTGACATAAATCGCACCATACAAGTGTTAAATCACTTACAGTGCAAACCAGATAGTACAATGGCTTATTAATGATTTGTATACTGCCAAAATATTTATACGATTTTACTAAATAAATATAATATATTGATTATTTACTATTTCATTATATTTATTTATTTATTGAGTTAGGTTGAATATTTTCAATTAACACAGAATTCATTTCAAAATACTAACAACACTAAGCTATGACGCAAGTAGCGAATGTACGAAAAAGTAGCTAACTTACAGGTATTTACTTGAATTCGATCACTGCATCATCTGACATCTTTAACTGAAATTAACAAAATATCTTTAAACATTTTGATGACGAGATATCAGCGCCGCATGCCACATAGGATGTAAGGTATTCCAAAATTAGCAACAAATAAAACAAGTAATTATGTTAGAAAAACATTATTTATTGGAATTGTAAATCTAATCGTGTCTCGGATTCGCTTGACACGTACGGTAAATTACAGATATGAGAAAAACACTTCTGTAACAGTTTTATGGTTATTTAAATAATTGTTCTCGGAAGCTGGAAGAAAATATTGAACTTACAAACAATAAAATATTGAAAATTTTCTAAAAAATAGACAACGTTTTTTTTATAAATCATGCGATACATAGTTGTGTTTATTTATATTTGCAGTTAAAAAAATAAAACAAAAATTTATTTGTTCATAAGAAATTGTTTATTATGATGAAAGAAAACAGAATTTAACTTAGTTTTTATATCACTTTTAATTATCACTTTACTGTGACTAGTTTCGGCAAGAGGCTATGCCATTATCAAACAAGAGCGAACTGATTAATGAATTACAGACACACACGCACACACACACATACACACACACACACACACCCATGCGTGAGCCCAGGAACTAGATTTGCACTTCAGCAAATTTTTACTGATGATCACTTCCAGCCCCTTTGCCATCCACCCCCTGAGACTTAACTCAGGTCCTCACGCTAACGCAGTTTTCCTTCTGCATAATCGCTGTCTTCTTGTTGGGATAGCTTGCCTTTGGTTTGGTTCCGTTGCTTTACCCTATTGGTACTACAGCAACTGTCTTATTTGTGTTACGTGGCTCATTCTTTGCTATGATATATAGCTAATTGTACCCTTCTGTGGGCGTGCACGTTGTCGTCGTTTGTTTTGTGGGTGTGTGTCCTTCTGTCTTCTCTTTGTTTGGCAGGTTGGTTTCCCCCCGGGCCTCCCTTGTCTCCTGAAAAATAAAGATTGTTATCTACTTCATTTTTTACTTACCTGTCCTCTATCTCTGGGCTTCTTCCCTATGGCAGAGCTGGTTCTTAGGCCGTTTGTATCTGTCAATAAATCAGGGGTCATAGTCGATTAGTTGTCGAAGGTGAAGGTTTGGGTGCTGTTCCAGTTTGGCGTAAGCCTCTCTGGCCCTCCTCTTCATTTCTGCAAGCACTGGTTGGTGTCGTAAATCGTTGAAAATCACCGTGACTGCCTGTTGCTCTTGCCATACTATTGAAGCGTACGTCAGCATTGGCAAGATGACTGTCTTGATGAGAGTCAGCTTGTTTAAGAGTCCCAACTTGCTTCCTCTTCCTATTAAGGGGTAAAGTTTGGCACGGGCAGCCCGGACTTTATTACGAGTCTCTTGGACATGCCTGTGCCGTGAAAGTCAACTCCTTGTCGATGATGACTCCAAGGTATTTGACTTCGTTCTTCCATGGAATTTATCTGCCGTTGACGGTCAGGTTTCCTGTCGGAACGATCGTGCGGCTTCTCCCGTTGACGAACAGAGCTTGGGTTTTGTCCTCGTTGATGGCTATCTTCCACTGAAGGCACCATTCCGCTAAATTGTCAGTGGCTTGCTGTAGCCGCCTCAAGACTGGCTCGAATCTGAAAGATTGGCATCCTATGGCGGTGTCGTCGGCGAACTAGGCAATTATAGCGTCGGCTGGTCTTAGGATGTCTGCAGTGTAGATTGAAAATAGCATCGGGAACCCCTGCCTCGGTGGTCCGGTATCTGGAGTGTTCTTGGCCTACTCTTACTCTTCGATGTCTCAAAAAGGAGCCCACTACCTGGATGATGTTAGTGGGAAATCCTAATTGGGCCATCTTGACTAATAGTCCGTCATGCCATACTCGGTCGAAGGCTTTTGCTACATCCAGGAAGATGAAGGCTGTTCTTCGATTCCGGTTGAGTCCGTCTGAGCCGTATTCTACAAGGCGTAGAACTTGGTGTTCTGTGGCGTGTCGATGTCTGAATCCAAACTGCTGGTCTGGAATCACGTTCAGATCGTCTTTGGTCTCTTGGAGTCGATTCGCGAACATCCTTTCTGCTACTTTACTCATGGCTGATAGTAGACTAATAGGGCGATAGTTTTGTGGGAAAGTACCGTCTTTATTGGCCTTTGGCAGCATGATAATATCGGCATACTTCCATCTCCTCGGGTAGTATCTGAGTTTTAGCATTGCATTGATGACGTTTGTCAAGGAAACGACAGCCTTCCTGGTGAACCGTTTGACTATCCTGTTGGATATACGGTCATGTCCAGGTGCTTTTCGTTGCTTGAGTCGTCTGATCTGGTCCCGTACCTCTTCCGGGGTCGTGGTCCTGATCGGTGGGATGTCTTGGTTCCTTATCCTTCTGGCTTGCCTCTCGACTCGGAGTTCGTGGTCGTCGTCGTCATCGTCGTGTTGGTTTAGTCTACACTCTTTCTCAAGGCTGTCAGCGAATGCTTCTGACTTTTCAAGGTCTGAGTAGACTATACCCTGCTCGCCATGAAGTGGAGGTACTGGACGCTTGTCCGTTCTCAGGATTTTTTGCGGATTCCAGAAGCCTGGTTTCTGCGGGTCCATTTGCACTAGGTACCCATTCCATCGATCATTGTAATGCGTTCTTAGAGCTTCAGTAACTGCCCGATTCAATGCGTTGGCTCTACGCTTGTCGTCCGGTTGCCTTGTTCTTTGCGCTCGTCTTCTCGCTCTGTTTTTCCTCTAGGATTAGCTCCCTGATGTCGTCTGGAAGGTTGGCGTACTTCTTGTCTCTGTGTTTTCGGATGCTACGAGTGCTACCATGAAGGTATTATTTTATTACATTGTAAAAAGGTTATTAAAATTTACAACACAGACATACTAGTTAAAAATAACGGTGGATTAAAGTATGACAGTCTGAAATTTTGGGAAAAACCCACAAAGATATTATTTGAATACCTCTAAGAGGACACTTTTTTGCAACTCTACCTGGCCATTTAAGATTAAACTCCAGGATAAAGGGTCGTTAATACTCTTGAAAATTTGAACTGATTCTAAAATGGTGATTATCGGTTTAAAACTGTGTTCTGTATCTTCTAATTTTGGGAAGGGATGGCCTGTTTGTAAGCAGTGATTTGCAAATGTTGAGTTTGTTTTGTTATATCATTTAGATCTAAAATGTTCATCGTAGCGTAACTGTTACATTCCGAACATGAAAGCCTATAAACTCCAGAATTTAGATATTTGTTAACTGTTTTATCTTTGGCATTGAATAAGAAATTAATAAGTTTGTGTTGTGATTTAAAACTGACTTGGATGTTGTGTTTGGACAAAATTTTGGCAATTTTGTCGCTCATGTTTCCAAAATTTGTAAGCGAGACGTATTTTGATGGCTTGTCCACAGCCGATACAGTGGGATAAATTAAACGTTGGACTAACTGTTGTTCTTTATGGTAGATAAGTTTATTAATCAACTTTTGGTCATAGCCATTGTTACGGGCTATTAATTTAACAATTTCAAGTTCAATTTTTAAATTATTCTCATAGAGAGGCAATGTGTAAGCTCTGTGAATCATGATTCTATACGCTGATAGTTTGTGACTATAGGGGGTGAAGGATGAGAATGGAACTGTGGTATCGGTAAAAGTGGGTTTCCTGTATATGTTGACTTCTATGGTATTATTTTGGTGTGTTAGTGTTAAGTCTAGAAAATTGATTTTATTGTCAGTTTCGGTTTCCACGGTAAAGGTTATATTGGGATGTAAATTGTTAAAGAATGATAGGAAAGAATGTAATTGTCTCTTAGTACCTGTGAAAAAAACTTTATATATTTTTGAGAGAAGCTGGAGGACATGATAGTTTCTTCTAAGTGTGTCATAAAAATCTCTGCCAACAATGGACTCAGTGGGGAGTGGATGGGACTGATGAATTTAAAGCTCAATATTCCATAAAAAACTCAATAGATCTCACTCAGTTAATAAGTAAACAAAAAATTCCAAACAACGGTATTCTAGTATCCTTTGACATCTCAAACATGTACCCTAATATCCCAATAGTAGAATGTAGACATAGAAAGGGCCTTCGAGTTGTGTCTCAGCCAAAATTATTGCACATTTAACAATAAATTTTACACCCAAAATACTGGTTTAGCAATGGGGTGTGTGCGTGCGTGCGTGTATGTGTGTGTGTGTGAGTGTGTGTGCGCGTGCGTGCGTGCGTCCGTCCGTACGTGTGTGTGTGGGTGTATGCGTGTATATGTGTGCGTGCCTGCGTGTGTGGGATTCTGCGTTCGTGAGTGTGTGTGTGAGGATCTATAAAAATGAGACCCTGTTGTTCATCAACTTCACAGCATTTTGTCACCACAATCTTATGTTTTATGTGTGTGTTGTTTTCAAAAAACATAAATTTTTCTGTTCTATTCTCGCATATGTCTCGGTTTTGTTTGAAGACCCCGAGCTTAGGGTTGTCAGCAATAACGGTTTTCACAAAACTTCACTCGACCCGCATCCGCTTATGATGGAGCTTTGGGGAGGAGTTTCGCGGCTTATGCGAACTGCTTTAGCAATTGTCTACCAAAATGTGAATGCGAGGCGCTACATTGATCAAATCTTGGGTTTCGTCGACAACACAATCCTAGGGATTTCATTTTTATACAAGACTATGCTCGCCCTCACACAGCGTACATCACCTGTCAGTTTTCTGAAAGACACAACATAACGTTGTTGAGGCATCTTGCAATGCATTCCGATCTCAAACCTATTGAGCTCTTCTGGGATATCACGGGGCATAGATTGCGTCAAAATTACCATAATTTGCGGAACCTAGGTGCCTCAGAGCTAGCATCGACAGACTCCACAGTCGAATATGCGTGAAAGATTGACGGCATTGATTAGAAGTAGAAGCAGACGCAACACATTAACACACACATTCTTTCCAAAATGAGTTTGGACTCCCAAATTATTATGGAATTGACGAAGCACGGGGTTTCATTAAAAGAAACCAAACACACGGGCGCGCGCGAGTAAGCACGGAAGAAGCGTAAATCCGACGTGCAACCTGCACGTTGTACGCTTTGGGTAACGTAAATGTCGGCGGTTGACATCAAATTTACAATGAGTATTTCATTATCGTAAAAATCTTTAAAAATGTTGTAAGGTAGTAGTAGGTGGTAGGCAAGTTAGGTGCATAATATTGTTACGAAATTTACCCAAAGCCGACCCTGTTTCATTTCAATACGACAACAAACGCTTTCAGATAAAAAATGGTTCTCGAAAAGACTCGGCACCTGTAGGAGTGATGATGATTTTTACTGGAGAATTCGACGCTGGTTTTATAAAGGAAGCACGCCACGATCGCAGTTCAGTTATACCGCGACGACTAGCGTATATGGGAATCTATTGTGATATTTGAATCAGCTGTTTTAATGTAAATAAAGTTCTAGAAAAGTGAAAGTGAATATTAGTTTTATAATTTTAAATTGAACTCACGGACTTTACAAAAAATTGGTGATCAGAAGTAAAGGATTAAGTGCAGTTAAAATCCTAATTTGATTTATGGAAACCCGTAGTATGGACGAAACTACCAAAAAAATAGTCAAGCAGGTTACAGAGGGACTGGACGAAAAAATTGCACAGATTCTAGAAAAACGTGACAAGAAGGAAAAACAACATCAAGAAGAAATTCAACAAAGGTTAGTAAAATCTTTTGATGAAAAACGTAAAATAGAATTAGAAAATCTTGTCACTACGATGAAAAGCGAACAACAAAATCTTGTTTCCACGATGGAAGAAAAACAACACAATCTAGTTTCCACGATGAAAAGTGAACAACAAAATCTAGTTTCCACGATGAAAAGTGAACAACATAATTTAATTGAAGGATTATTCTCGAAATTTGTAGAAAAACAATGGTCTAGTTTCCATAAGTAAGATAAACCGAAATGTGTTTTTTTACCCAAATTAATAAAATATTTCATAATTAAAGACCGAAACGGATATCAATTTGAAATTTTTAATGTTAAATACCTTCTGATGTCAATAGAAAGAGCTACGAAGGAAAAATAATGGAGGGAACTAAACATGTTATTATAACTTACATGGATTCCAGTTGCTGAGCATATTCTCTCGAAATCAGCGCAATTTGTTCAGGAGCCATTTTCTTAGCCAACTAAAGAGCCATGTCCCACTGCAATTTACTAAGAAACATGCTAACATAACCACATAGCAATTTCCAATCTTCTATTTCTGAAATGCTTTCCAAGCTCCATACCATTGGAATATTGTCGATTTCTTTGTATACTCTAAGTGCTAAAAATAATTAATTATCAACATATGGTCTTCTAAATGTTATTTGTGGCATGTTTTTGATTATTTTTATGTTTTCTTGGGAATAACACCACAATTGAATTAAAAATCTGTACATTGATAGAAAATACCAAACGTTTCAATATACAGATTTTTAATTCAATTGTGGTGTTATTTCCAAGAAAACATAAAAATAATTTTGAAACATATGCTCTCATTAAATTCATGCTTCATGGGTCTGAGTACAAAATATGTATTTTTTTGAAATTAATTATTTTAATGAAAATTTATAAGGTTGAACACACTTATACAATTACGTAGATAATAGATTTTGTTGTTCTCATTTTGAAAACAAAGAAAAATAAAAATGTATTGGAAGTTTTTATATTATTTAGAAACAACTCAAAATTTAGAAAGAACATGTCAAACTAATTAATACTCTAATTTGTGGAATCTTTTGAAAAATTTAAGGAAATAGCAGAAATCCAAAACAGATTAGGGGAGGGGACAAGTGAAACATACAAGACACACATACAATTGTTTACTTATTTAGTTTCTAAATGATTGAGGAGGTAAATGATTATTTTGAATGTTCATCTGGGATTTTCTCTCCTCGCAATGGTTTCTGAAAATACAGATAAGTTAAGTACTTGGATATCAAGGTGTAGTATCTAAGGGAGTTTGTGGAAACTGCCCTCTTATAGAAAAAACTCTCCCGCAGGATTAACTGTGGGAAAGTAGGTCTACTGATTTGTCAACTAGTATTCCAGTATAATATGTTGTGTATTTTGTGTTGTACCTATCTGTTTTTTTGTGACGTTTCACTTTCTTATCAGGAATCGTTGTCGAACAATGTTTGTTTGAATCAGTCAATAAAAATTACCAAAAAAGTCAAGCGAATATAGTGCAAAATATATTTATTATTATTACAAAAAGAGTGAAAATCTCAATGAACACACAGAATAATCATAGACCCACGGAATTCCTCCACAATCATTACCAAATTGCTTAGAACTACATTTTCGAAACATACTATTTAAAACTCAAATCACTACCAAATACTGATTGAAAAAAGTTGAATTAAACCGACAAAATGAATTTAAAATAACTGAAGAAAAAAGACAAATGCAATTTGAACAACTAATGCAAATAGTATCACAAGTTAATGAAACAGTTAATGAAAGAATGCAAATAGTAGAATCAGACATAAAAGAAATAAACGACGACATAAAGATCCTAAAAAGTAATGTGGAGACTCTTAAAATCAAAGTAGATGACATCGATTCCATCCAGAGCCAGGTGAAATTTGAAATCAGTTCCATTAAAAACACGGTACAAAGTGAAGTAAGTGAAGTACATGATAAAATCAGTGCCATCCAGAATAAGGTAGAAACAGAAATAAAAAAAAATGCAACAGGACTGTACACAGTGAAGTACAAGATAAAGTGGAAACAGCAATTAAAAAATTGCAACAAGATATGCAGAGAGGAAAATACCAGCACACCGTGAGTACCAAAGGTTCCGTTAGCAAACCACCAACATTTGATGGCAGCTCATCTTGGCCCATGTATAAACGGCAATTTGAAGCCGTGGCTACAGCTAATGGATGGGACAACCAAGAAAAATCCACGTCTCTGGTAAATTCGTTAAGAGGTCCGGCCCTAGAACTCCTCCAAAGCATTCCAGTCGATGAACAAGGCAATTTCGACAAGATCATCGCCATCCTAGACAAACGCTCCGACAATCACTCCTTGAGTCCAAGTCTAACTGAGTGGAAAAACGCAAAAATCCGGTGAAAGCCTCCAAGAATTCGAAGCAGAGATTAGACGGTTAGTTCACCTGTCCTACCCAGACCTGCCAGAGGAAACGAAAGACCAGTTGGCCACACAGAGTTTCATAAACGGCATCAGAGATGTGGAGGTACAGCGAAATCTAAGACTAAGTGGCGCCAAGAGAAGTAATGAAGCTCTACTTCGGGCTTTGGAAGTAGAAGCCGTCGTGAACATCCAAGCCGAGGGTCCGAGCAGTTTCTTTCAGCCAGGAAGAGTCAGAGTCACCATTTCAAGCGCTGCTGGCTGGTCTGAACAAAATATTAGAACGGTCACAAAGAACTGGCACCAGAGGGGCATGCTACCGCTGTGGACGGACAGGGCACTTCCAAGGTGATTGTCGGGTGAGGCTACCTAAACAATCACCGACCAGGGGTACCCAACAGAACAGCCACATGTCCAGGGACCGTCAGCCAGTCAGCATAAGGGGCCGAATGCTGACTGACCCTCCACCAGCCCTCAAAAGGTTATTCATCCGGGGATTTTGCCGAGATAGCGGCAGCCTAGTTATCAGAGGCACCAGCAATGGGCGAGCAGTTACCATCACCATCGACACCGGCGCCGCTGTGTCCATTGCCAAGTCCAGGGTCTTGATAGCATCAGAAATTAGGCCAGCTACCCATAACATCCAGCTCAGAACAGTCACCGGCGAGTCCATGTCAATACAGGGTGAGGCAGATGTCGTGCTACAGATAGGGGACAACATGATCCGACATAGGGTCCTGGTAGCGAATATTGAGGACGATTTTATACTGGGAATGGACCTAATTAGCCAGCATGAATTTATGTTCGACCCGAGATAGGATGTTCTTCGGTTCCTAAATGAGGAATTTGTATTGACACGGCCCGTCAACAGTTCAGTCACCTCCATAAAAATTGTGGCAAAGTCTTCAGCTAGAATTCCCGGTCGAACGGAACAGATTATTCATGGGCAGCTAGACAGCAATCCTGGGAGCTGCGTTGGAATGGTGGAGCCCGTACACTCAGCTCATGACTACTTAGTTGGACGGGCTATAGTTAAAACCGGACGAGATATACCAATCAGAATCCTGAATTTGTCCAACAACGATATCAGAATTGCCAATGGTCAGAGATAGCTTGTTTCGAGCCAGTAGAGACTATCATCAATTGCGAAGAAGAGTACCAGACGTCGGTGAAGGAGACAGGGCCCAGTAAAGAGTTCCTACAACAGTTTGCTGACCATTTGACACACCTGACACCAGAGAAACAGAAGAATGCCAAGCAATTTATCACAAAGCACTGGCAAATTTTTAACAGTCAAGATGTAACCACCGGTCGCACCAACATCATCCAGCATCGAATAGATACCGGAAAGGCTCAACCCATCAGAATACCACCTAGACGACTACCATTGGGGTAACAACAGGCAGTCGAGAAAAACATCGAGTCCATGTTACAAAATGGAGTTATTGAGCCATCCATCAGCCCATGGTCCGCTATTGTCGTGCTAGTTAAAAAGAAGTATGGAACCACCCGATTTTGCGTGGATTACAGAAAGCTGAACGATGTCACGAAGAAAGACAGCTATCCACTACCCCGAATCGATGACACTTTGACCACACTAGCAGGCTCCCGTTGGTTCTCCATACTAGACCTAAAAAGTGGATATTGGCAGGTTGGTCTACACGCAAACGACAGAGAGAAGACAGCGTTCTCCACCAGTAAAGGGCTGTTTCAGTTCACGGTCATGCCCTTTGGGTTATGTAATGCACCCGCTACATTTGAGAGGCTAATGGAGTATGTACTGAGCGGGTTAACATGGAGGACGTGCTTAGTATACCTCGACGACATTCTAGTCATGGGTCAGACATTCGACAACCATCTGAAGAACCTGGACGAAGTATTCTCCAGAATTAATAATGCCAACCTGAGACTCAGTCCGAAGAAGTGTTCCTTGTTCCAAAAAGAAGTAGAGTTTTTGGGCCACGTAGTGTCCGAGTCAGGAATTCGTACCAACGAAGACAAGATAGAAGCCATCCGTGATTGGCCAGTTCCAAGAGACAAACATGACCTCCGAAGTTTCTTGGGCCTCTGTTCATACTACCGGCGTTTTGTTGAGGGATTTGCCACCATCGCCGCCCCTCTACATCAGCAGACCACTGAGAAAGAGACCTTCCATTGGAATCAGGATTGAGAAACATCATTCAGGCGACTGAAGGCAGCACTATGTTCCAGCCCAATCCTAGCCTTTCTTACATAGTCCGGCAAGTTCATCTTAGACACCGACGCGAGCAACACAGGTGGATTCTCGAAACCGGAAAGAAATTATTGCGTCACCAGAAAAGAACTTCTTGCAATAATAGACCATTTCCACAAATATCTCTATGGTCGCCATATCTTAATCCGAACAGATCATGCCGCACTCAAATGGCTGCTGGACATGAAGACACCGGAAGGACAACTGGCCAGATGGATGGAGAAATTACAGCAATACGACTTCAAGGTGGAACACCGTGCCGGCCGTTACACAATAATGGCGATACCCTATCCAGAAGACCCTCTAGAGCGGAATGCGGACATTGTCTGAAGACGGAACAGCGAGAGGGTATCTCCATCAGGCAGAGCCGAGTGCAGGCCAATGAAGACTGGACAACGGAACAGTGCATCCAGGACCAAATGGCTGATCCAGACATCGAACCAATCCTGTCACTCAAAACGAGAGGGGCACCTAGGCCACGATGGGACGAGGTAGCTAGATACTCCGGCGTGCTGAAATCGTTATGGGCTCAATGGGACTCTCTAAGAGTAGACAATGGAATGCTCAAGCGAGTTTGGGAAAGCGCTGATGGACGAGAAACCAAGTCCCAACTGGTAGTTCCGAAGAAAAAGGTACCAGCCATCCTGACCGAAGTACATGATGGCATTACCGGAGGCCACCTGGGCATGAATAAAACCCTTGACAAAGTTCGCCAGCGGTACTACTGGGTGAATTACTTCGAAGACGTCAGAGCTTGGTGCCGCAAATGTGTCATCTGTGCAGCCAGTAAGGGCCCGAAAACATTCTGGTCGCAATGGATTACTTCAGCAAATGACCTGAGGCATATGCGATACCTAACCAAGAGTTAACCACGGTAGCGACGGTGCTAGTAGAACAATTATTCAGCAGGTTTGGCGTCCCGATGGTATTACATTCAGACCAGCGGCGTAATTTCGAATCGAATGTATTCCAGAAGGTCTGCACGATGTTGGGGATCAGGAAAACGAGAACAACACCATTATACCCACAGTCAGACGGAATGGTGGAAAGATTCAACAGGAATAGAATTATTTAGGAATAATGGTAAAAAAGCTTGTAGGCTCTTTATCTTTGAACGATGGATGGCAAATTTTAAGAACTCTATTTTTCATGCTACTAACCACGGTTATTATTTTTTTTTTGAAGTGGGTGATTCGAGTGAAAATTCATATATCTTCCTGAACTGCTAGGTTTCCTATACCAATCTAATTTCAGAATATTGTCAGTGTCCCTAAATATTCGTGTGTCCAAAAAGGGAATACTATTAGATTCATCTCTTCTTCAATAGTGAATTGCAAAAATCTATTATAAATGTTAAAAATGTTTAACAGTTCATCTTTGCTACCAACAATAACACTACAGACAATATCATCATAATTTTTACTGGAATGTTAAAACTAAGTTTAGGTATACATTCGGTGACCAGATCGTCCATAACGTACTGAGCAATAATGGGTGAAAGCTTAGAACCCATTGGAGAGCCAAAAACCTGCTTATAAAACTTTCCATCAAACGAAAAACTAGTGTTAGTGAAAACAAATTTAATTAGTTCAAGGAAGTTATTTTTACTAATATTAGTGTGAGGAGAAATTGAAACCCAATTTCTATCAATGATAAGTTCTACCAAATTTAAATTATTTAATACTCCGAGTTTGTTGAGACATAGTTGTGAACATCGTAACAATATGAGCACAAGTCAGAATAATTTTCATGTAAATAATATTCACCAACAAACTTCTAACTGCTATGTCTCTATACCATATATCAAAGAACTAACTCCAAAAGTATTAAAAATCTTCAAAAACGAACCTAATATAAAATTTGCTCATAAATCCATAAAAACAGGTTATCATCTATTTAGCAGAACTAAAGATAAAATTCCTAATGATCTTAAATCTAAAGTTATATATAAAATCGACTGTAGCAACTGCCCTGCTGCCTATATTTGTCAGACATCAAGAAATTAAAAACACCGAATGACCTTACACATGAGTAATAGAAAATTGAAATTGAAAAAGAAAAGTTGTGCTTTAGCCACCCACTGTTTAGAACATAACCATTCTTCTGCCTTTGAAAATCTGCAAGGTCTGGCCATTGAACGTAACAGTTTTAAACGTAGCTTCTTGGAGATGCTCTTCATACACGGTCAGTCTAATACCATCAATAAAAAGACAAATTTACAAAATTTAAATATAATTTAATGTAACTTACTGGAAATGGAGAATGAGTTTTCAACCACTCATAATCAATCTGAATATAAGTAGATGAGATATGATACGTTTTGGCTCACTTGGGCCAGTAGGCATCAGTATTTGCGCCCCCGTAGACCGCCGGCACTGGTTGTATGGGTTGCTGGGTTTGTTAGGTGCCTGTTGAAAAGTTGTTAAGAGTTTCATTAATTTGGTTGAAGTGTTAAGGGAGAAAAATGCAAAGACTTTAATTTTGATTGAATAAAATTTAATAATGTGTGAAATTTCTATCCGTCCGCCACTAGTAATGCGAAATAATTAAAATAGCTTAGTGGCTTATGTCGCGTTTCGCGATTTTTACGAGTACAGGCTTGTTTTTTCCAAAGATCAAGGTGCTGGGTATGGGTTCAAGAGACAAATCATTGTGAAGGTCAACTAGTCGGATTCCGGTAAGCCATTTGAGTTTTGCCGTATGCACCGTATGCAATTTCAGGTGGATTGTTGAAATTAAATGGAACAAATAAACGAGAGTATTAGAAAGAATATGTTCTATTAAAATTATGAAAAATATTATACAATTTTTTTAAATCTATTTGAGCTACTAAATGTAGAAAGAGGAATTATAATTTCATAATTATTGCTTTTATTTTTTTCAATAAATAAGTTGTTTTCTCCGTCCTCTGCCCATATGGTGACCCGTAAATTGTTGTCGTAATCTTCGGAAACCAGTACGTTGTGGTCGTCTCTGTATTCACTGATAAAATTTGGAAATTGTATGAACCCTCGTGGTGTAAAAGTGACAGAAGATATTTTGTCTTTTGGAAAGGAATTCGGTTGATTGCACTCATCTTGAAGAACAGCTTCATGATTATTTGAACGTAGGACGACTTTCTCAGCAGTAAATACTATTTCCAGAAAATTTGCGAATTTGTAGTGTGCTACTAAGTAGTTGGGTATAATTCTCTTGGTAGTTTTTCTGTTAGTAATATTAAAGCGATGGTTGTTTGACATAATGCCACTGTAAGACATTTTACTCACTTCAAGAGAAACAGTGGGGATACGTGTTTGCGTTGAAATGTATATTGTTCACTACCACTACCACGCATGCGGTTGACTCTCCCACCAGAGCTAAAATTGAAAAAAAATGTTAGCCGAGAAATGGAATCCAACCGGGGACCTGTAATGGGGAATATTACTTACCTCTGTGATGAACTCGGCGCTCATTCCATTGAACCAAAATATCAATACCTCATTTCCAAACTTAATAAATTAAATTTTAATGATTGTTTTTTTGGGAATCTGAATTCACCCCTAATTCAGAACATACCCTTAGGTGGGGGGGGGGACAAATATTTGACTAGAAAAGCATTTTTATACTAGAAAATAGTCTTTGAGGATTATGGCGAGTGCCTGGAAACATTTAAGAACAAATCAGTCGAACAGAATCTCATCAAAGCCGATAAACATACGGTGTACTCAATTACCCAACATAAAATTGCCCTAAGTCCGGAAGATGATAAGCGATATCCGATTTCGGGGTCATATGACATTGGCTTGGGGTCATCATTCTATTATGGAAACTTCAACTCCTTTATATGTAAATACACATCGTTATGAGCTATCTTTATTAAGTTTTCTTTGGCGAATTAAAGAACTATCTTTATTAATTTAAGGATCACTGTTCGCGCGGCCCTACAGCATGGTACATTAAAGAATTAATCTAATTAATCTATTAATCAATATTCGTGCTTCCATATATTACATGCTGGGTGAATTAATGAGCTATCTTTATTAAGTTAAAGATCACTGCTCGTGCAGCCCTATAGCATTCTTTGGCGAATTAGCATGATGACTTTTATTGATTTAGATTAGATTTTACTGTTCATGCTGTCCTGTAAAGTGGTTATATATGCCTACAGGGGATGTTCCGCTATAAAAAAAAAACAAACGCGCCATGAGTTCTACCTCTTGGGTGGTGTGGAAATCAACTCCTTAAGGTTGATAAAACAAATTCAGAAATTCTTCAATTTTCTCTCTTAAACTTCGTCTCGGATACGACTGTTTCTAGTAGTTTTTCTCGGTGATAAACTCTTAGAATCAAATCCGTTAATATGGAGTCCCACCTGTAAAGATATCCTGTTCTAATCATTCAAACTTCAAGGCACATATTCTTACCATTCTATGACACCTATCCATTAGGACCATTCTTTGAATTCCCGGTATCCTATACCTGCTTTCACACCCCAGCTCTCTGCTCTCTATCGTAATCAACATCAGACAATGAAATACAAGCATTAGGACCGTTTCTTAAATTACTGGTATCCCGCTATTGTCATTTAACCTTCTAGACTCCAACGTGATTACCTACAACCAACGGAACAGTTAGAACCAAGCTTTTGAATTCCTGATATCCAATACATATCATTCAACCCTCCAGTCTCCCATGTGATAACTATCTTTCAACGGAACCCAGCTGTTATAACCAACAGACAACGAAATCCAACGCTTTGAATCGTTTTTGTCATTCAACCTTCTTGTCTCCCACATGATAAACAACAACCATCTAAATCCAACCATTAGGATTGTTCTATGAATACCTGGTATCTCGTTTTTGTCATTCAACCTTCTAGACTCTCATGTGATTACCAACAGACAATGAAATATAAGCATTAGGACCGCTCCTTGAATTCCTGGTATCCCGCTCTTGTCATTCAACCATCCAGTCGCCCACGTGATAATAATCAATGGTCAACGAAATCTAGGCGTTAGGTCCATTCTTAACATTCAACCTTCCAGTCTCTCACGTGATAACCAACAAGCAACGAAATCCAACCTTTAGGATCGTTCCTTGAATTCCAAGTATCCCGTTTTTATCATTTAACTCTCCAATACCTCACTTGATTATCATTCCAGCCTTTAGAACTATTCCTTGAATTCCTGTTTTTTCATTCTTATCATTCAATTTTCCAGTCTCCTCCGTGATAATCAAACACCAATGAACTCCAACCATTGGGGCTGATCATTGAATTCCTAGTATCCCCTTCTTATCATTCTACCTTTTAGACTCCCACATGATTAGCAATGGTCAATGGAATCTAACCGTTAGGACCGTTCATTTTATTTTTGCTGTCCCATTCTTGTCATATTGCCAGACTCTCACACGATAACAAGCAACCAACGAAATCCAACTATTAGAACCATTCTTAGAATTCCTGATATCATATACCCGCTTTCACACCCTCACCCCTACCACTTGATTCCCGAAGGCCAACAGAATCCTGCAGTTAGGACCATTCATTGAATTGCTGATATCTTTTTTCTTACCATTTGACTGTTAGGACTGATAATACCATTCTTATCATTCAACCTTCCAATCTCCCATATGATAACTACCGACCAACGAAATCCAACTGGTATAAAAGTATATAATAATCCTGGTATACCGTTTTTATCATTCCACATGTCAATTTTCCGCGTGGTAACCAATGGTCAATGGAATCTAACCGTTAGGACAGTTCATTCCATTCTTACTATCCCATTCTTTTCATTTTGCCTTGCAAACTCTCACGTGATAACCAACTATCCAACCATTAGAACCACAATTTGAATTCCCCGTATCCTATACCTGCTTTCACGTCCCCGCTCCCAGCTTTCTGCTAACCCTTGTAATCAACACCGGCCAACAAAATTATTTGTTAAAACCATTCATTCCGATCTCGCTATCCCGTTCTTGGCATTCAACATTCCAATCTCCCACATGATGATCAACAGTTTGGATCATTCATTCCATTCTTCCTATCCCGTTCTTGTCATTTAAACTTCTATATGCAGCTCATGTAAATTTATTGTGTCTTCTCGGATGTTGGGAAACTTGTTTGAGTGAAAGGTAAAAGCCCCGATTATTCTTCATATTCCCTATATTATACCATTGATCAGATCCCTAGATCTCGGAAAACCACATACTTGAGTGAATTGATTTGTATGGAAATGATATTTTCATTGTACGATAGGACTAATGGAGCGTGAAATTTAAAATAAAAATACTTACTTGACTATGGTTTGAAATGGTCAAGGAGAGTGAGAACTGGAGTCACAGAACGGGGCTTGAGACGTAGAGCTGTGACATTAACGTATTTTTCTCCTTAGATTTCAACTTTCTAAAACTTCTTATGCTATTGATGAGGAAATATCCTAGATCTTGGAAAAACATATTTGAGAGAGACGTGATTTGTATGAAATCAGGGTTCAGTGGTTAAGATGGGAAGTAACAACTGAAGCGTTGTTTACAAATTTAAAGCAAACTCATTAAAGTATTCAATGCATGTGTGATATGAGTAGGTAGTTATTTGATGTGTGTCGCGCACGCACCAATTAATGGTAATGAATAGAGGAAAATAAATCAGTAATTTATAATATACATAGTACCTAATATTTATTATTATTATTAGAGATGAATGATGCTGTTTTTGGTTTCATCAAAGCCTGGATAAGATATATTTATGAAAAAGTACTATGCCCAGTTCGAGTTTTAATTGACAGTGATTTAATCTAGAATAGTTGACTATGATTTATAGATTTTACTAGCGGACCCGACAGACGTTGTCCTGTCCCATGTAAACTTTGAAAAATTAGCTGTAACAATATAATCTGAACGCCATCTACCAGATGTTACGTTATATTTATACCGTAGCTACTCAGTATAAATGAACGCGTTTAAGACCGGTCAAAATATTGTTTTTATTCGTCCGTCCCGTTAGCGATCGATAACCTACCGTTTGCGCGCTGATTTTGCCTTATTATTATGTTTGGTTCTGATTTATTTTTGAAGGATGTTTGAATTTGACCTGTCGAGACGAATTAATTTATCGAATATTTTTGGTTGGCATTGTGTGTTTCTTGACAGTTGTCATTGCCGTCGACAAGGCGGGAAGGATGTGCGTGTAGAAAATTGTGTGAGGTTAACTGGAGAAGTCGTGCAGTTGTTTTTAAGGGATTTTCCACTAGTATACTGGCTTTTGATAAGCCATCCGAGTTCGGGAGTTATATGAAAATCCCTACATTGTGTTCCAGCATATTGTAGTACTGTTGATTAGTTGCTGGGATACTTCTCTCATTGAGGATTTGAAAACTTCTGTTTTTGCGTCATTCTTCGGAGTGGTCATGGTATTTGGGGCCACCCTCACAATGAAACCTGTGGTATAAGAACCCCTTTGATTGATAGGGTAAGTGATTTTTGTTTGTTCACTAGCCGATTTCTCGTATTGTCAGATTATTGATAGATATTTTCTTCTTTTTTTTAGTGTTCTTCTTCCTTCTACTTCTTTTTCTTCTGTCGTATTTCTTCCTTTTGTTTTTTTGTTTCTACGTGCTGCGTTCCTGTTTTTGTTCTCCTTCCAGTGAGATTGGGGTTATATTTTACTGTTCTATTACGACACTAGAGCACTGATCTGGTTAGGCATTATGGTATCATGGCGATCATGGACTTAGCATGCAGATGAACTAGTTGATGGTGCATACACGAACACTGTATTTCTGGTATTTCTATCATCAGAGTTCCAGTGGTGGAGCGAGTGCAAGGGACTCTAACTTCAGCTTCAGCTGTGGTTTCAGATAAGTGACAATTTGTGTGTCTGGTTACTGTTTCATTATCAGTTATTTTTACAATAATAATATAAACCTTAGTATTTGATTTGAAATTAATAAAATAGAATTTGTTAACCGGAAGTAAAGACCATTAGCCTACTATCGGGTTTATTATTATTATTCTGATCGATTGCACTTACCCTCGAGCTCGAGTGTAGTATAGATGAGACACCAACGTCGGAATTCTGAATTTTATTGAATGATAAACATCAGGTAATTATGATCGGTTCCCATTAATGTACTGTTTGATATTGACGATTTAGTTAAATATTCTAATGATTAGAATTATTGTATTAGAGGAATATTTAAATATTTGTATCCAGGTTATTCAGGATATCACATGTTTATATGTACAGTTTGAATCTCTGTCCTTTAGTGTATATTTGTTTCATTTCATTTTTTTCTAGGTATATTTATCTTAAACATTCTGGAATGTCTTCGATGCACATTCCATAGAAAATATCCAAAAAAAATGTATGAATTAGATGTTGCGGTTTTAGTACAATGCTGGTTCAATGCAAGTATATAACTGACGAAGGACCTTTAGCGGAACAATCAATAAACACGTGCCGTCACATAAACGAATCACCAAATAAAAGTTATCACTAACCTTTAAGTCGAAGCTCTGGTGTTTTTTTGGGTCTTCTTTCTTCAGAGGCTAGCCCCGTAACAACAGGAACAGTTTCTTAGAGCTTCGTCTGGACAACACGTTACACAAAAAAATAGCGACGTAATGTTCATTGATTAAGAAAACAAAAATGCGGGTTTAACAACAAATGATGCGCTTTTGTAAACACAAAAGAAACAAAATGAAAGCGGTTTAGCGGTCGTTACGAACGAAGCTACTAACTCGCGAAATCGTAACGCAAAAAACAACAATAAGCGCCGTCTCTTCAGACGGGAACAAAGCGACCGAAAAGTTTGGAGTACATTACACGAATCTCCCAAGCCTCCAAACAGCTAGGGAACCGAAACACGAATGTCAATACTGTCTATATTTTACACGCAAAAAACACTTAAAATTAGCATTAGCGCGACGGAAAGTTTTAGAAAAGGTGCAGAAGTTTAAAAATCAATGAAGTAATTCAATCAAATTGAAAACAATACACTAAACAAATTCCGGGAACGCACCACATTCTAAGACTGTTCTGCATTAATAGAGTGCCCTATGGCATATTTTTAGCGTCTTGTACTAGTCTGTTCGCGCAAATTAAACTTATATTTTGGAACTGTTATATGCTCATTATTCCTTTTTATTACAACATTTATTTATTTATATTTAGAAATTTAGCGCCCCAAATTAGCAAAAATTACTGTAGCAGATATTTTAAGACGGGTAGGTGTCCTGATTATGTGTATTTAGAAGGTATAGGGGAATCTACCTGGCGCCCTTATTTTCTCTCTTTATTTATATCCGCCAAGCAAAATCTGGCATATACTTTCAAATAAAACGAACCCCCCCCCCGTCTTCACTGAGACTACCGGACATACCTTCTTCTGCCCTTAGCATAACTAGGAGGGGTAGAAATTTCACGTAACATTTTGGTATGGCATTTTAGCACCAACGTGTGGCTTGGCACAGACATAACTGAAACTAAAGCACACTCTTGAATATTTGACACAGCGACTACAGCGCAGTCTGCCGGATTCTATGTAAGTTTTGCTAACATCAACAAGAATTTTTAAATAAATAATTTAACTAAAAAAACAATATCTAGTTGACCGTATTGTGAATCTAAACCATCCTCAAACCCCCTGGAATACACACAAAAAATTTCATCAAAATCGGTCCTGCCGTTTAGGAGGAGTTCAATGACTAACACACTTACAGAGACTGGTATTATTACTACGCGCCTTAATGGGGTTTTTATTCAACATACTATCAACTTTTAGAATATTAAAATGAAGTGGTCTTGTTGGCACATATGCTAAATGCTTACGTAGGAAACCGATGGACTGGGGTTCGATTCCACATCACTGCTACAGTTTTTGTAATATAAATATATAAATTATTTTGTACATCATTGAAATTTGGCACGATTGCACAGATCACATGCTGACTATTGACCAATGAAAGCTTGGTATGGTTGAGCGCGTGGTAACTAACCAATGAGAGCGCTTCAAGGGATAACTGCTTATCTATAACGTCATAACCCATTTGTAGTACAATACGTCACTGTCACTCGTGTTCCGTACCACTGACTCTATGGCCTACCTGTCAACTGCCAATGTTCTGTGCCATCGTTCTATACCATACATCAACGCCCCATACCAATGTTCCCTGCCATCGTTGTGTGCCCTCGTTCTGTGATATACGTCAAAGAGCACATGGCAACTGGCCAATGAGAGCGCTTCAATGGGGCGTGGCTTATGACACACCAGCGAAGTGGGAGTGAAGGGGGTAAATTTGGATCAATTTCGGCGTTTTGGGACCTTAAATTCTCTTAAGGATTTATTTGAATGGTCTTTAAATTGCTGCAGACATTCTAAGTAATTTTCATACTTTATTTTGCGCTTCTTTACCCCCTTGGCTTTCGTAATGTTGCTACCTCCTTGAATCTTAAATGTGTATTGTTTCGAACGCAATCCAATAAAAAATAAAATAATTTCACCTCATCCTTCATTAGATCTGGTATTTTACTATTAACAACGGGAATATTCAAGCTATTATCTGAAGGATAATCACTCGTGTCAAAACGTTCAATATCCGCCTTTATTACCTCTTCATAGAGATCCTCACACTGTATCTCGTAGACCAGACTATCGGTGTCCGAATACAAAAGTTTGCACCGCTCCACCGGAAACTTTTTGAGCATGTAATCATAATGGAACTCATAAATTCAAAGTTTGGAAATATCGAGAATGCAGATCCCATTGTATAGAGGTTTATCGAATAGAATACTTTTGCTTTTTTAATTCAACACCCATCAGATCTTCATCGAAAATAGTTCTACTTTGAAAATTAGGGCTGGCAATTAAGTTTTTCGCTTTGCTTTAGATTCCTGTAATGAATTATGTATTTTTCTTTATCATCGAGGGTGGTTAATAACTTTTTATTTTTAGAATTTGGAGGTGTTTTGTATTCGGCACAGAACGGTAGGTCCTTATGAAGATCGTGTAAGCTCTCGGGGTACTCCAAGTCTACTTCTAAAATGTATCCCTTTGGCGAATTATCGGGGATGGATGTTATGTCGATATTTGGGTCAACCCAATTAAACCCACCATAAGGCAGGGGTTGCTTCATTCCCCATCCCTTCCTGTTATTTACATCACAGTAAAAAAAGAATTTTGAGGGTTTAGTGGAAACATAACCCTCTACATACTTATTGTTTGCTTCGCCGTACCTGTTGCAGCACATCGAGGTACCTCCTAGTATTCCGCGTTCCATAAATAGCAACATGTCAACATCTTGAATCGTTTCGAGTCTACATTGCGTGTATTTCAACATGCAATCCCATGTAAATCCAGGGATTGTACAATAGCTTGAGCTATGTTTCTTGATTGGAAACACGTATTTTTAAAAACTAATTTTATTGAGAACAACTATTACAATAACTTGCACTCTTTAAAGTTCTAAGTAATAATGTCTAATTTCCACAGTACGAAATTGAATTTATAGTTACTGGTTATCAAAGATACATAAATAAGTCATTAGAAAGTTTACAGACAAGATATAATTAAGATTAGAAGGTTAATGATAAAAGGGAATTTTAACTACATAATTCTTCCCTTCTCAGAGACGAAAATAGGGGTTCTTCTATTTTCTGACAGTATGTTCTCTAGGCGTCTTTGGCGTCGAAGGTAGTTGAGTCTGAAGTAACATATAACTGCTACTGAGCTGAAGATGAATAAAATGATTATGGACGAATCGATCCACTGGTGGTTTGGATTGTTTCTGATAGGAAAATCGATTGCATCTAAATTGTCTGCAATCTGTCTGATTTGTGTACTATCAGTTTTCTTTAAATGGAATGTTTTCTTCTTTTCCTCGCTGTGGGTTTCCGGTATTTTAATTACTGGTATTTCGAAAACGAAATCTTACATCTTACAGTTGTTAAAGATATAACGGACGGTTTATTGATTTCATATATCCCTTCTTTATTACATAAGGATTTAATTCTCGTTGGCTGAGCTGGTATAATTAAGATTTTCTGAATAATATACTGTATTTCCAGTACAATATTTTTTTCCATTTCTCATAAGGTCAGCTAAACATGGTTGATGTTTGTGCAAGTTTTCTTGTAGGCAAAAATACCAATTTTCCACTTCTGGGTATTTTTCAGATGATGTCCAATAGTCTTCAGTGTTGAGTAAGAGTAACAGGTAGGGTTGTTCAGGATAATGGTTTGATTAAGAACAGGCATAGGATGTAGATGAATATATTAGAATTGAGATTTTGAGATTGGAATCTGAATTTTAAACAATATAGTTTTATCTTGTGCAATTACATGAGTTGAGAAAAGGTAATAATAATTCATTACATTCTTTAGCAAAGGAACTTGCTCAATCTTATAAATCTTATTTAATTTGTCAATGGTATTAATGAGGTGATTCGGTTCTATTATTGTACTATGTAAAATATTTAGTTTTGCGAATGAAATTGAGGTTTCTAAATCATTCAGTAAGTTCTGAATTAATTGTAATTGCAATAATAAGTTATCAATAATATTTGAGAAAGAAAAAGCTTCTTCTAAGCTAATAAGCTTATCTAACACACCTGAGAAACATTTTAATTGAATTTCTAGCATATGCTGATTTTCATTTAAAATTTGGAAATTTTTATTATAGGTGTTCGAAATTTGTTTAAGTAAACTTCTCTGATTTTTAAGGTCGTTAAATATTTTATTGTCGTTCAGTTGTAAAGTTTCCATGTACGAATTTATATGTTTTTCATCGTCAGAGTCTAAAGTACCAAATAACCAATTTTGTACTTTACCTACTACATTTATCAGTCCTCTTTTTATTCTAGTGTTATTAGAGAATGAATTTATTTTATTATAGTTAATGTTTACAATTGAGATAGAATTAGATATTTTATTTAACAGTGCAAAGGAAAATTGATTAATGGGTTTCTCTTCATTTATTTTATCATATAACAGCGTTAATGAATTGTTTATTACAGAAAGTGATGTTTGGGGATGAGTTAAATTGATATGGTAAAGGATTGTATGTCGAGATGTTATGATTTTTGATTGTCCCAACTGTACAGGAAGAATGAGATTTCTAATTTATTTTATTGTTAATGCGTTTCCTAGTCCTAATCCAATGAACAATATTTGGATTTTCATTTTTCTTTTTACTTGAAACAATACGTTGTAGTTTGAATATTTTCTTATGGTATGTTTTATTTTTTGATTGAATTTTGTTATCAGATACTAAAATAGGTTCTTATGTTTCTTCAAAGGGATAAGGAGTTTTTCTTTGATTAGCATCCCGTTTTTTAATTTTATATAACTTTTGTGTGGGATGGATATTTATTTTTGTTTGCCGGTTTACGTTTGTCTAAGCGTTTCTGTTGGTTTTCCACCAGTTTGTTATGAATTAGTGTATTCAATGTTTTTAGATTTTCAGTATGGTCCTGCATATATTGAGTAAGTTTTATGTTGTCGTCTAACTCGAATGGATTTTTGTAATCTAGTTTTCCTCGAATAATTTGAAATGGTGTATAGTTTGTTGCATTGTGCGTAATTTATTAGAACTTGGATTGATTCATTAGGCTTTGAATTTTTTAAGGTGAGTAAAGTTTCTGCTAGTGTAGAATGAAAACGTTCTATAGGACTATTGGTATTTTGATTATAAAGGGTAGTGTAGTGAATTTCTATTTGATGAGTTTTGCATAAACTTTGAATTACTTCATTTTTCCATTCATGTCCATTGTCTGGGGAGACCAAAATGACTAAAATATTGCACAGTTTATTTGCAATTTCTATTGCAGTTAAGGAATTGGTAGGATACGCTTGAGCAAATTTAGAAAAACTATCAATTAGTGTGACAAAGTATTGACCTTGTGTCTTGTAAGTATCGGCATAAATGTGATCAAAGGCTTCATATCCTAAAGATGTTGGCTAGAAAATTAATTTTGTATTTTTTTTATTGGCAGATATCACATGAATTAACATAATCAGTTACGTCTTGATGTAATTTAGGCCAGTAGTATAATCTTTTAATTGAATTAAGATTTTCATGAATTCCGCGATGACTTGTTTTAGTTTCATAGTATTTATGTAATTTAAGTTTTTGTTCGTCTGTATCTGTTACATCATAAGAAGGACATTAGATATGAAAAATATGAAAGCATTTGCTAAGAAGCGTTCTTACAACTACAGGTTCTAGAATTTTATCTTTAAATATAGACAATATACTCGTTTCGGGACTAAATATTCTTTGAAGAATTTAATTAGGTTTTCTCGAGTTTCTGTTTTTGGAATTGTGACGTATATTCTATTTTTATCAAATATGGTTTCTTTGTTAACTTTATAGTGAGTATTACTAGAGAACATAATTTGGTTTTTATAAGTATTTATACATTTTTCTGTATAGGGAGCACCTAGTATTGGGTTTTCATGGTTAGAATGGACAGTTTCATTATCAGTTATTTATTGAGATGTGTTTGGAGGGTGTTCTTGATTAACTAGTGTTATTCGATTTTCATCAGGGGGTTTTAAGATAATGTTCTCATGTATTACTATCTTCGGTTCTTGTTCAGTATTTGAGTTCGAGTCAAGTTCCATTAGAACTTGATCGGTTTCATTTACATTTAAGAAGTCTGATGGGTCTGTTTGAACAATTATTGATTCGTTGTCAATGTCGTTTATATATTATTTCGTAATCGTACTCTTCAAGTTTTAATCTCCACCGAACTAGTTTAGAATTACGTTCTTTAAGGGAAAATAACCCTTGTAAAGGTTTGTGATCGCTGATTATTTTGAACTTAACGCCAAAAAGGTAAGGTCTAAAGTATTTAACAGCCCTTGCTAAAAGTTCTTTTTCTATTGTACTATAATTAATTTCTGTTGGATTCAATGTTCTCGAAGCATAGGCGATTGGGAGATCATTTCCAATTGGACCTTGGGATAGAATATCACCTATTGCAAAGTTAGATGCTTCGGTTGTTAAGACAAATGGTTTAGAAAAGTCAAGGTACTGTAAAATAGGGTCATTCATTAATATTTTCTTGCAAGTATTAAAAGAATTTATGAATTCGGTTGTGTGTTCTATGTTGTGCAAATTGTCTCAAAAAATCTTCGCTTAATTGTATTAATTTTGTTTCTGATGTAGGATTAGAAAATTCTAAAGTTGTTAAACCGTTTTCGACCTTTAAAAGTGAACTTGGGATTTTAATTGATCCATTATTTAAATCAGGAATTATAATTTCGCAATCGGGGAGATTGGTTTTGATTTGTTTGAGAGTCGAAGAATTTCTATTTTTTGAAAATCGAACTCGTGTCTATAAAAGAGTGGAAATTTTATGTTCATTAAATAAAAGATTATTATGTGTATCAATATTAAGTTTTAATTTTCTTAAGTCTCTTATTCTTATTATTCCGTCAAAATAATCGTGAAAATTGTATAATACCAATTCTAAATTTCCTTTTAGGGATTTTTTAATATTAGTAATGTCCTAAGCTCTGCATTAGAATTTGAGATTAGTACAGGGACTGCTGTTACTTCATTTTGATGAATACATAAGTGCTTGTTTTGTTGCTAAGTCAATATCAGGATCAGAGTTAATTTTCAAATTTAAACGCATTTTAATTTATTTCAGTCTATCTAAAAATTCTTATATTTTCATTTTTATTTTTCGTTAAATAAATGAATTGTTGTTATAAGACATGTCTATCTGTTTTGTCTCCGAATTTTTCTCTTAAGCCAGATAATAAGATCTGGTCTGCGCAATGAATAATCACTGAATTTATGAGATATTCTAAATATTCACTTCGGTCATTGAAATTACGAAGTGTGTGTGCGATTTCCTTAGCAGCTTGGATAGAAGCCATTTCTGTACTTGATGTTAATTGACTCAAAGACTCTAATAAATTTTCAACGTCAAATGACATAAAATTCAAGAGTTAAGAGTATATTAATTTAATTAAAAATATAAAATTGCAATTGATTTATAGAAATTATTGCTAATTTATATATATATATATATATATATATATATACAGATTTTATCAAAACTGAAGGGAATTGTATCCCGAATATGATTAGCATGTCCTCGTTTGCGTGACAGCTCTCGTTTTCGAGATATGACACAAACTTATCTTTTTTTGAATGGAAACCATAGTTGACTATGACCTCAAAAAATAGGACATTTTTAGAGCTTTTCAACGATATAATACTCGATATAGTTATTCATAAAAATAACGGAGTTATGGATGTTTTTCTCTCTTATTTTCACTTTTAACGTAGGTAGCCATGAAATAGATTGATTTATTAATAACTATTCCAACGAAAAAACTAAATAAGTAGGTACTTACTAAAAACTTAAGAAATTAAAGTACAATTTATGTTCGAAAAGTCCACCATTGTTATTTAGAGAAAAATTGCATTTTTTAAGATTGACATTACCGCTTTCCTCACAGACCGCCTATCAATTTCTTCAATTGCTTGTAATACCGCCTCCCTTAGGTCACCAACTGCCTCATAGTTTCTTTTGTATACTTTGTTTTTTAACGCACCCCATAAATAGAAGTCTATAACTGCGTGGGCCATTTCTTCCTATCCAAGAGTTTGGATAGATATTATCTAAGTGTTGTCTTACGAGTTATGAGCAGGTGCTCCATCATGTTGGGACCACTCAATTTCTAAACGAGTTCTCAAATTCAAATTATGCAACATGCCTTGAAAAGTGTATTGCAAGAAATGCAAGTAGCGCTCCCCAGTAAGTGATTCGTCATAGATAAAAGGCCCCAGAATAGTAGACCCTATGATACCACACCAAACATTAAAACCAAATTTTATCTGGGGTCGTCTTTGTTCTACATGGAAAGGGTTTTCTTTAGCCCAGATATGCTCATTGTGTCTATTGAACATACCGCAGTTAGTAAATCTAGTTTCATCTGACCATAACACCTTTAATGGAAATTGTGGATTGTCAAGACATATGTCTCTAAACCATGTACAAAACAAAATACGTCGATGTTCGTCACCAGCATGCAAAGTTTGAGAAACTGAAAGTTTGTACGGGTGGAACTTGTGCGCTTTCAGTACCTTAACTACAGTTCGTTGAGATGTGCCAGCCTCTGGCGCAATCTCACGAGTTGATGTAGATGGATTTTGATTTACCATTGCCAAAACATTTATTTGTGCTGCTTCGTTAATTTGATTACGTTCCTTTGGTAGTTTAGTAAAAGATTCATATCTGCGTAAACTATAGTAAAGCCTCTTAAATGTACATAGAGCAGGTTGACGACGATTAAAATATCTATGAAAGTATTCCTCAGCTGCACGAACTGAATTTTTATGGCATATGATATAACATTCCACCATATTCAGTTTTTCTTCGTTAGAATATTCCATTTTATCACGAAAACTTGTCAATCTCGACTGTCAGTTCAGCACTACTAATGGAATTACTCTCAAATGAGGAAACGTCAAAGTGGAAACAATGTTTTTCATGGCTATCTACGTTAAAAGTGAAAATAAGCCAGAAAAGCATCCATAACTCCGTTATTTTATGAATAACTATATCGAGTATTATATTGCAATATAGTCCGTGGGTTCAATTTAAAATTATAAAACTAATATTCTCTTTGACTTTTCTAGAACTTTATTTACATCAAATTATACGGAACAGCAGATTCACAATAACAATACGATATACGCTCGTCGTCTTTTCTAACTCATTGCTGCGAGGATGGGTCCTCCTTTTAAAATCAGCGTCGAATTCTCTAGTATAATCCAGTGTCAATTTTACAGTTGTCGAGTTATGATCGAGATAAGTTTTTCTCCCGTCCGAACCTTCTAGCTTTTTTTTATACCCCAGCGGTCGTTGTCGTACTGAAATGAAACAAGGTCGGCTTTGGTAAATTTCTTAACACTGCCCCCCCGCCTGTAATTCTGATCGTCCCGATCAGAAACATCCTCTCCATGGTAGGGATCAAGTCGATTTAAATGGACCACCTTCGGCTTAGCCTTGGGGTTTCGACGGATCCGGTAGACGACGTCATTAAACCTCTTGACCACCTCGTATGGACCATCCCAGGCGGGTGTAAGCTTTGGGGATTTACCCTTGCTCCGTTGGGGGTTGTACAGCCAGACTTTGTCCCTCTCCTGGAACCCGACTAAATTTGCCTTGAGGTCGTATCGCGTCTTCATCTGGTCACTAGTGGCCAACATCTGCGTTCGGGCTAATGCATGTATTGCCAGCATGTTATGTCGGAGCTGGTCGGCATAATCGTCGATGTCTTGGGAAGGTTCTTCGGGGGAGCCAAATGCCAAATCGCAGAGCGATATGCCAACAGGAATAGGGGAGTATGCTCATCCCAATCACGGTGGTTATTGCTGACGACCTTGGATAGGTGTTGTTCCAAGGTCCTGTTGAATCTTTCCACCATTCCGTCTGACTGTGGGTGTAATGGTGTTGTTCTCGTTTTCCTGATCCCCAACATCGTGCAAACCTTCTGGAATAAATTCGATTCGAAGGTACGCCCCTGGTCTGAATGTAGTTCCATCGAGACGCCAAACCTGCTAAATAGTTGTTCTACTAGCACCGTCGCTACCGTGGTTGCCTCTTGGTTGGGTATCGCATATGCCTCAGGCCATTTGCTGAAGTAATCCATTGCGACCAGAATGTATTTGTTCCCCCTCTCAGACTCGGGAAACGGACCGGCGACATCGATGGCGATTCTCTCAAATGGGACGCCCACATTGTACTGCTGCATTCTGCCCTTGGTCCGGGTCTTCGAGCCCTTACTGTCTTGTACTGGCTGCACAGGTGGCACATTAGCGGCACCAAGCTCTGACGTCTTCGAAGTAATTCATCCAGTAGTACCGCTGGCGAACTTTGTCTAGGGTTTTATTCATGCCCAGGTGGCCTCCGGTAATCCCATCATGTATTTCGGTCAGGATGGCTGGTACCTTTCTCTTCGGAACTACCAGTTGGGACTTGGTTTTTCGTCCATCAGCGCTTTCCCAGACTCGCTTGAACAATCCATTGTCTACTCTTAGAGAGTCCCATTGAGTCCATAACGATTTAAGCACGCCTGAGTATCTAGCTACCTCGTCCCATCGTGGCCTGGGTGCCCTTCTCGTTTTGAGTGACAAGATTGGTTCGATATCTGGATCAGCCATTTGGTCCTGGATGCACTGTTCCGTTGTCCAGTCTTCATTGGCCTGTACTCGGATCTGCCTGATGGAGATGGAGAGAAAAATTGTGGTCTAGAGAAATATTTTAAATTTTTATAATTCTGCCAAAAGCTGGAATTTACGGCAAGTTAAGATTAAATTTTAACAGTGTTTGCAGTTTTTTATTGTTTCAACTACCAATGATTATAGAAGCTTGAGCTGTAGTGTTGGCTCTTAAAAGTTGGCTAGAAAAGGGACAATTCATTTCACAAACAATTGCTTATTATCAAATATCTAAGTAATTTGAGTATTGCCTTAACAGCCAAAGATTCAAACATCAAAAAATCTAGCAACCTACTCTAGATGGCTGACAGTCACCGGCGAGTCCATGTCAATACAGGGTGAAGCAGATATAGTACTGCAGATAGGGGACAACAAAATCCGGCACAGGGTCCTGGTAGCGAATATTGAGGACGATTTCATACTGGGTATGGACCTAATCAGCCAGCATGGATTTATGTTCGACCCGAGCTATGATGTTCTTCGGTTCCTGAATGAGGAATTTGTATTGACACGGCCCGTCAACAGTTCAGACATCCCCATAAAAATTGTGCTCGAAAGCAATCCTGGGAGCTGCGTTGGAATGGTGGAGCCCGTACACTTAGCTCATGGCTACTTAGTTGGACGGGCTATAGTTAAAACCGGACGAGATATACCAATTAGAGTCCTGAATTTGTCCAACAACGACATCAGAATTGCCAATGGTCAAGAGATAGCTTGTTTCGAGCCAGTAGAGACCATCATCAATTGCGAAGAAGAGTACCAGATGTCAGTGAAGGAGACAGGGCCCAGTAAAGAGTTCCTACAACAGTTTTCTGACCATTTGACCCACCTTACACCAGAGGAACAGAAAAAAGCCAAGCAATTTATCACAAAGCACTGGCAAATTTTTAACTGTCAAGATCATCATTCAGCACCGAATAGATACCGAAAAGACTCAACCCATCAGAATACCACCTAGACGACCACCATTGGGACAACAACAGGCCGTCGAGGAAAACATCGAGTCCATGTTGCAAAACGGAGTTATTGAGCCATCCATCAGTCCATGGTCCGCTCCCGTCGTGCTAGTTAAAAAAAAAGATGGAACCACCCGATTTTGCGTGGCTTATGGAAAACTGAATGATGTCACAAAGAAAGACAGCTATCCACTACCCCGAATTGATGACCCTCTGACCACACTAGCAGGCTCCCGTTGGTTCTCGACTCTAGACCTAAAGAGTGGATACTTGCAGGTTGGTCTACACGAAAAACGACAGAGAGAAGACAGCGTTCTCCACCAGTAAAGGGCTGTTTCAGTTCTCTGTCATGCCCTCTGGGCTATTTAATGCTCCCGCTACATTTGAGAGGCTAATGGAGTATGTACTGAGCGTACCTCGACATAATTTTGGTCATGGGTCAGACATTCGACGACCATCTGAAGAACCTGTGCGAAGTATTCTCAAGAATTAAGAACGCCAACCTGAGACTCAACTCGAAGAAGTGTTCCATGTTCCACAAAAAAGTAGAGTTTTTGGCCACCTCGTTTCCGAGTCAAGAATCCGCACCAACGAGGACAAGTTAAAAACCATCCGTGATTGGCCAGTCCCAAGAGACGAGCATGAACTCCGAAGCATCTTCGGCCTCTGTTCCTACTACAGGCGATTTGTAGAGGGATTTACCACCATTGCCGTGCCTCTAGATCGGCAGACCACTGAAAAAGAGACCTTCACTTGGAATCAGGACATGCAGACACCGGAAGGACAACTAGCTAGGTGGATGGAGAAATTACAGCAATACGATTTCAAGGTGCCGTTTGCACAATAATGCCGATGCCCTATCCAGAAGACTCTGTAGAGCAGAATGCGGACATTGTCTGAAAACGGAACAGCGAGAGGGTATCTCCAACAGACAGATCCAAGTGCAGGCCAATGAGGACTGGACAACGGAACAGGGCATCCAGGACCAAATGGCTGATCCAGACATCGAACCAATCTTGTCACTCAAAACGAGAGGGGCACTCAGGCCACGATGGGACGAGGTAGCTAGAGACTCGGGCGTGCTGCAATCGTAATGGGCCCAATGGGACTCTCTAAGGGTAGAGAATGGAATGCTCAAGCGAGTTTAGGAAAGCACTGATGGCCGAGAAACCAAGTCCCAACTGGTAGTTCCTAAGAAAAACGTACCAGCCATCCTGACCTAAGTACATGATGAGATCACTGGGGGCCACCTGGGCATGAATAAAACCCTAGACAAAATTCGCCAGCGGTACTACTGGGTAAATTACTTCGAAGACGTCAGAGCTTCGTGCCGCAAATGTGCCACCTGTGCAGCCAGTAAGGGCCCGAAGACCCAGACCAAGGGCAGAATGCAGCAGTGCAATGTGGGTGTCGTATTTGAGAGAATTGCCATCGATGTCGCCGGTCCGTTTCCCGAGTCTGAGAGGGGGAACAAATACATTCTGGTCGCAATGGATTATTTCAGCAAATGGCCTGAGGCATATGCGATACCCAAACAAGAGACAACCACGGTAGCGACGGTTCTAGTAGAACAGCTATTCAGCAAGTTTGGCGTCCCGATGGAACTACATTCAGACCAGGGGCGTAACTTCGAATCGAATGTATTCCAGAAGGTCTGTACGATGTTGGGGATCAGGAAAGTGATGAGTGCTGCTATGATCATGAGAGCAGCTATGGTTGTATAGGTAAACCAAGAGATGTTTTTGGTTACAAACGGCTGGTTTATGAGACCATCGAGGTCTCTGGAATTTTGTTGCAATTTGTGGTTTGCTACGTCTAATTCTTCTACATTAATTGTGTTCAGCTTTAGGGGCTGAAGTTCAGGAATTATAATTTTTTCTGGCACTTCATCGCAACAGTTGAACGGCACTGTTACTGGTTGAAAGGTTTCTAGAACATTGGTTTGTTTACCAGATTCGGCTTGAACTTTTGTATTTCCTATAAACGCACTACACTCTGATTGAAGAGTCAATATGGAGTTGAGGGAGATTGTAAGAGTTTTTGGGTTTGTTTGAGCGCAATTCACTGTAGCACTTATGGGTTCAGAAGTAATTATGTATTGGGTTCTAGTTATTAAACGTTGTATCTTTGAGTGAATATTAGTGAGCTTTTACAGTTGTCGGTTCCCTTCTGGACATTCTTTAGAAGTTGGGCTTCACATAACGCGTTTGTGTCAATAGGATATGCGTAAAGTTCAGAACACAGTTTCTTACGAGTGGCTAACGGTTTACTCGCACTTAAGTCTTTGATCGGAATAAACATTAAAGAATCATCATTCTTTACAAGATATTTTTGAGTAAATGATAACATGTTCTTTCATCGTATATAGGGATATGATATAAATGAAATACTGTGTAAAGATGTTCGACTAAGGGATTCTTAACCAAATATAAGATCGATATATGTTTGAAATGCCTTTAGTTCAATAATTTCCCGATATTGTGCGATGCTCGAGTACTTTACATCCAATGGAAGGTACTTTTGACTAAATTTTGCGATATTTCCTGTAACGAGGTAATAAGATGTTCTGGTGTTAAAATTGAAGAGTGAATTATTTTCAAACGCGCGAATGTGATAGAATTTAAAACATCATTTAGATTATCTTCTAAGTAGAGGCATTCTCCATGAGTTTTTCACACATTTCAAGTAATGCGAGTTTAGATTCGATATCGATATCGACCTTATCATTAATTTTTCCGATAGTGTTTTCCAGCTTTTTCATGTTATCGTTAAATAGTTTTTCGTGAATTCTAAGATTTTTCGATAGTTTCGTTGAAGTTTTTAATTACAGATGTGGTGACACTTATTTGATTTTTTTTAGTTTCTCAATTTGAAATATTTTCCGTCAGCGGCGTCTAAATTGCCCTATCAATTATACCTCGTTTGTGTCTTTTGGTGTCCATGTGAATGTCAATAAATTTCTGTTTGATTGAGTTAGAAATTTGGTTGAGAAGATTAATGTGAGTTTGTATGTCTGCGCGAAAGTAGTTCATAGCAAAAGAATGGAAGTTTACAGTTTTTACAAGAGTTTGTAATATTCTATTGTTTGTTGTAAATACTTGTTCTAGTGCAGAAATGTTTCTGTGTACTAAAAGTGTCCATTTATCATTGGATACAGTTATTTCTGCTTCGTTATGGAAGTAGATACCTAAGGTATTGTTTATTGGTTGTATTTGAAATTGGGCTACTGCTGACCCGAACAGCAGCCAAAACTTTTTGAGAACGGTTTCATTCGGTCGAAATTTACTTTTGATTTTTGGTTTGTTTTTAGAACTGTTGCGGAATTTCTGTGAACCTCCAGGATTTCGAAAGTACCATTGAATTTATTTTGGAGTTTGTCCTTGATTTGGGAGTCTTTAATATAGACTTTATCGCTTATTTGATAGTTAGGGAGATGTTCGGAAACATGTTTATCAAATAGGACTTTCGCTTTGCGATTTAATAATAGTGTTTGATACGGTTGTTGCGATCTGGGATGTATTTAGTTATCAATGATTGTTGGTTTAGAGAGTTTCGGGAGTGCTACTCGAAGTATGTCCGTAAACAAGTTCGTAAGGAGTGAATCCGTGAGTTTTGGTTACGGAGTTATTGTATGCGATGATTGCATAAGGAAGGATGTTGAAGGGGTGTTCGGAATTTTCTAATTTGTGGATTTTAATCATGTCTAGTAAGGTCGAGTGGAATCGTTCTAATGAACCATTTGACTGGGGATGTTCCACACTAGAATAGGACAGTTTGATATCAAATAGCTTACACAAATCTCTCATTCGTGCGTTGTCGAATTCCCTGCCATAATCACAGTGTAACCGTAATGGGGTACCGAAGTGTTGAAAATAGAGTAGTAAAGTACTAACAATGGTTTTTGCGGATTTGTCGGTTATGGGGTAGACCTGAGAGAATTTTGTTAGTTCGTCCCGGATAGTTAAAGCATAGTTTATTGTCGGGAGAATGTCGATGTTGGCACGTTCAAAGGGTGTCCGTGGAGTTTCAGTGATGACGAGAGGGCTGTCGAGATTTTTTCGGTAAACTTTTGCCTTCTGGCAAGTCTGACAGTTTTTGATAAAATTGTCAACGTCCTTAGTTAGTCCTTGTCAATTGTATTTTTCCTTTATTCTGCGGATAGTTTCATTGATACCTCGATGTATATTATTTTTGCCGGTATGGAATTGGTCGAGAATTATAGGTATTTGATCTTGCTGAACCTTTTGGACGATATTTTGGCAAACTTTCCATTTTAAATCGATTTCGGAAAAGATGAACGAAAGCATTTCCAGAATGAGCAAATCAATGTTATTTTCGACACAGGATACTTCGTTTTCGGTAAACACATCTCTACTATTGTATAAAGATGCGAAAAGAATCTACTTCGGGATCTGAAGGGAGAGGGATGATGAAATAGCGTCTCTTTCTGGCAGTTTTGCTTGCAAACATGTTTATTCTTGGGGTGTGAAAATCGGCATTTTCCTCAAAAATGTCCTCGATGATGTCGTGGTGAAAATTTTTCATGAGAGACCCTTGGGGGAATACAAGAATGTTTTTGTTTTCTCGGTCTAATAGTTGGCAATTAGAAAATTGAATTCTATCGTAGTCTATGAGTGGAACGCTTTGGTATCTTTCTACAAAAGTTCTGAACTCCTCAGAAATTTGATGGAAATTAATGGGACTTTTGTGTCTGGTTCTCGTGAGTCATCGTCAGTCTCGTTTGTTGGGAGTCCTGCTAACGGTGTTAGATGATTGTTTGTCTGAAAGGATACGTATTCATTAAAGTTGTTAACTTTAATGCGAGAAAGAGCGTCGGCATTTTTATTTACCTTGCCGGGCTTGTAGATTATTTGGTAATCATACTCCTCGAGTTTGAGGCGCCATCTGGCAAGTCGACTTTCAGGGTCTTTGATTTAAAATAGCCACGTCAACGGGCGGTGATCGGTCAAAAGTAGAAACTTACGACCAAAAATTAGCGATCTATAATGCTTAACAGCCCACACTATAGCAAGAAGTTCTCTTTCGATGGTAGAGTATTAAGTCTCAGCCTTGCAAAGGGTTCTCGAGGCAAAACCTTACCTATAGGACCTTGGGAAAGAACTGCGCCGATAGCAAAAGAACTGGCGTGAGTTGTGAGAATAAATGGTTCCTCGAAATTAGGATATATGAGAATTGGGGTAGATGTAAGGGCAATTTTTAATTGTTCAAAAGATTTAACACATCTTTTTGAAGTAATTTTGTAAGTGGCTTGGAAATTTTGGCGAAGTTTGGAATGAACCGCCTATAATAACCTGCTAAACCTAGAAATGATTTAATGTCTTTTTGGTTTTTGGGCTGGGGAAAGTTGAGAATGCAATCGACTTTTGATGGTTTTGGCTTTACGCCTTCAGGAGTTATAAGATTCTTTGCGAAGGAACTCGCACTTGTCGGGTTGTATTTTCAGATTGGCTTTTCGTAGTCTTTTGAAAACATCGTGAGATGGGCTATATGCTCATGAATTGTCGGGGAATATACGATGATGTCGTCCATGTAGACTAAACATCTTTCGTTTTGGATTCCGAGAAGAATGTTATCCATCACCCGTTGAAACGTTGATGGAGCATTCTTCAGATCAAAAAGCATCCTAACAAATTCATAGTGACCATTGTCGACTGTGAAAGCAGTTTTGGGAATGTCTTTGGGGTCGATTTCAATTTGATGAAATCCAGAAGCTAAGCCGAGAGTGGTGAAATACTGCCGAGTTAGTCGAGTAAGTCAGATATATTAGGAAGAGAGTACTTTTCGTCTACAGTCAGTTCGTTTAGTTTCCAGTAGTCGACGACGACACGCCATTTTTGTGTTCCGGAAGCGTCTAATTTTTTTGGAACTACCCATACTGGGGATGACCATGGGGAGTTAGAAGGGCGTATGATCCCTTAATCTAGCATTTTGGATATTTGGCTTTTCACCTCTTGCTTGTGGATTTGGGGGTATCGATATGATTTTGTGAAGGATGGTTTCGCATTGTTCGTATCTATAGAGTGTTTAATTTCATTCGTAAATGTCAGTTGGTCGCCTTCTAAATAGAAGATATCGGAATATTGAGGACAAAGTTCTGAATTGAATTCAGATTCGTCTTCGTTGAGATGTTCTAAACGAAGCTGGTTCATTATCGTCATTTGTCTGTCATTCAAGGCTAAGTTACGTGTTTCGTTTTCAGAGAAGGTGTTTATTGTGAAATTCTGTATTGGTTCTAAATCGAGTGTGTCAAAAGTGATGATTTTGGGAATGGCATTAGCGTTTAAAACGGAAGTTATGAATTCACCATTTTCATTAATTTTGACTATGGCATTTGGGAGACGAACTTTCTCAATTTCGATTGAAGAGAGAATAGCATCTGTATTCTTGAGGTTACATTTCAATTTACAGATTTGCTCAGTTCGAGAGTCCAAGGTAATTGTGTTGACTGGAATATATTTAGTTGAAGGTGTAGAGTTACTATTACGCATGATCGTATCATCCTTAACTTTGAATAGTGGCAGAGTTTTAAAATTTGTTACGAGTTGTTTCTTATTGAAATCTATGATGTATATTATAGTGTTCCAGGAAATCTGAACCTAATAACCCATCAAATTCGATATCAATATTACAAATATACACCTTATGTGGGCCAGAGATGTTAAAAGGCACTAGGTTGGATTCATTAATGAGAATTTTCTCATCTGTGATGCCTTGAATGATAACATTTTCATGAAACCGTTGCTTGAAGCGTTGGCAGGTATCAGGTTTAAAGATTGAAAGTCCTGCACCCGTATCGATAAGAAGTTTATAGGTGTTTGAAGAATCAGTAATATAATAAAGATTCTTGGAGTTGACGGAAAGAAGGGGTCTTACAGAAAGTTATGTTCTGGGAAGTTGACATTCGGGCTGAAGTCGTCCAGATTCATTGTCTGAATTTGGGTTTGAATTTCTGAAATTTCGTGGTCTGGGGATTCTGACTGAGCAGGGCTTAACTGAAAATTTAGTTGAGAGGAATCAGGTTCGTCAGGGAATATTCATTAAACTGTTCGGTGTTGAAATATTCTGGTTCAACATTTTGGTCGAAATCGTTAGGGTGATATTCTTGTATGTTTCCGTATTCATCGGGTAAAGGGCTGTAATGGTTTTCATTTTGGGAGTAGTTATAGTCGTTGTGGTAAGGACCGAATTGCATATTGTTCAAGTGATGAGTTTTTGGTTGTTAATGTTTAAAGAAACTCGGGTTCGGTCTGTAATTGGCAGACATTGTTGCTGTGAAAATTGTTGACTGGGATTAACATTTGTGAATTGATTAGTAGGTTGATTGGAAAAATGAGGCCGATAATTCGAATAGTTCTGATTGGAATTCGGGTTGTATAGAAATTGTCTCATTCTCAATAAGCATTCGTTGCTTGAATGGCCCATGCGTTTACAAAATGAGCATTTTTTTGGAGGTGGACCATTATTTGGCTTACGAGAGAGTTGTTGGAAATTTGTATTACCTGAAAATTTCTGGGTTTCTAAATATGACAGTTGTAGTTCTCGTTTAATTCTGGAAATGGCAGTAAGAATACTGCAGGGGTTGCTGGCGCGAACGAGTTGGTCACTTTTGGTCTCTAAACCCGTGAGGAGGCTATTAAGAACCATTGACTCTATCAAATCAATGTGTGCTTGTTTTTCTTTAACAGTTAGATTTTGCTTGTTTATAGCTGCTAGCATTTTCGCTTGATGCGTCTGAAGTCTAGCAGAAAATGTAAGAGGTGATTCATTAGGAGTTTGCCGCATTCTTTACACGTCCTGTATAAGAGCCGGGAGATCCCTACGTTTTCCAAAATGATTTTCTAGGAGGGTTTGAATTTCAGTTAGTTGACTAGGGTTTCGCGAATTAATTAACTCAGCCGCTCTACCGCGTAACTTATTTTTGATATGGAGAATTAGTAATACTTGCTGATTATCCATTGTCATGCTGTAAGCAGCATTACAGGAGCATATCAAATTCTCCATTAATTCCTAGGACAGAATGTCACGATAAATTTTCAGGTTACTTCACCTGTCAGAGATATTGAATACTCTATCCGAGGTGTCATTCCTTTGTGCGCAAGACAATATATATTATATATAATACATATTGTTTCTGGTCAGTGAACCTTCATCAGTTGCGCTTCCCATAATTAAATGTCCTCTCGAACACTTCTTTATGAATTTGATACATTTCGTTAAATTTGAAGACGCGAGATATAAGACCGACATCTAGGATTTTCTCTGTGTGCTAATTCTCTCGAAAATCCTATATATATATATATATATATATATATATGTTATAGACGTCGTAAACAATACTTAGAATATTAATATGACAACACCGTGTAACCGGTCAAATAAGTGGTTCACATGGTGTCATATTACACGATAGAGCAATTCCCAGGAAATACGCAAATGCCCATTGCACGTGTAAAACTGCTGACTGCTGACAAGGCAACACATAGGTTATAAATGCACATGCGATGGCTGTTAGCGTCATTAAATGTAATTTTCAAGTAAAATATTTAATTTGTCTTTTAAATAAAAATATTTAAAAAAAGCATTTGTGTTTGTGAAGATATAAAATTGGCGCAGTCAGTAGGATTGTTCCAAAACGACTACAACACGAGAATTCTAACTAGTCGTGGTGGTTTCCAAACCTTCGTGGGACAATCAACCTCTTTCTGGAGACACAACTGGAAGTGAGCTTGCACCAGGAACACACAACGGCTAACCAGTGCAGTCAACTTACAGAACAGTCCATGCCAGGATTTATATTGTAAGGATTACGTTATTATTATTTTATTGATACACTTAATCACCATTTCTGTCAAAGATACATCCATTAAACTTACCATCGAAACTAACAACTCTAGACCAATTTTCTCGAAGTCTTATCGCTACCCTCAGATTCATAAAGAGGAAGTTAAATCCCAAGTAATGAAAATGCTAGACGAAGGTATTATACGCCATTCAAACTCACCCTGGTCCTCCCCTGTATGGGTAGTACCGAAAAAACTGGACGCTTCAGGAAAGCAAAAATGGCGCGTTGTAGTTGACTATCGAAAACTCAACGAACTAACGGTTGGTGACAAATATCCTCTCCCTAACATTTCGGACTTATTAGATCAACTTGGCAAATGCCAGTATTTCACAACACTTGACCTCGTCTCGGGATTCCATCAGATTGAGATTGACCCAAAAGACATTTCCAAAACCGCGTTTACCGTTGAGAATGGGCACTACGAATTCGTAAGGATGTCCTTTGGTCTAAAGAATGCCCCTTCAACATTCCAGAGGGTTATGGACAACATTCTTTTAGGAATTCAAAACGAACGTTGTCTCGTCTATATGGACGACATAATCGTATTCTCTCCCACTATCAACGAACATTTGTCTCGTCTTACTGATGTTTTTAAACGCCTACGAAAGGCAAACCTCAAAATCCAACCCGACAAGTGCGAATTTCTTCGCAAAGAAGTTGCCTATCTCGGACATCTGATTACCAAAGATGGAGTTAAACCGAATCCATCAAAGGTAGAATGCATATTGAAATTTCCTCAGCCCCAAAATCAAGAAGATATCAAATCGTTTCAGGGATTAGCCGGGTATTATCGTCGATTCATACCCAATTTTGCTAAAATTTCAAAACCACTAACAAAATTGCTTCAAAAAGATCTTTCATTCTATTTCAGTTCTGAATGCGTTAATTCTTTCAACACCAATTTTAATTTATCCCGACCTCAATGAGCCCTTTATTTTGACAACTGACGCTAGCGCATTTGCATTTGCAATCGGCGCTGTGCTTTCACAGGGACCAATAGGCAAAGATCTGCCAATTGGATACGCACCTAGGACCCTCTGCAAAGCTGAGACTCGATACTCCACAATAGAGCGTGAACTTCTGGCTATTGTTTGGGCCGTTAAACACTTCAGGCCAATAATTTTTAAACTTCTGACCGACCACCGCCCGTTAACGTGGCTATTCTCTATTAAAGATCCAGGTAGTCTACTTGCCAGATGGCGCCTCAATCTCGAGGAGTACGATTATGAAATTATATACAAACCGGGAAAAGTAAATAAGAACGCAGACGTCCTTTCACGCATTCGAATCAACCATTTTGATGAATGTATGACTTTCCAATCAAACACCAAACTCCAACACTTCACGATAACTCCCTTAAACGAAAACGAAGACAGTGATACAGAAAAACTTGAAACCGACGACGAGGACAACTCAATTTTTACAGAATTTCGGACATTCATAGAACGGTATAAGACCGTCTCACTTATCGACTATAGTAAAATTCAGTACTCCAACTGTCAACTTCTTGATAGAGAAAACAAAAATATCTTAGTTTTCTTTCAATCCGGCAATTTAAAAGATTTTCATAACCAAATTCTTGAGGATATCTTCGAAGAGAACGCCGACTTCGAGCAATTCAAAATCAATATTTTCAATAGTAAAAGCGTTCGAAAAAGACGATATTACATTATTCCCCTACCAACTGATTTCGACACTGTGAACGAGGTATTATTTGCCTCAGTTTACAAGAGCAAAGACCTTCTAACTGACTCTGAACTATACTGCGTTGAAACTAACTTAGACCTACCTATACTCAAAATGCTTTCGTTTATATTCGCAGAAACAGACATAAAGTGGAAAGTCTGTCAGAACATAACAAAAACAGTAGGAAGAGATCAAGTGCCAATAATACTATATCAATTCCATAACGGTAAAAACAACATACACAGAGGGATCAACGAAACTATTAGACGAATTAAAGAAAAGTATAACTGGCAAGGTATTACATAAGACGTAGACGTAGAAACCGTCAAATCTGTCAGACAAGTAAAGCTTTCCGAAAAAACCTTGACAATCCCTTAGTAGTAACCGAAAGTCCAAGAACCCCTTTTGAAAGGATAAATATCGACTTTCTCGAAGTTCCTAGCAAAAATTATGCCCTTACTATCCGAGACGAATTAACTAAATATTCCCAGGCCTACCCGATTAGCGACAAGTCCGCTAAAACTGTCGTTAGTACACTCTTGGTGTTTTTCCAACACTTCGGAACGCCTCTGTGAATACGCTGCGACTACGGTCGTGAATTCGACAATGCACTCCTCAAAGACCTTTGCAAATTGTTCGATATTAAACTTTCTTATTCTAGTGTAGGACACCTCCAATCTAACGGCTCATTAGAGCGTTTTCATTCAACTTTGTTAGATATGATCCGTATTCATTAGGCCGAGCACTCTGACGAACACCCCTTTAATATCCTGCCATACGCAATTATTACCTACAACAAATCCGCTAACAAAACTCATGGCTTCACACCCTATGAACTCGTTTTCGGGCACACGTCTAGCCGACCATCTGAAACCCTCTATAACGAAAAGGACTTGTTTACTAAATACATCAGAGACTTAAATAACCGTATTTCACAGTACTACAAAATAGCACGCGAAAGAACCGATACTCAAAAACAGAAAGCCAAAATTCGATTCGATAAACATGTTTCGGACACAACCCCAAATTATCAAGTAGGTGACAAGGTTTACGTACGCGAATCTCAATTCAAAGATAAACTACAAAACAAATTTAATGGACCCTTTCAAATAGTAGAACTATATACAAACTCAGCTACTTTACTAAATTCTCGTACTAACCAAAAAACCAAAGTAAACTTTGACCGCATGAATCCTTTCACAGAAGACTGATTTCTTTACAGGGTCATCCTGCTGTTCAGATCAGCATCATCCCAATTTGAAATAAAACCAATCAATAACACCATAGGGATTTGTTATCATGAAGAATCACGTATAGCCGTGTCAAATCACAAATGGACTCTTCTAGTTCATAGAAATCTCTCCGCTTTAAAACAAGCTTTCGCTACCAACGACAAAATTCTCGATGCACTAACTTTATCACTAAAAACTAACGTCCACCCAACCAACGTATTCCGTGCTGACATTCAATCACACATCAACTTACTTAACCTGTCGATAACAAATTCACTGAAATCCACATGGACACCATAAGGTACAAACGTGGACTAATCGATGGCGCCGGATCAATTTTCAAAGCCATAACTGGTAACTTAGACGCCGCCGACAACGTGTACTTCACCAACAGTATAAATAGTTTAAACAAAGGACAACTGCAGATCGAAAACCTTTTGAAAAACCAAATCAGTGTAACCACCTCAGTTATAAAGAACTTTAACGAGACTATCCAACACATTCAAATCGACCAGAAAATATTTAACGAAAATATTCGAAAAATGGAAAATATGATTCGTAAAGTAAACGAAAAAATGGCGTACGTGGAAACAAAACTTTCAGTTCTAGAAATGACAGAAAAACTAATGGAGAATTATCTCTTTCTAGAAGACAACGTAAATAATGTTCTTAATTCCATAACTTTTGCCCGTCTAAAAATTATTCATACCTCAATTTTAACTCCCGAACATTTCAGTGCCGCCTTACAGGAAATATCACAGAATCTCGTGAAAAATACTAAATATTTACCTTTGCCGGTCAAATATTCAAGTATTACACGATACTTAGAAATTACAGAAATAGAAACTTTTCAAACAGATTCCGACTTTGTATTTATACTCAGAATTCCACTTATTGAACAGCAATCCATTCAATGCTCTCCGCTTATACCCAATCCCAATCTATGATGATAGAACTGGGTTATACCATGTACTTTCATTCACTCATAAATATATAGAAAAAAACTATGATTCCTTACTGTATATTCCGATAAAAGACCTTCGTGCGTGCAAACCGTTGAACAATCAAAATAAATTGTGTTCCGAACTCTATGCATATCCGATAGACTCAAATGCTTTGTACGAGGCCCAACTTTTAAGAAATTTTAAAAAAGTGCCGGACAATTGTCACAGTGCCATGATTTCTGCTCAAGGGTACCACGTTCAAAAACTCGAAACCAACGTGTGATTAATTATGGTTACCGAGCCTCTCAGCATTACCATCACCTGTACCGACATCAATACAAAACCCTTAACATTCAATGTTAACTCTTTATTAAAACTTCAGAAAGATTGCAGTGCCTTCATTGGAATAACCAAAATCGAAGCAGAAGCCACAAAAAGCAGCAACACCCTTGACAACTATCAACCAGTTCTTATCCCTTTCAACTGCTGCGATACCATACCAGAAAAAATTGTCGTTCCCGAACTTAAACCTTTGAAACTCCATGAATTGAATTTCGAGGAGTTAAACGTCGCAAACCACAAACTCAACGACTATTCAAAGGACCTAGACGAATTAATAAATCAGCCATTCGTCAAAAAGAACATTTTTTGGTTCACCTACATGACAATATTTTCCATAATTATAATTGTCGCTGTATTTGTCCTACAAACGCTTTGGAGTAAATACAATATAACCAGCGAAAGTCCATCACCCACAACCAGAATTTCAAAATTGTTGCCAAGATTGAGACCGAACCTCCGACAGAACGAAACTGAAGACATCGAGCTAAGTACCCCAAAATAATTTCAAAAATTGTTTTGTAAAACTTATTTATCGCTAAAAAGTATTGTTTTAGGTTTTATTATTAAGGTCCTTTATGCTAATTACATTTTTATTTTATACATTTATACAATTTACGCTATTTTATTCATTTTTACTTTTTACAAATGTCATATTTATACAACCCTTATACTTTATTATATTTACAAATTCTGTTTTCAGAAAAGTTCCTGTACAACAGCAAATTTTCTTTGTGAGGGGAGTTGTTATATACGTCGTAAACAATACTTAGAATATTAATATGACAACACCGTGTAACCGGTCAAATGAGACGTTCACATGGTGTAATATTACACGATATAGCAATTCCCAGGAAATACGCAAATGCCCATCGCACGTGTAAAACTGCTGACTGCTGACAAAGTAACACATAGCTTATAAATGCACATGCGATGGCTGTTAGCGTCATTAAGTGTATCGCTTTCATTTATTTCATTTATATTGTCTAACGTAATTTTCAAGTAAAATATTTAATTTGTGTTTTATTTAAACAAAAATATATTTTTTAAAAGCATGTGTGTTTGTGAAGGTATAATATATATATATATATATATATATATATATATATATATATATATATATATATATATATATATTGTATCACATGTCTTCAATTCAAATATGCCTATGTGACATTTTTTTTTTAATTCAATTGCCAAAAAAAAAAAATAAGAACATTCTAAAGTTTTATAGATGTTTTTCTGCTTATACAACCTCAACTAACGTAAGAGTTTAGTTTTTTACTTCTAAATTATTAATATTTTGTGTTGTTTGTAGTATATTGACTGACGATGAAATAAAATAATTTCGAAAGCTCTCAAAATAAGTTAAGAGTATTTCCTTTTAACCCAAGAAGTTTGGCTGCGTCCCGATATTTTCTTCTAATATTTGAAAGTTATCAGCTGTTATTACCGAAATGAAGTATATATATATATATATATATATATATATATATATATATATATATATATATATATATATATATATATACATATATATGTTCTGAGAGGCTTCCGCGGTCATTATTATGAACTAAGCTAGGTTCCGGGTGAGAACCGCGTCTGAATTTATTGAATACTCGACGTTTCGACTCCTGCTTCGGAGCCATTATCAAGAGACAAAAGTGAAAAAGAGTTTCAGAGTCTAGATCGAACTCGGGGCCTCAATCTGCCTACTCCCCAAGAGTCACTAGGTAACTGAACTGAATTTGAGTCTGCTCTGCTTCTTTTCTTTCTTTTCTTCCAACTCACCAAAACATACAGCAAACTTCTTATTCGAAAATCTCTGCTTCTTTGTGATCTTGTTTTCCTCAAATCTTGTAGAACTTATAACGTCATTCCAAATACTTTCAAACTAAAACATCACACCTCTTCACGTTCAGTTTCCAGTATTCTTAACAAAGCAAGTTTGGCCCTCTTACGAAATTCCATCCATTCAATCAGATATCAACTTGACCAAACCAACCGAAATTTGTATCACTGTTATTCATCATTACACACTTTCAATACTCATCCAATTCTGTGGGACAATTTTAATCGCATTTCGAGCGATAAAGCCGAACACCTGGCCCAAAAGAAAACAGTCACTCAAAAACTTAAGCTAACACGACTTATTACAAAACAACAACCCACTGTCACCTCACCCCCTCAGACGACCGTCCATAACTTTTCTGACTTCCCCTTAGACTCTACCAGTTTACACGTCCTATCCAAAGGTTTCAATTTCGCAGTGACGCCGAAAACTATCCCAACTGAAAGAATCATTTCTCAAGTTGAGGTAGCTTTGGTTGAACTAACAGATATTGAGGCTGAAGATACTCGTCAAGACATTGCTAGAGTACTCCGCACATCAAAGCCACCAAAATCAAACCTAACTTCTAACGAAAGACATGCACTAAAACAACTACGTAACAACGATGACATAACTATTCTTCCTGCCGACAAAGGTAACGCGACTGTTCTTCTCAATACTAAGGACTATGTTCACAAGATGAATTCCCTACTCCACACTGCAGACTACGAAATAATGAACAATAATCCTACTACTTACTTAGAGAAAAAGACTAAGGAAATCATCAACAGGACACAACTTCCTCTTGACATTAAAAAGATCATCATTCCTCGTGAAAAGTCTTCTAAAATTCCGAAAATTTACGGACTACCCAAAATTCATAAGCCGGACATTCCTCTTAGACCCATTGTCAGTTCGGTACAATCCCCGACCCAAGAATTAGCCCGGTACTTAGCCAAAACCCTTCAACCTCTAGCCGAGCAAGCATCCTCGTACGTAAAGAACTCTTCTTCCTTCCTAGATATCCTAAGTGGTTACAGAATTTCAGAAAATGACATCCTAGTTAGCTTCGATGTTGTATCTCTTTTCACCAATGTCCCCATTTCAGAAACGTTAGATATTCTAAAAACAAAATACAATATCTCTTCTGACATCATCAAACTTGTACAACACTGTTCCTCTAACACTTATTTTTCATTTCAAAACACTCTGTTCAAACAAGTCCGTGGGGCCCCCATGGGTTCACCTCTTTCTCCAGTGCTTGCTAACATTTTCATGGAACAAATCGAAACCCAGGCCCTAAACTCGTCTAATTTAAAACCTTCCTGTTGGCTTAGATATGTAGATGATACTTTTGTCATTTGGCCTCATGGCAGAGATTCATTAGACTTCTTCCTACAACACCTCAATGGTATACATTCTAATATACAATTTACAATGGAAATCGAGTCCGATTCTTCTCTCCCGTTTCTTGATGTCCTCATAACAAAAACCAACAATGACAGATTCTCACATACCGTCTATAGAAAACCAACCCATACCAATCGATACTTAAATGCCCAATCACACCACCACCCTGCCCAATTGAGTTCTGTAATGAAATCTTTGACTCTCAGATCTATTCGTTTAACAGATATTGACAATAGACAAAACGAACTTAATAATCTTCAACAAATCCTTCGACAAAACGGTTATCATCCGGACCACATTGCGCGTATAATTCATCAATCTCAACAACCCCCAATCACACCAACCCCGTCAGAAACAGAACAACAACATCAAAAAGCCGTACTTCGATACATTCGAGGAGTCACTGACAAAATTGCACGGATTTTACAAAGACATCAAATAAAGACTATCTTCAACACCACTCAAACTATAGGCAACTTAACCGGTAACCCCAAAGACAAAGTACCTAACGAGGATCGAGGAGTTTACGAAATCTCATGTCGCGATTGCCCACAAAGCTACATCGGTCGTACCAACAGGCGCGTTAACCATCGAGTATATGAACACTCTCTGTCAGTTCGTAAAAAAGATCCGACTTCAGCTCTCGCGCATCACCATATCCAAACAGGGCACTCTATCAACTTCGAGGACAGTAGGACTATCATATCTCTCAATTCTCTTAGGGCATCCACTATTCGCGAAGCTATCGAAATAGAAAAAAGACCTCTCTGTCTAAATAGACGCGATGACAGTACTCGCCTTCCCACAGCTTGGACCTCCGTAATTGCCAGATTAAACAAAGCAGACACGCCCACCAATACCCAACCAATCACAACACAGCCTCATCACGTGACATCTTCTTCTAACCCAGCGCTACCTATAAATAAAAGAAGCAGAGCAGACTCAAATTCAGTTCAGTTACCTAGTGACTCTTGGGGAGTAGGCAGATTGAGGCCCCGAGTTCGATCTAGACTCTGAAACTCTTTTTCACTTTTGTCTCTTGATAATGGCTCCGAAGCAGGAGTCGAAACGTCGAGTATTCAATAAATTCAGACGCGGTTCTCACCCGGAACCTAGTTTAGTTCATATATATATATATATATATATATATATATATATATATATATATATATATATATGGACATTTATTCGACTAATAATAATCACACTGAATTGACCGAAGGCACCATAATGATTCACTACTGAAGTTTCAAACTATGCAAACAATAGATAATCTTAATGATCAATTTATTTCGGGTGCCACCCAAAAATAAGTTTACGTGACAGCCGTCTATCGTCGTACCTCGTTCGAAGTTCGGACAGAACTGTACTGTAGCGATTGTGAATCACTTTCGATTCCAAGCTGACAAACTTGTAATAAAATATAATAAACTTAAGAATCGTAAACAAAATACAAAACATGAATATCCTGTTACTGTTAATATAAACTAAGAGTCTTTAGATTTTCACCACTTGAAAAACCAACTATTTCGTTATCTCCGACACGCCCATCCTGACTAGCACACGTCCTCGGGTGTATCTAAGATTTCATTCGCATGACATTAAACACAATATTAAAAGTACTCGTACTTATCCATCAATTCAAAGATCCAATGCAATAGCAAGAGGAAGTGAAATGTGTTTAACGGAATTGACTATATAATTACAAGTATTACAAGTGCCAGTTACAATCCTTGGAGTCATTTGTTACGGAACGACTAGTACTCTCAAGTTATATCGCTAATATTTGGCCTATATAGAAATACTCCAAGCATGCTCGATCTCACATTGAACCACATCTAAATTTCTTTAGACCACACTGCCAAAATAGGCACGAGTGAAAATAATGATCGATCTTGCACCTCAACACATCATATTGTCAACACTAGGCTAATATGGAAATACTATAAGCAAGCTCGGTCTCACACTGAACAAAATCTAAATTTCTTTAGACAACACTACCAAAATAGGCACATGTGAAATCATTGTTCGGTCTTGCCTTCAACACATCATATTGCCAACACTAGGCCAATATGGAAATACTATACGCATGCTCGATCTTACACTGAACAAAATCTAAATTTCTTTAGAACACACTACTATAATAGGCACATGTGAAATCAGTGTTCGATCTTACACCTAAACTCATCATATTGCCAAGACTAGGCCAATATGGAAATACTAAAAGCATGGTCGATCTCACATCGAACAAAATCTACCGACCATACTACCAAAATAGGCCTTTTCATCAGGTGATTGCGCAAGCGCTGCAGCCATTTTGAAATAGCCGTAATTTAAAAGTTTCGTACTGTTTTAGTTAACAATGGCTGGGAATGCAATAATATCTCTGCCAAATAATAAATTACTTGAAGAATTAATTGATGGTGCTTCACTTATTTATAACTCTGTGGAAGCACATAGCTGTGAGCAATTAAAAAGATGGTTAAAATGTCACGGACGTTCACAGCAAGGAAAAAAAAGTGTGCTGGTTGAGAGGTTAGGTATCAATACTTGTATTTACTCTTGTAAAAAATCAGAAAAAATAAATAAAAATCATGATTTCATTCGAATTTGCATGTAAAAGCACCTTAATTAATATAAAAATTAACAAATATAACTAATGTCATAATAAAATATTTATAAAATCAACATGACATTTAAAAAGGAGTTGAAAATTCTAAGACTAAAATAATGTTCATATATGCAAGCTAAATTCAATAATTGTCATTAGTTATATCTTATAATTAATTAAATCGAAGATGTATTCAATAAAAAATAAGTATGTTGAATATAAAATATTAAATATTATTTTCAGGGTAAAAATTGGTATAAGAAATAATATACCTGTCGATCCAAATGTTGATAAAGGATCAGGATTTTGTTCACTTGGACCACTTTCTCCAGAAAAATGCAATGAACAAATATAAGTGTCCTTAGTAACATCATCAATAGATTTAAATCCTCTGTCACTTCGGCCACATTTTTTCACCCACGAATCACATTTAGAACATTTTTGACATGTTTTAATATGTATTTTTTTGGATGACTTAATTACTTTCTTGCGATATTCCAGGCAAGGCTTTGGAAAGTTTATCAAAATAATAGGTATTTGTTTTAAAAGATTTATACCGTGTATCACTTTTGCATACTCCATAACAACACCGCTTTGTTGTACCTTTTCGTACAGACAACATAATTATAGTTTACAGCAAAATTGCTGTATTGAATCCTGACACTTACTACTTTACTTTTATTACTTTTTTAAATCATAAACACATTTATAATAGTATTTATTAATTTTAAGTTTTAGTACGTGGGCACTTTAACACGTTTGTTTACAAATAACAGTACGAAAAAATGGCTGATGCGAACGCATGCGCACTGAAAATGAAAAGGCCTATAGGCACATGTGATATCGGTGTTCGATCTCGCACCTCTACACCTCATATTGCCAATGCAGCACAGAAACGTGTGTACTCATGTCGAAGTTGTCACTGTCCGCTCTGCAGACATCCGACTCACTCTTTATGTTTTTTTTAATAAAATTAAAATTACTAACATTAAATTTAATGACCTTTACTTTTATCATCTCTATTATTTTCATACCTAGGATTACTTTCAATAATATTGACTCCCTGTACTCTTTCTTCTATCACAAGCTAATTGTCCGTAAGGTGTGGTGACCTTACCAATTAATAAGTCAAGCAAATTATTGTCAGAATCCACACTACTATATCACGTTTTTGTTTGCGAACTTAATTCTTTTTTTTAGTACCCTATGAAACTTTTGTTTTTCACTTTATTAATTTAAAAGGAACCACATTAAATCCAGTAAGTACTTAATTATGGTATACACCATGTCGAATTATTCAGGTACAATAATTCCATTAAACTGCATATAGAACCATGATTTATAGAGCATACTCTATTCCCTTATCCAAACGCCAATCTAACTAATGAAGTCATTATTATACGATGTATAGCCACAAATAATGGCTTTCACATCAGCGAAATCAAAAGTTATATTTTTTTGCAAAGAACGACACTTAGTGCATCAAATTATTTATCCCGTTTTGGAAGTATGTAACATACTTAGGAAATGTAAGCCACAGAATCGCCAAACTACGGAAATTTCATCACATCAAAACCGGCCTCAAATCTCAGAACAAACCTCAAACAAATGTGTACAACGCCAAAGACTGAGGTTTTTAAGTCAATGTGTCACAATTTTAACAGGTTTTAAGCAGAAATGATAAGGAGCTCTATCACCCGTCATAGTGAACATTATGGCTCATTTAAATAACAAAAACAGACTCTTGTACTTGATTCGGGTCACTCATTTCCAACACTTGAGGATACAAAATATAGTAATGTCAAAGCCTATCCCTACCACAGAACTTCAACCTCAGAAAATCTAGAAATACAAAGAGGCCCAGGCTTCTTTAATACTAGATCCCCAATGATCAATCAATTGCAATAGAAGAATCCTGTTGGCTTTGTTAATTCCATAGTTTCTTCTGAACATTCATTTAACGACATAACCCCTTTAATGTATTCAAATAATGCTTAAATTAACTTTACCTGCTGCCTTGCATATTGCCGGTCGTAAATTATCTCAATTTTTGTCGATTGAAACTGACACGAGATTGAGCCAAAACTATAGTCACGCTTTAAAAGTATTTTTCTTCAAGTGTGTTTTTTTTTTGTTCAACACTATGAATAACAATTTTCCCCGTATTCTATACTCTCGTCGAGGTGTCATTCCTTTGTACGCGTCTTCAAAATTTCCACGTATTGTTTTTGCAAATTGTTCTTAGAGCTTTTTTTTAATTCATGTGAGATATTTTCGCAACCTTTCGTAGGTACTTACTATTACAAATATTTCATTCGAACCTAATATTTGCTCGTTATTCAAGGGCTAATCATTTTCCCATTTGAAACTCAAAACTCCAGCGGAACATCATTTCAGCTTTCTTTTTTTGGGTTGGATAGATTTTATTTAGAAGACCTCTAAAACTCATTCGTTTATTATTCCAATAAAGTCACGAGTTCCAGTAAAAATTAGTTTCTATCAGAGTTTAATATTGTATAATATAGGTGTATCAAGTAATTGATTTTTATACAGTGCTTACACACATGTATTGTTGTTTAGCTTTCGTATTTCCCTAAATTATTAACATTCCAATTTACGGATTACCATTATCTTGTTAGACTTTGAAGAATAGTGGTTGTGTCACAGACTTCTAGATTTGTTTTTATAGGTTGAAACTATAGCCCTTCAAACATGTTGACTTTGCTAAACATATCAGTTTTTCATTTAAAGAGTTATTTCAAATCTCAAGATTTGAGAATCATTTCCAGATTTCAGAAATTTAACTTAAACTACGTTTGCAAACTATTGTTACTTACTTTCTAAACTTTATAGTTGTTGCTATAATATTAATCCATCTTTAGACAGAAGCCTAACAGAAACTGCATTTCGCAATTTTTCCACCTTTACATTAGATAAAGAAATCTCAATTTCACTAACAAAGTAATAACAGTTAAGATTGCAGGAGATAGTTATTATGAAAACTGACCTTGCTCTTTTCTAAAGTACTGAAAAACACGTAATAAAAATGTAAACTTTTTATAGTGGCAGTTAATTTACTGTTATACCGTCAGTATGTACTTCATTTTATGTAAACTTTGGGGTAAAATTTCACTACCACTCATTATGTCATATTGTCAATAAATATCAGAAATAAAGTAAAAGACCATCTCCAATATAAAACTGTCAGTATTAACAGTTTGAAACTTACTTACATTGTTAGAACTGTATTAATAGTTTATCTTGAATATCTTAAAGCGATTCTTTTATTAATGAGCACACGGCCCCAGAATCGAAACAAAATGGAAAGGACTCACCAATATGTTTTAGTGTACCAAACCAAACTGCTGCCAAGACTTAACACTAATCTTCGGTCACAGTATCACTGGCAAGTGATGTGCATTCCACACGATTATCTTGCGATGTTAATCGAAATATAAAGTTCTTTTACCCGTGACCAAGTTACAACTCCTCCAAACATAACTGGAACTAGCCACTGTGGAGACATACCCTCGAGAGCACGAGGTACCGCAGAAAATAACATGCCACCCTGTAATGGACTTTCCTCCATCATAGGACCAGTAGTTAAACACTGCACAGCGGCGTCAGAACTAGCAGTTTCACAACTAAAACGCGGCAACCGCAGCTCCACTGTTTCCGCAGCACTACTTCGCTAGTTATTGCGTGGATATACCGGGCACTGATCCTACTTCTGATGTCGGGTTATCAAAAGGAATAAATGTAGGCTGGACATTTATTCGACAAATAATAAAATAATCACACTGACTTGACCGAAGGCACCATAATGATTCACCACTGAAGTTTCAAACTATGCAAACAATAGATAATCTTAATGATCAATTTATTTCGGGTGCCACCCAAAAATAAGTTTACGTGACAGCCGTCTATCGTCGTACCTCGTTCGAAGTTCGGACAGAACTGTACTGTAGCGATTGTGAATCACTTTCGATTCCAAGCTGACAAACTTGTAATAAAATATAATAAACTTAAGAATCGTAAACAAAATACAAAACATGAATATCCTGTTACTGTTAATATAAACTAAGAGTCTTTAGATTTTCACCACTTGAAAAACCAACTATTTCGTTATCTCCGACACGCCCATCCTGACTAGCACACGTCCTCGGGTGTATCTAAGATTTCATTCGCATGACATTAAACACAATATTACAAGTACTCGTACTTATCCATCAATTCAAAGATCCAATGCAATAGCAAGAGGAAGTGAAATGTGTTTAACGGAATTGACTATATAATTACAAGTATTACAAGTGCCAGTTACAATCCTTGGAGTCATTTGTTACGGAACGACTAGTACTCTCAAGTTATATCGCTAATATTTGGCCTATATAGAAATACTCCAAGCATGCTCGATCTCACATTGAACCACATCTAAATTTCTTTAGACCACACTGCCAAAATAGGCACGAGTGAAAATAATGATCGATCTTGCACCTCAACACATCATATTGTCAACACTAGGCTAATATGGAAATACTATAAGCAAGCTCGGTCTCACACTGAACAAAATCTAAATTTCTTTAGACAACACTACCAAAATAGGCACATGTGAAATCAGTGTTCGGTCTTGCCTTCAACACATCATATTGCCAACACTAGGCCAATATGGAAATACTATACGCATGCTCGATCTTACACTGAACAAAATCTAAATTTCTTTAGAACACACTACTATAATAGGCACATGTGAAATCAGTGTTCGATCTTACACCTAAACTCATCATATTGCCAACACTTGGCCAATATGGAAATACTAAAAGCATGGTCGATCTCACATCGAACAAAATCTACCGACCGTACTACCAAAATAGGCACATGTGATATCGGTGTTCGATCTCGCACCTCTACACCTCATATTGCCAATGCAGCACAGAAACGTGTGTACTCATGTCGTAGTTGTCACTGTCCGCTCTGCAGACATCCGACTCACTCTTTATGTTTTTTTTTAATAAAATTAAAATTACTAACATTAAATTTAATGACCTTTACTATTATCATCTCTATTATTTTCATACCTAGGATTACTTTCAATAATATTGACTCCTTGTACTCTTTCTTCTATCACAAGCTAATAGTCCGTAAGGTGTGGTGACCTTACCAATTAATAAGTCAAGCAAATTATTGTCAGAATCCACACTACTATATCACGTTTTTGTTTGCGAACTTAATTCTTTTTTTTTAGTACCCTATGAAACTTTTGTTTTTCACTTTATTAATTTAAAAGGAACCACATTAAATCCAGTAAGTACTTAATTATGGTATACACCATGTCGAATTATTCATGTACAATAATTCCATTAAACTGCATATAGAACCATGATTTATAGAGCATACTCTATTCCCTTATCCAAACGCCAATCTAACTAATGAAGTCATTATTATACGATGTATAGCCACAAATAATGGCTTTCACATCAGCGAAATCAAAAGTTATATTTTTTTGCAAAGAACGACACTTAGTGCATCAAATTATTTATCCCGTTTTGGAAGTATGTAACATACTTAGGAAATGTAAGCCACAGAATCGCCAAACTACGGAAATTTCATCACATCAAAACCGGCCTCAAATCTCAGAACAAACCTCAAACAAATGTGTACAACGCCAAAGACTGAGGTTTTTAAGTCAATGTGTCACAATTTTAACAGGTTTTAAGCAGAAATGATAAGGAGCTCTATCACCCGTCATAGTGAACATTATGGCTCATTTAAATAACAAAAACAGACTCTTGTACTTGATTCGGGTCACTCATTTCCAACACTTGAGGATACAAAATATAGTAATGTCAAAGCCTATCCCTACCACAGAACTTCAACATCAGAAAATCTAGAAATACAAAGAGGCCCAGGCTTCTTTAATACTAGATCCCCAATGATCAATCAATTGCAATAGAAGAATCCTGTTGGCTTTGTTAATTCCATAGTTTCTTCTGAACATTCATTTAACGACATAACCCCTTTAATGTATTCAAATAATGTTTAAATTAACTTTACCTGCTGCCTTGCATATTGCCGGTCGTAAATTATCTCAATTTTTGTCGATTGAAACTGACACGAGATTGAGCCAAAACTATAGTCACGCTTTAAAAGTATTTTTCTTCAAGTGTGTTTTTTTTTTGTTCAACACTATTAATAACAATTTTCCCCGTATTCTATACTCTCGTCGAGGTGTCATTCCTTTGTACGCGTCTTCAAAATTTCCACGTAATGTTTTTGCAAATTGTTCTTAGAGCTTTTTTTTAATTCATGTGAGATATTTTCGCAACCTTTCGTAGGTACTTACTATTACAAATATTTCATTCGAACCTAATATTTGCTCGTTATTCAAGGGCTAATCATTTTCCCATTTGAAACTCAAAACTCCAGCGGAACATCATTTCAGCTTTCTTTTTTTGGGTTGGATAGATTTTATTTAGAAGACCTCTAAAACTCATTCGTTTATTATTCCAATAAAGTCACGAGTTCCTGTAAAAATTAGTTTCTATCAGAGTTTAATATTGTATAATATAGGTGTATCAAGTAATTGATTTTTATACAGTGCTTACACACATGTATTGTTGTTTAGCTTTCGTATTTCCCTAAATTATTAACATTCCAATTTACGGATTACCATTATCTTGTTAGACTTTGAAGAATAGTGGTTGTGTCACAGATTTCTAGATTTGTTTTTATAGGTTGAAACTATAGCCCTTCAAACATGTTGACTTTGCTAAACATATCAGTTTTTCATTTAAAGAGTTATTTCAAATCTCAAGATTTGAGAATCATTTCCAGATTTCAGAAATTTAACTTAAACTACGTTTGCAAACTATTGTTACTTACTTTCTAAACTTTATAGTTGTTGCTATAATATTAATCCATCTTTAGACAGAAGCCTAACAGAAACTGCATTTCGCAATTTTTCCACCTTTACATTAGATAAAGAAATCTCAATTTCACTAACAAAGTAATAACAGTTAAGATTGCAGGAGATAGTTATTATGAAAACTGACCTTGCTCTTTTCTAAAGTACTGAAAAACACGTAATAAAAATGTAAACTTTTTATAGTGGCAGTTAATTTACTGTTATACCGTCAGTATGTACTTCATTTTATGTAAACTTTGGGGTAAAATTTCACTACCACTCATTATGTCATATTGTCAATAAATATCAGAAATAAAGTAAAAGACCATCTCCAATATAAAACTGTCAGTATTAACAGTTTGAAACTTACTTACATTGTTAGAACTGTATTAATAGTTTATCTTGAATATCTTAAAGCGATTCTTTTATTAATGAGCACACGGCCCCATAATCGAAACAAAATGGAAAGGACTCACCAATATGTTTTAGTGTACCAAACCAAACTGCTGCCAAGACTTAACACTAATCTTCGGTCACAGTATCACTGGCAAGTGATGTGCATTCCACACGATTATCTTGCGATGTTAATCGAAATATAAAGTTCTTTTACCCGTGACCAAGTTACAACTCCTCCAAACATAACTGGAACTAGCCACTGTGGAGACATACCCTCGAGAGCACGAGGTACCGCAGAAAATAACATGCCACCCTGTAATGGACTTTCCTCCATCATAGGACCAGTAGTTAAACACTGCACAGCGGCGTCAGAACCAGCAGTTTCACAACTAAAACGCGGCAACCGCAGCTCCACTGTTTCCGCAGCACTACTTCGCTAGTTATTGCGTGGATATACCGGGCACTGATCCTACTTCTGATGTCGGGTTATCAAAAGGAATAAATGTAGGCTGGACATTTATTCGACAAATAATAAAATAATCACACTGACTTGACCGAAGGCACCATAATGATTCACCACTGAAGTTTCAAACTATGCAAACAATGGGTGCCACCCAAAAATAAGTTCGAACGGCGTAGCGATATGATATTATTAATCTAAATTGGTACGCAAGGTAGTCTACTCCGAAACGCGACGAGTTCCCCGTTACGTGACAGTCGTCTATCGTCGTACCTCGTTCGAAGTTCGGACAGAACTGTACTCCGTTCCTCTCGATATGAGTCTTGCCAAAACTCATAAAAACATCGTGCGCAACAACTGGTGCATACTTCGTTTTTCTGCTTGCCATTGCGTAACCGGCACCACGTCAAGCGATTGTGAATCACTTTCGATTCCAAGCTGACAAACTTGTAATAAAATATAATAAACTTAAGAATCGTAAACAAAATACAAAACATGAATGTTGGGGCTTTATTACTTAAAACCCTTTTTTAAAAAACAACAGAATTTATTTGAAACACAACTACCACTACTTGGTACAAAAGGACTATTTTATAATAATTAATACAGCAAATGAACAGACCAAATGTTGTGGCTCTGAACAACGTTAAAAGTCTTAAGTTGAACTCAAAAAGCGTCTTGTTTAGGAATATTCTCCTATTTATAATCTCTGATGGAAAAAGGGGAACTATGCAGAATCATCATTTATGCAGGTGCATCTAGTAATATAATATAAGTATTGTTTTAGTTTCTGCGTAATTCCTTTACAATGGATTATTGTTTTATTCTAGACATTAATCAGCATATTATTATTTAGAAGTCATGAAAGGTGATATGTAACACTCCTCCCCCTCTTATTTAAAATTTGGAGTCTACGTTTGACACAAATTTTTTGATTTAAAATTGATAAAAATTACAAAATTCAAATTAAAATTAGTATTATTACATTTGTTAAAACTTACAATTTGTTTAATTAGATTGTGGGTTCTTGCATTTCTATTATGTTTTCATCTCGAATTGAAGATCTTCTTCGTGGTCTGAATCTTCTTAATAGGCTTCTGGATTGTCCTGGTTCTGCGTTTATTGTTGGGAATATAATTGCTGGGAACTGCTTTCTACATCTAAATTGAAATAATTAGTACAATTAATACGATACACAAAATTGTTAACCACTGGGTATGTCTTTGAGTAAAAGGTCTATTTATTATATCATCAAGTTCTTCGGAATAATGATCTAATTTATGTTCTGCAATATTAAGTTCATCAAGTTCAAGTTTTTGAATTTTTAAAGGCTTTAATTTAAACACGTTTCGCGCACTTTTTGTTTCTTCGCAACATTCATAAGGAATGTTTGGAGTTTCGATGACTCTGGAATCTTCTGATTTGTAGTTTTTGCTTGACTGTATTCTGATTGAACCAACGTAACATATACAATGGGGTTGTAACTTCAGGATTGAATTTGTATTTATATTTATTGTTTTCGTCGTATCTTCTTTACATTGGATACTGATTGGTAAAAGGGCATTGGTGACGATTAACCATTCGTTTTCAGATATATGTTGTACCTTGTAGTCTTCAATATTGACTTCGATAGTTTGGCAATTTTCTGGTAGCTTTATGGATTTGATTACCTTTATTTCGCAGGGTGCGTGTTCATCAATTGGATATGCGATTAAGTTGTAACAAATTTTTGTTTCTGATTCGATGCTTTTGCATTTTTCCAAATTATCAATTGTAATATAAAGATTATTATCTCTGCTAACAGCTATATATTTATATGTGTTTAAGATAAGGTAAGACAATTTGGTTTTTTGATTAAAAATTGGTAAAGAGTAAACATGTAGGAGTTTGTATTCTTCAGGCTCTACTAAAGGAATTGGTAAAATAAAGACAATTTTATTATCGGATTGATAAGCTTGAAGTTCAATTATATCAAGATATTTTGGAATATTTTCTAGATTTGGCAACATTGGTAAAACATGTGTGCTTAAACTTGTGGAAATTAGTCTTAATTGGAATATAAGGTCTTCGGGTTGAATTACCGATGGATGGATGCTTTTGAGTCTTGCGAATGTGACTGAATCAATGATATCGTTAAGTTCATTTTCTATTAGAATGAATGACTCTAATAATTGTTCACATATATTTATAATTTGAAGCTTTGAATCATAAAAATTTTGGTTATCTGATATGTTGAAAATAGCGTTTTCTATTTTGTGAAGATTTTCATTAAATGTTTGCTCGTCTATTTGTAGTTTGCGTATTGTATAGTTAAAGTTTTTTATTACAGAATTAGTTACAGTGATTTGATTTTTCATTAAATTTTCTAGAGCTTTTCCGTCTTCTTCGACTTCATTTATGACTTTGTCGTAATATTCACCATCTGTACTATCTAGATTTCCCGTGATTGCTTTCCATACTGAGCCTATAAAATTAAAAGCTCCTCGTTTCGTACGAGTATTATTTAAATTAAATTCTTTTGGGTCATAAGGGTTAATATCATTTTTTATTTCACTAAATTTTTGACTGATTGTCATTATTATTTTATTTAACATTGTAATATGAGGTTTGACTTCAGTGTAAAATGCTATAAGTCTTGGAGTGTCTCTTTCAATTAATTGCTTTATGTGGTTTAAAATTGAAATATCATTTTTGAAGGATTCTAATAAAATTGTAATGTCTTTGACAACTAGTAATTTCCATTTTTCATTTGATACTTTTAAGTCTGATTCATAATAATACTGTATTCCTAAAGTGTTATTTAGAGTTGAAATTTTATAATTACTTGCTTGACTTACTATGATTAGTACAGCAAGAATGATGATGTATTTCATCTGAAAAGAAAGAAAATCTATTTTAAGATTGAGCTAACTTGATCTGAGTTAATTGTGAATTCTCTGTTTGTTTCTAAGTCTTTGATTTTTAAAGCATTATTTCTTAATATTTGTATCACTTTATAAGGACCATTCGATTTGTTACTTAGTTTATGTTTTATCTGTGACTCTTTTATGAATATAAAATCATTTACTTCAATATCTTTTGGTTTTGGTTTTGCTTTTTGATCGTGACGTTCTTTAGATTTGAATTTTTTCAAAATTGTTTTTTCTCTTGCTACTTTATAAAAATATGAAATTTTATTATTTTTTATTTGTGTGACCAAAAATTAGTTCGTATGGCGTATAACCATGGGTACTACTTATAGAATTATTATAGCATATAACTGCATATGGGACACACGTTAGTGGATGATCTCCCGGTTTTTCAGTAACTGTTGATCTTATCATTTCCAATAGGGTACTCATAAATCTTTCGATTGAACCATTGCTCTGTGGATGATTGACTGATGAGAATGTTAGTTTAATATTATAAAGAGTACATAGATCTCTCATTAATTGGTTATCGAATTCTCTACCTCTGTCACAATGTATTCTTAGCGGCGTACCGTAGTGCATAAAATATAATAATAGTGTATTGACAACATTTTTCGCGGATTTATTTTCAATTGGATAAGCTTGGGTAAATTTAGAAAATTCATCTCTTATCACAAGTACATAATTTTTCTCTGGTATTTCTAATATGTCGAGGTTAATGCGTTCAAACAGTGTTTTCGGCGTCTCTGTTATTACTAAGGGATTTGATAAATTTTTTCTACAAGCTTTGGATTTAATACATACTTCGCAATTTTTTATGAAATTTTCAACGTCTTTGGTTAAATTTTCCCACTGATATTTTCGTTTTATTCTTGTTATTGTTTCTTGGATACCTCTATGCATGTTTAGTTTTCCGTTATGATTTTCTTCAATAATTATATTTCTTTGTTCTTTTTCTGGGATTATAATGTTTGGGTTACAAGTTATAAATTCTATTTCATTATCGGAAAAAATGAAAGATAGCATTTCTAAAATTGGTACATTTTTTAATTCTTCCATATAGTATTTATCGTTTTCTAACAATATATCTTTATTGTAGTAAAGAATTTCAAAGATTGCTTGATCAGGATTTAAATGTGGAACGATGATAAGGTAATACTTTCGTTTAGGATTGGATTTTGATGTGACGACATTTATTCTGTGTTCTTCATACATTGTATTTAAGTCAATTAAATCATCAGCTATTTTAAATTGTGAATCAGTTAATTCGCCTGGCTTTAAGAATGATATAATTTTTTTTTTGATGTTTATCTAGAAATTTCTCATTAGTAAAATTACATTTAGAATAATCAATTAATGATTTTGATTCGTGTAGTTTCTTAAAAATGTTATATTCTTCTAAGATTGTTTCATATCCGATTTCTGTATTTGGAGTATCCGGTCTTTCTTCATTTTCTTCTTCTTCTTCTTTTATTGGACTTCCGTAGAATATTTTTGAATAATCTCTGAGATGATTGATTCTTATTCGAGATAAGGCATCGGCATTGGTATTTTGTTTACCTGGTTTGTATATTATTTGGTAATTATATTCTTCCAGTTTTAATCTCCATCTTGCGAGTCTTGAACCTGGATCTTTTACATTGAATAACCATGTTATCGGGCGGTGATCGGTATATAGTTTGAAGGTTGTCCCGTAGACGAATTCCCGATATTTAGCAACTCCCCATACTATTGCTAGTAATTCTTTCTCGATTGTCGAGTATTTTTGTTCGTGAGCATTCAGAGTTCTAGATGCGTATGCTATAGGCAAATCTTTTCCTATTTTTCCTTGTGATAGTACTGCTCCTATCGCATAATTACTCGCGTCTGTAGTAATATTGAATTCTTTCTCAAAATCAGGATATTGTAAAATTGGATAATTTGTTAATGTTTGTTTCAATGTTTCAAATGATTTCATGCAATGTTCATCAAAGTTAAATTTTATGTCTTTCTTTAATAATTCAGTTAAAGGTTTGACTATTTTGGCAAAATCTTTTATAAACCTTCTATAGTATCCTGCTAAACCTAGGAAACTTTTCACGTCTTTTGCGTTTTTTGGTACTGGGAATTCTTTGACTGCTCTTATCTTTTCTGGATTGGGTTTTACACCTTCTTCTGTCATTATATGACCTAAGTATGCAACTTCTTTTTTTAAAAATTCACATTTATCGGGTTGCAATTTAAGATTTGAATTTCTTAGTCTTTCGAATAATTCTCTTAGTCTTTGTATGTGTTCTGGTAATGATGAAGCATAAGATATGATGTCATCCATGTATACAAGTGCTCGTTCGTTTTGTATGCCAGTTAAAATATTATCCATAACTCGTTGAAACGTCGCGGGTGCATTTTTTAGACCAAATGGCATTCTTTTAAACTATAATGACCATTTTCAACTGTGAACGCGGTTTTTTCTATATCTGTTGGATTAATCTCAATTTGATGAAAGCCTGATGCCAGATCAAGGGTAGTGAAATAACAGCAATGTCCTAATTTGTTGAGTAAATCATTTATATTAGGCAACGGATATTTATCATCTACCGTGACTTCATTTAATTTGCGGTAATCTATAACCATGCTCCATTTTTGCTTACCACTGGCGTCTAACTTTTTGGAGACTACCCATACTGGAGAGGACCAAGGTGAGAATGAGGGTTGGATTATACCTTGTTTTAACATTTGATTTACTTGGGTTTTTACCTCTTGTTTATGGAGATAAGGGTATCTATATGACTTTGTTGCAATTGGTTTGGCTTGCCCGGTATCTATTTTATGTTTCACCTTATTTGTGAAAGTTAATTCATCATTTTCTAAATAAAATATATCACAATATTGTTTACATAAGGCGGTAATTGCTTCTTTTTCTTCAAAATTTAAATGTTCTAAACGCAAGGATTTTTCGACACGTTGTTGTCTTGAATATAAGTTTTCTTTTTGTAGATTTAAAATTAATGTTTGATTCTTATTTACTGGACTATTTTCAATAAAAGGTTCAATTATTAATTCATCAAAAATTATTCTTTTCTTTTGTTCGCTTTTATTTAAGATTGACGTTAGAAATTCACCATTTTCATTCGTTTTGATTACTCAATTTGGCAATATGACATTTTCTTTTTCTTGTGAATGTAAAATTAGTTCAGCATTTTTTTCATTGCAATTTAACTTGAATATTTGTTCAGTTCTTGGTTCTATAATTATTTCATTGACAATTTCATTCTCTTTGTATAATGGCAAAGTTATATATTTGGTTATTAGTTTTCTATTTTTTAAATCAACTAAACACTCGTATTGTTGTAAAAAATCTATACCTAATAAACCATCAAATTCTATATTTAAGTTATGCACGAATACTTCCATTTCGTCATTTTTCAAAAAGAAATCAAAATTTATTGCTTTATTTATTTCAAAAAATTGGTTGGTTACACCTTGAATTCTTATGGGTTCTACACTTTTTATTTTTTCTTGTTCAAATAAATTTGGTTTCAAAATTGATATACTTGCTCCGGTATCAATTAAATAGCGATATTTTCCATCATGAGTTTTTATATAAAATAAATTATTTGAATTGCTTGTGTTTACGAATTCTGATCTTATTCTTGGCTTTCTAAATTCTGGGCTTGACTGGTTGGAACGAGATGAGTAGAAGCGCCAGTCTTCATTTCCACTCTTTGTTCGTTTAAATGAAATGTTTTTCTTGGAGGATTTTGCATGTTTCTTGTATTTGAAGAATTGCTTTGATAGTTATTTTGGTTATAATTATTTTGGTTAGGTGGTCTTTGATAATAATTTTCTCTTTGATTTTGATTATTATTTTCATGTCTATTCACAAAAGTATGATTTGGATTGAAATTTCTTTGATTTCCCGAATTATATTGATGAAATTATCATGATGATTATAATATTTATCATTATTTTGTTTTTTGCGACATTCTGAAATTAAATGTCCCGACTTTTTGCAATAATTTGAAAGTTTGAGGAATTTACCTGTGGCTTTTTACTTTCTAGATACGTTAATTGATATTCGGTTTTTACTATATTTGCAGCTTCTGCGAGATTGCAAGGTCGCGATGCTCGTTCGATTGCACCTAGCTTATGTTCGAGACCTACTAAAAGTGTCTGTAAAGCTACCTTGTCGACTAATGCTTGCTGTGCGGTTTTCTGTTCTCGGGTTAATGTTACTTGTTGATTTATCGCGGCGTATAGTTTAGAATGATGTGCGTTTATGCGATGCACATAGTTTTGAGGATTTTCATTGTTTCCCTGTTTTATTTGTTGTAAATCGTATATTAGACTTGTTAAGTCTCTAGAATCACCGAAGTGTGTTTTTAAAATAGTTTTGATTTGATCCCAATTTTTCAAGTCGCGTGAGTTTATTAGTTGAGATGCTCGTCCTTTTAGTTTGTTTTTTAAATGTACAGTTAAGAGATATATTTGTTGGTCTGTTGCTACGTCAAATGCTGCGTCACAAGAATTAATGAATGTATTTAATAGTATTGAATCTCCATCATATTCCGGTATAATGTGACATAATTCACTTAACCTATATTCTATAAGATTTGTCTTCTTGGCTCATTTTTATTTGTTTAATTCCACCCCAATTTTAATGAAAAACTTGAAATTAAAATTGCTCAAGTTACTTCCGATATTCCCTCGAAAATAAACTCGCGGATCTCGATTCTGTCCGATTTTCGCTCGACTCCAAAATCTAACCCCTTTAATGGAATTGTTACAAATTTTTACACACGTATTTTTTTTGTTTTAACGACTTGGAAAAATAATTGGATTTTAAGGAACAAATATATAGCAATTTTCACAGAATAATAATAAATCTTTACTCACTTTGATTTTCTGGAAGATGCTCTGTAGTGCGTGCGGGTCTTTCCGGTTGAAGGTTTGGAAACCACCAGATCTTCTTGGAATTTCTGCTCTGTTTTTCTTGGATCACCAAAAATCTCTGTTTTTCCGATCCTGCTGACTGCGCCAATTGTTGGGGCTTTATTACTTAAAACCCTTTTTTAAAAAACAACAGAATTTATTTGAAACACAACTACCACTAGTTGTTACAAAAGGACTATTTTATAATAATTAATACAGCAAATGAACAGACCAAATGTTGTGGCTCTGAACAACGTTAAAAGTCTTAAGTTGAACTCAAAAAGCGTCTTGTTTAGGAATATTCTCCTATTTATAATCTCTGCTGGAAAAAGGGGAACTATGCAGAATCATCATTTATGCAGGTGCATCTAGTAATATAATATAAGTATTGTTTTAGTTTCTGCGTAATTCCTTTACAATGGATTATTGTTTTATTCTAGACATTAATCAGCATATTATTATTTAGAAGTCATGAAAGGTGATATGTAACATGAATATCCTGTTACTGATAATATAAACTAAGAGTCTTTAGATTTTCACCACTTGAGAAACCAACTATTTTGTTATCTCCGACATATATATATATATATATATATATATATATATGTTTTTAAGTTTTCGCGGGCACCAAATGTATTAGATGGTTTCCGGGAATTCATCCGCGTAGTTGATAACTGATCCCTGCCGGGATCGATGGTAAAATGACGACGTTTCGGCAGAGTCACATCTGCCCTCTTCAGGTCGGTTCGCATAATTCTCCTAGCCTTCTGCTTTCGCTTCTAGTTACTCGAATACATCAATATTAGTAGGTGGACTACGATAGTTGTGATAAAAAAGTTTTTTGTGATGCTTCTTCCCCTGGATTTAATCGAGGCCGTAGGCAGAATTTTCGGGATTTGATCGTTCTACCATATTTTAAAGGGTAATACATTGATTAGAACTGCATTATCTACATAACCATTCATATAGTTCCCTTATATAAAGAATGTAAACAAAAAGACATATCTAGCACAGCCTGAGTTTATTATTATGAAAAATTATGTTTAACCTTCAGATACCTACATCTGTTAAAACTAGGTCCCACAAGCTTAGGGCCAAACTATGAATATTTCAAATTAATGGGAACAGGACTTTTTTATGCGATAAAAATGGTTGAGACGCTGCGGCGGTGAGACGAAAGAACCCCTTATATTCCTAATACGCACATTCACTACAAAACGTGACACCAAAAATTGTTATGACCACTTTTCGAACTCAACATATGATACACTATGCCGTGTGGTTTTTTTATGTTTTATCACAACTTTTGAAAGCGAAATATGCCATTTACATTTCAAGGGTAAAAATATTGCCATTATTAAGGCTTAAGGTGTGATAACACGAAAATTTTATTTTTCTATATTGTTTGCAACAATCGTAAAGAGTGGTAGTCACTTGAGACTGAACAGTAGAAGTGAAAGGTATTTTATTTTTCCATATTGTTTGCAACAATCGTAAAGAGTGGTAGTCACTTGAGACTGAACAGTAGAAGTGAAAGCTACCTACGAATTATACTTTCCTGCTTTCGTTATTTCCCTCTCCCAGTTTCTCTTTCTTTAGGCCATTCTTATTAATGGATATAAATTTCAGGAGTATTAAAATAATTGTCACTATTTTGTTACTACTCGAGTATTAATCCAAATATATAATTTAATTCTTTACTTGATATAAGTGAAAGGAACATGTTAATTTATATTTAAAATAGATAATTTGTAGAATTATAATATACCATAAATCCTTCACCTATTCATTATTCTGGCAATACGAGGTCATTTAATTATAACAGATTAATTTGTTGTAACATAAGCAAATGTTTTTTAAATATCATATCTCCAGTCTATTCTTCAAACGCCAAAAGTTTATGCACTATTTCATAGACATTATGAAGAACCTATATATTGTTACGAAATTTACCCAAAGCCGACCCTGTGTCATTTCAGCACGACAACAAACGCTTCAAGATAAAAAAATACGATTCTCGAAAAGGCTCGGCAGCGGAAGGAACGATGTTGATTTCTACTGGAGAATTCTACGCTGGTGATATAAAAGAAGAACGCCACGATCGCCAGGCAGTGATACCGCGTCGACTAGCTTATATGGGCTTGTTATTGTATTTGAATCAGATGTTTGAATGTAAATAAAGTTCTAGAAAAGTGAAAGTAAATATCAGTTGTTATAATTTTCAATTGAACCCACGAAGTACATTGCAATTTGGTGTCAGAAGTGAAGGAATAAGTGCAGTTAACATCCTAAATTGATTTATGGAAACTCGTAGTATGGAAAAGATAGACGAAAAAATTGCACAGATTCTAGAAAAACGTGACAAGAAGGAGAAACAACATCAAGAAGAAATTCAACAAAGGTTAGTGAAATCTTTTGATGATAAACTTAAAATTGAGTTAGGAAATCTTGTCACTAATATCGATGAAAAACGTAAAATAGAATTAGAAAATCTTGTTTCCACGATGAAAAGTGAACAACAAAATCTTGTTTCCACGATGGAAGAAAAACAACAAAATTTATTGGAAGGATTATTCTCGAAATTTGTAGAAAAACAAGACCAAACTGAATTAAAACGACAACATGAATTTAAACTATTAGAAGAAAAACGACAAAATGATTTTAAAGTATTTGAAGAGAAACAAGAACAAGTTGAATATAAGCGACAAAATGAATTTAAAATAACTGAAGAAAAAAGACAAATGCAGTTTGAACAATTAATGCAAATAGTATCGCAAGTTAATGAAACAGTCAATGAAAGAATGCAAATAGTTGAATCAGACATAAAAGAAATAAACGACGACATAAAGATCCTAAAAAATAATGTGGAGACTCTTGAAATCAAAGTAGATGACATCGATTCCATCCAGAGCCAGGTGAAATTTGAAATCAGTTCCATTAAAAACACGGTACAAAGTGAAGTAAGTGAAGTACAAAATAAAATCAGTGCCATCCAAAACAAGGTAGAAACAGAAATCAAAAAAATGCAACAGGACTTACAGCGAGGAAAATACCAGCACACCGTGAGTACCAAAGGTTCCTTTAGTAAACCACCCACATTCGACGGCAGTTCATCTTGGCCCATGTATAAACGACAATTTGAGGCCGTGGCTACAGCTAATGGATGGGATAATCAAGAAAAATCTACTTCTCTGGTAATTTCGCTAAGAGGTCCGGCCCTAGAACTCCTCCAAAGCATTCCAGTCGATGAACAAGGCAATTTCGACAAGATCATCGCCATCCTAGACAAACGCTACGACAATCAATCCTTGAGCCAGGTATACCAAGTCCAACTCAGTGGGAAAACGCAAAAATCCGGTGAAAGCCTCCAAGAATTCGAAGCTGAAATTAGACGGTTAGTTCACTTGTCCTACCCAGACCTGCCAGAGGAAACGAAAGACCAGTTGGCCACACAGAGTTTCATAAATGGCATCAGAGATGTGGAAGTACAAAGAAATTTAAGACTGAGTGGCGTCAAGAAAAGTAGTGAAGCTCTACTTCGGGCTTTGGAAGTAGAGGCCGTCATGAACATGTCCAAGCCAAGGGTCCGAGCAGTTTCCTTCAACCAGGAAGAGTCAGAGTCACAATTTCAAGCGTTGCTGGCTGGTCTGAACAAATTATTAGACCGGTCACAAAGAACTGGCACCAGAGGGGCATGTTACCGCTGCGGACGGACAGGGCACTTCCAACGTGACTGCCGAGTAAGGCTACCGGAACGATCACCAACCAGGGGTAGCCAACAAACCGACCTTACCAACCAGGGAAACTCCAACCAGTCAGCATAAGGGGGCGAATGCTGACTCACCATCCACCAGCCCCCAGGACAGTATCCATCCGGGGATTTTGCCGAGATCGCGGCATCCTAGTCATCACAGGCACCATCAACGGGCGAGCAGTTACCTTCACCGTCGATACCGGCGCCGCTGTGTCCATTGCCAAGTCCAGGGTCTTAAGAGCATCAGAAATTCGGCCAGTTACCAATAACATCCAACTCAGAACAGTCACCGGCGAGTCCATGTCAATACAGGGTGAACATGATCCGGCATAGAGTCCTGGTAGCGAATATTGAGGACGATTTTATACTGGGAATGGACCTAATTAGCCAGCATGGATTTATGTTCGACCCGAGATATGATGTTCTTCGGTTCCTAAATGAGGAATTTGTATTGACACGGCCCGTCAACACATCAGTCACCCCCATAAAAATTGTGGCAAAGTCTTCAGCTAGAATTTCCGGTCGAACGGAACAGATTATTCATGGGCAGCTAGACAGCAATCCTGGGAGCTGCGTTGGAATGGTGGAGCCCGTACACTCAGCTCATGACTACTTGGTTGGACGGGCTATAGTTAAAACCGGACGAGATATACCAATCAGAGTCCTGAATTTGTCCAACAACGACATTAGAATTGCCAATGGTCAAGAGATAGCTTGTTTCGAGCCAGTAGAGACCATCATCAATTGCGAAGAAGAGTACCAGACGTCGGTGAATGAGACAGGGCCCGATAAAGAGTTCCTACAAAAGTTTGCTGACCACTTGACACACTTGACACCAGAGAACCAGAAGAAAGCCAAGCAATTTATCACAAAACACTGGCAAATTTTTTACAGTAAAAATGGAACTACCGGTCGCACCAACATCATCCAGCATCGAATAGATACCGGAAAGGCTCAACCCATCAGAATACCACCTAGACGACTACCATTGGGGCAACAACAGGCAGTCGAGGAAAACATCGAGTCCATGTTACAAAATGGAGTTATTGAGCCATCCATCAGTCCATGGTCTGCTCCCGTCGTGCTAGTTAAAAAGAAAGATGGAACCACCCGATTTTGCGTGGATTACAGAAAGCTGAATGATGTCACGAAGAAAGACAGCTATCCACTACCCCGAATCGATGACACTTTGACCACACTAGCAGGCTCCCGTTGGTTTTCCACACTAGACCTAAAAAGTGGATATTGGCAGGTTGGTCTGCACGCAAACGACAGAGAGAAGACAGCGTTCTCCACCAGTAAAGGGCTGTTTCAGTTCACGGTCATGCCCTTTGGGTTATGTAATGCACCCGCTACATTTGAGAGACTAATGGAGTATGTACTGAGCGGGTTAACATGGAGGACGTGCTTAGTATACCTCGACGACATTCTAGTCATGGGCCAGACATTCGACGACCATCTGAAGAACCTGGGCGAAGTATTCTCCAGAATTAATAACGCCAACCTGAGACTCAATCCGAAGAAGTGTTCTTTGTTTCAAAGAGAAGTAGAGTTTTTGGGCCACGTAGTGTCCGAGTCAGGAATCCGCACCAACGAAGACAAGATAGAAGCCATCCGTGATTGGCCAGTTCCAAGAGACAAACATGAACTCCGAAGCTTCTTGGGCCTCTGCTCATACTACCGGCGTTTTGTTGAGGGATTTGCCACCATCGCCGCCCCTCTACATCGGCAGACCACTGATAAAGAGACCTTCCATTGGAATCAGGATTGCGAAACATCATTCAGGCGACTGAAGGCAGCACTATGTTCCAGCCCAATCCTAGCCTTTCCTACACAGTCCGGCAAGTTCATCTTAGACACAGACGCCAGCAACACAGGTTTGGGGGCCGTCCTATCCCAGGTGCAAGATGGTGAAGAGAGGGTGATCGAGTACTACAGCCGTGGATTCTCGAAGCCAGAAAGAAATTATTGCGTCACCAGAAAAGAACTTCTTGCAATAATAAGGGCTGTAGACCATTTCCACAAATACCTGTATGGTCGCCATTTCTTAATCCGAACAGATCATGCCGCACTCAAATGGCTGCTGGACATGAAGACACCGGAAGGACAACTGGCCAGATGGATGGAGAAATTACAGCAATACGACTTCAAGGTGGAACACCGTGCCGGCCGGTTGCACAATAATGCCGATGCCCTATCCAGAAGACCATGTAGAGCGGAATGCAAGCATTGTCTGAAGACGGAACAGCGAGAGGGTATCTCCATCAGGCAGATCCGAGTGCAGGCCAATGAAGACTGGACAACGGAACAGTGCATCCAGGACCAAATGGCTGATCCAGACATCGAACCAATCTTGTCACTCAAAATGAGAGGGGCACCCAGGCCACGATGGGACGAGGTAGCTAGATACTCCGGCGTGCTGAAATCGTTATGGGCTCAGTGGGACTCTCTAAGAGTAGACAATGGAATGCTCAAGCGAGTTTGGGAAAGCGCTGATGGACGAGAAACCAAGTCCCAACTGGTAGTTCCGAAGAAAAAGGTACCAGCCATCCTGACCGAAGTACATGATGGAATTACCGGAGGCCACCTGGGCATGAATAAAACCCTAGACAAAGTTCGCCAGCGGTACTACTGGGTGAATTACTTCGAAGACGTCAGAGCTTGGTGCCGCAAATGTGCCACATGTGCCGCCAGTAAGGGCCCGAAGACCCGGACCAAGGGCAGAATGCAGCAGTACAATGTGGGCGTCCCATTTGAGAGAATTGCCATCGATGTCGCCGGTCCGTTTCCCGAGTCTGAGAGGGGGAACAAATACATTCTGGTCGCAATGGATTACTTCAGCAAATGGCCTGAGGCATATGCGATACCCAACCAAGAGGCAACCACGGTAGCGACGGTGCTAGTAGAACAACTATTCAGCAGGTTTGGCGTCCCGATGGAATTACATTCAGACCAGGGGCGTAACTTCGAATCGAATGTATTCCAGAAGGTCTGCACGATGTTGGGGATCAGGAAAACGAGAACAACACCATTACACCCACAGTCAGACGGAATGGTGGAAAGATTCAACCGGACCTTGGAACAACACCTATCCAAGGTCGTCAGCAATAACCAGCGTGATTGGGATGAGCATATTCCCTTATTCCTGTTGTCATATCGCTCTGCTGTACATAATAGTACAGGCCTGACCCCAGCCAGGGTCTTATTCGGAAAGGAGCTGCGATTACCATGCGACTTGGCATTTGGCTCCCCCGAAGAACCTCCCCAAGACATCGACGATTATGCCGACCAACTCCGACATAACATGCTGGCAATACACGACTTAGCCCGAACGCAGATGTTGGCCACCAGTGACCGGATGAAGACGCGATACGACCTCAAGGCCAATTCAGCCGGGTTCCAGGAGAGGGACAAAGTCTGGCTGTACAACCCCCAACGGAGCAAGGGTAAATCCCCAAAGCTTACACCCACCTGGGATGGTCCATACGAAGTGGTCAAGAGGCTGAATGATGTCGTCTACCGGATCCGTCGAAACCCCAAGGCTAAATTGAAGGTGGTTCACTTAGATCGACTCGCTCCCTACCATGGAGGGGATGTTTCTGATCGGGACGATCAGAATTAAAGGGGGGCAGTGTTACGAAATTTACCCAAAGCCGACCCTGTGTCATTTCAGCACGACAACAAACGCTTCAAGATAAAAAAATACGATTCTCGAAAAGGCTCGGCAGCGGAAGGAACGATGTTGATTTCTACTGGAGAATTCTACGCTGGTGATATAAAAGAAGAACGCCACGATCGCCAGGCAGTGATACCGCGTCGACTAGCTTATATGGGCTTGTTATTGTATTTGAATCAGATGTTTGAATGTAAATAAAGTTCTAGAAAAGTGAAAGTAAATATCAGTTGTTATAATTTTCAATTGAACCCACGAAGTACATTGCAATATTTTACATACCTTGGTTAAAAAACAAGACAAAACCGGTGGCTTAACATTAATATTATTTTATATTTAGCAGTTCACATCTTATACCCTTTTCTACACCAGAGCCATTCTGGTCACTTTTTGAACTTATAATTTAATGCTTTCAGCTGGACACATTTTCAGTTTAATCCCCATATAAGTTTGTCATTCTTGTCTCTAGCATCTATAAACTGACCTTTTTTGCGGAGTTCCAGTTTATCAACCTTGTTTCTACCATCCATAAACTTGCCCTTTTTGTGCTGTTTTGACTTAGATCATTTACCATCTAGATATAGCGTGTCAAGCAAAAAATCGTGGCATCGCTAGAAAGAGAGGTCAATTGAGACAGTAAGAGGCTATTTCGCTTAGTGGATGGAAGCATCCAATGAACAACATGCTGAACGTATCTCATTGGAAGAAGCTCCCAACCGAGTGAAGTAGCCTCTTGCCCTCTCTATTGCCCTCTCTCTCCTTAGTCTTACCACGGCATTTGTGCGCTGCAGGCTATCTCCAGAAAGTACCTGCTCTAAGTGTTTTGACGTAAGTCAAGTTTCAAATTTAAAATATTGCAAACAGAAAATTGGAATGTTTAATAGGACGAAACGCACATTTTGTTCCGGTATTATATGTCAAAGTTGTAAGGGTATTTCAAGTTTAGTATCGGTCAGAACGAAGTGTCGAAACAAATGCCACTTCAATTTTTGGATTTCAATGTCGTATTCATCTAATTTCTTATGTCTAAGTGTGGACCTCCGTTAAGAAACTTTCGGTTCAATTACTAAGGACAATTTTTGTTTAAGATGAGCCAAATAATCTAATTATAAATTAAAGTATTTAGAGTTCTAAAAATTTTTTACGTAGTCTTCTTTAAAACATTGCTTACACAAATAGAATATGGACGACATGTTGATTCTAATTTTGGCGCATCTTTCCGAAAGATGGCCACGTTTTCGCATTGTCCACATAGTATTAATTAGTATTGTGTTAGTAAAAATTTTATTAACACTCTTTGAGAGTCGATCTTGTTATGGGAAAAAAATTTCGTGTACCTATATGTAGCGTCTCAGCTCTTCGTTACCTTTTTTTCTCATAATAGTTTACTTGCGTAAAGGGCAAATAAAAGTTTGTCGGTTAAAATAAACGAGACTATCATTTACTAATTATATTCTGTGCATATTTAATTTAATTAAAAAAGATCTAAAGTACCTTAGTATAATATTGAACAGGAATAGTGAAAACTTTAGACTATTTTCCTAGTCTAAGGTGAAAGTGAAAACTATACGGAACAATTATTTATTAGTGAATAAAATATTATCCACCCCAACATAGATGTGTGAAAAATATTGGTTACATATGTATACGGAAATACCTTGACTAAACATTTAATGCTATTAACAGTGTGTGAATTTGTAACTTTATAAATTAATATATATTTTTTGTTAGGTAAATGAGGATTTCTTAGATGTGATAAATGAATTGAACTTAATATATATGCCATTCGATTTTTGTTGTTTTATTACCTAGAATTAAATTCCAGATGGCGTCAACGATGAACTTGGTGACAAGTCACAATTTATCTAAAGAATATTTTAAAACAAATTATGAAAACATTGTTTGAATCCAAAAATTCATTATTTTGACTCATGATTTTAATGCTATAGATAAAAAGAGCGGCAGTCATTTGAGACTGAACGAAGGAAGCGAAAGCTCCTTACCAATTATACTTCCCGTCTCTTCCTATCTCTGTTTCTATTTCCTTGTTATCATTAGTAATGGTTATACATTTCAGGAGAATTAAAATAATTGTCACTGCAAGTTGAAGTTCACATCCGGTGAATAAGCCTTTTCATATCCGAATTTTTTTTTGTTCCCATGCATCATTTATTACTCTCTTCGAGGTGTCATTCTTTTGTACGCATCACAATATATCTGATTTATATAGTTTCCGGTCGGGAACTCTCATCAGTTGCGCTTCCCACAATAGAATGTCCTCTCGAACACTTATTTACGTATTTGATACATAGCGTCTACAAATGTAAATACAATGTTTTTGTGCCCGAAAAAAGTGACAAAAGCTGACGCATGCCCACTAAAAACTTTCGAATATGAAAAGGCCTATTGTAAATGTGGGAAAAAACTAACAAAAGGTGTATGAAACTAATAGCGTTCTTTCTGACTTCTGACATATGTCAAGTCCCTAATGCAATATATCGCGAAGAGAGAATTGTAGTTTTTATTAGAAAAGCAAATTTTGTGCAGGTTTTCTATATTAATTGGATTTTATATAAGTTTATTTCCTATATATTATTGATATTCTAGAAAAGAAGAAACTGATAAGGTATTTTTCCTGGTCTCTGTTTTTTACACATTGACTTGAATTGTATGGTATTCAAGATCAAGGGAGTGCGTGGTGTCAGTGTCGGCGTCGAAACAAATGAAATTTCAAGTTATCCAATTCATTTCCTTGCTCATCTATATTCATATGCCTAAATGTGGGCACCCGTTAAGAAGCTTTCCCTTCAATAGTTACAAAATTGGACAAAATTCAACGAATCAGATAGTGTTGTCAAATTATTGATTCCACAATGGGAGGGCTGGAGAAATATTTCCCTAGCCCCCCATCCGACACGTTAATAACTCGTGACCTCGACTTGTACAAAATTCAATAATGCTGTTATAAAATTGTTAGAGAATTCCTATGTATTTTTTTTGATTAGCGATTTGGGGGGCTTTGAAATGCACATGACTTGACATATGTCAGAAGTCAGAAAGAACGCTATTAGTTTCATACACCTTTTGTTAGTTTTTTCCCACATTTACAATAGGCATTTTCATATTCGAAAGTTTTTAGTGGGCATGCGTCAACATTTGTCACTTTTTTCGGGCAAAAAAACATTGTATTTACATTTGTAGGCGCTATGTATCAAATACGTAAATAAGTGTTCGAGAGGACATTCTATTGTGGGAAGCGCAACTGATGAGAGTTCCCGACTAGAAACTATATAAATCAGATATATAGTCATGCGTACAAAAGAATGACACCTCGAAGAGAGTAATAAATGATGCATGGGAACAAAAAAAAATCGGATATGAAAAGGCCTATTCACCGGATGTGAACTTCAACTTGCTGGTTAATAATTCAATAAATTTTATTTGGCACTTAGGTATAGAAATGTAAATTATGAATTAAATTACAAATTGGGATTAATACTTGAGTCATAATAAAATAGTGACAATTATTTTAATTCTCCTGAAATGTATAACCATTACTAATGATAACAAGGAAATAGAAACAGCGATAGGAAGAGACGGGAAGTATAATTGGTAAGGAGCTTTCGCTTCCTTCGTTCAGTCTCGAATGACTGCCGCTCTTTTTATCTATAGCATTAAAATCATGAGTTAAAATAATGAATTTTTGGATTCAAACAATGTTTTCATAATTTGTTTTAAAATATTCTTTAGATAAATTGTGACTTGTCACCAAGTTCACCGTTGGCGCCATCTGGATTTTAATTGTAGGTAATAAAACAACAAAAATCGAATGGCATATATATATTAAGTTCATTTCATTTATCACATCTAAGAAATCCTCATTTACCTAACAAAAAATATATATTAATTTATAAAGTTACAAATTCACCCACTGTTAATAGCATTAAATGTTTAGTCAAGGTATTTCCGTATACATATGTAACCAATATTTTTCACACATCTATGTTGGGGTGGATAATATTTAATTCACTAATAAATAATTGTTCCGTATAGTTTTCACTTTCACCTTAGACTAGGAAAATAGTCTAAAGTTTTCACTATTCCTGTTCAATATTATACTAAGGTACTTTAGATCTTTTTTAATTAAATTTATATATGCACAGAATATAATTAGTAAATGATAGTCTCGTTTATTTTAACCGACAAACTTTTATTTGCCCTTTACGCAAGTAAACTATTATGAGAAAAAAAGGTAACGAAGAACTGAGACGCTACATATAGGTACACGAAATTTTTTTCCCATAAAAAGATCGACTCTCAAAGAGTGTTAATAAAATGTGGCCATCTTTCGGAAAGATGCGCGAAAATTAGAATCAAGATGTCGTCCATATTCTATTTGTGTAAGCAATGTTTTAAAGAAGAATACGTAAAAAAATTTTAGAACTCTAAATACTTTAATTTATTATTAGATTATTTGGCTCATCTTAAACAAGAAATGTCCTTAGTAATTGAACCGAAAGTTTCTTAACGGAGGTCCACACTTAGACATAAGAAATTAGATGAATACGACACTGAAATCCAAAAAAGTGGCATTTGTTTCGACACTTCGTTCTGACCGATACTAAACTTGAAATGCCCATACAACTTTGACATATAATACCAGAACAAAATGTGCGTTTCGTTCTATTAAACATTCCAATTTTCTGTTTGCAATATTTTAAATTTGAAACTTGACTTACGTCAAAACCCTTAGAGCATGTACTTTCTGGAGATGGCCTGCAGTGCACAAATGCCGTGGTAAGACTAAGGAGAGAGAGGGCAATAGAGAGGGCAAGAGGCTATTTCACTCGGTTGGGAGCTTCCTCAAATGAAATACGTTCAGCATGTTGTTCATTGGCTGCTTCCACCCACTAAGTGAAATAGCCTTTTACTGTCTCTATTGCCCTCTCTTTCTAGCGTTGCCACGAGTTTTTGCTTGACACGCTATATCTAGATGGTAATATGATCTAAGTCAAAACAGCACAAAAAAGGCAAGTTTATGGATGGTAGAAACAAGGTTGATAAACTGGAACTCCGCAAAAAAGGTCAGTTTATAGATGCTAGAGACAAGAATGACAAACTTATATGGGGATTAAACTGAAAAAGTGTCCAGCTGAAAGCATTAAATAATAAGTTCAAAAAGTGACCAGAATGGCTCTCGTGTAGAAAAGGGTATAAGATGTGAACTGCTAAATATAAAATAATACTAATGTTAAGCCACCGGTTTTGTCTTGTTTTTTTTAACCAAGGTATGTAAAATATATAGCTTCTTCATAATATCTATGAAATAGTGCAAAAACTTTTGGTGAATAGGTGAAGGATTTATGGTATATTATAATTCTACAAATTTTCTATTTTAAATATAAATTAACATGTTCCTTTCACTTATATTACGTAAAGAATTAAATTATATATTTGGATTAATACTCGAGTCGTAACAAAATAGTGACAATTATTTTAATACTCCTGAAATTTATATCCATTAATAAGAATGGCCTAAAGAAAGAGAAACTGGGACAGGGAAATAACGAAAGCAGGAAAGTATAATTCGTAGGAAGCTTTCACTTCTACTGTTCAGTCTCAAGTGACTACCATTCTTTACGATTGTTGCAAACAATATGGAAAATAAAATTTTCGTGTTATCACACCTTCAGCCTTAATAATGGCAATAGTTTTACCCTTGAAATGTAAATGGCATATTTCGCTTTCAAAAGTTATAATAAAACATAAAAACACCTCACGGCATGGTGTATCATATGTTGAGTTCGAAAAGTTGTCATAACAATTTTTGGTGTCACGTTTTGTATTGAATGTGCGTATTAGGAATATAAAGCGTTCTTTCGTCTCATTGCCGCAGCATCTCAACCATTTTTATCGCATGAAAAAAAGTCCCGTTCCCATTAATTTGAAATATTCATAGTTTGGCCATAGCTTGCGGGACCTAGTTTTAATAGATGTAGGTATCTGAAGGTTAAACATAATTTTTCATAATAATAACTTAGGCTGTGCTAGATATGTCTTTTTGTTTACATTCTTCATATAAGGGAACTATATGAATGGTTATGTAAATAATGCAGTTCTAATCAATGTATTACCCTTTAAAATATGGTAGAACGATCAAATCCCGAAAATTCTGACTACGGCCTTGATTAAATCCTGGGGAAGCAGCATCACAAAAAACTTTTTTATCACAACTAGTGTCCACCTTGCGTTAAAGAGTTAACATTATTAATGTTGAACATATGTTGACATTGAACATTTAATTTTGGAGACATGCTTAGGGTTGATGTTGATAAAAATTATAATATTAATAAGAAAAATTAATAAATTCAACGAATCCGACAAGGTTTTCGATTTCTCAGAGCAAGTAAAGGAAAGGCCGGGTACATATTTAGCCTCACTTGTTGTTAACTATTAATTAACAACATTTTCATTGTCGTTAAAAAATTGTACAAACTTCAACGAATCAAATAGAGTCCTCAAATTTTTGACGTAGCATATGGAGTGCGGGGCTGGCGATATGTTTGGCCTAATTTGTTATAAACAATTAATTAACAAAATTTTCATTGCTGTTACAAAATTGTACAAAATTCAACGCATCAGATAGCGTTGTCAAATTTTTGATTTGTCATATGGGGGGGCTGGCGAAATGTTTGGGATAATTTGTTATAAACAATTAATTAACAAAATTTTAATAGCCGTTACAAAAGTGTACAAAATTCAACGAATCTGATAATGTTGTTAAATTATTGATTCCACAATGGGGGGGACTGGAGAAATATTTCTGACACGTTAATAACTCGTGACCCCGACTTGTACAAAATTCAACAATGCTGTTACAAAATTCTACAAAATTGTTACAAAATTCCTATGTATTTGTTTTTTTTTGATTGGCGATATGGGGGTCGTGGGGAAATGCACATGTTTCCAATATATGGGCTGGCAAGCCAGTTGAATAATGTTGTCTTTTGGATGATGGCTATGTGAGGGTCGGTTCGTGTGGGTTGTTCGTTTCCGCGATAGCTAGCAAGTCATGTGAATAAGGTTGTCTTTTAGTTGGTGGTTATCTGAATGCTGTTTATAGGAATATGTTATTTGATATAAGAATTCGGGAAATTGGATTTCGGAAATAAAGGTCGGGTTATGGGATCTAGGAATAAAAATATTTGTTGTATATATTAATATGATTGTTGGTCTGGATCGATAGCATCAGCAACGGGTATGGCAGGGTATGGCCAACAGTCGTTCCTGCGGATTTATTAGAATGGTCGAATAAAATGGCGAGGCCGAGCGTAAATTTTGGGAAAAAAAGTTCATGAAAATTATTCAGTCTAAAGTTACATAGTAATTGATGTATTAAAAATAAATCCTTATCAAAATGCTTTCATAAACACGTTTACTTAAAATGTTCGTTGCTAAATTTTAAATGTACCGATATCACTTGCGAATGAGTGTAATCTGTATAGAAAGTGCGATTTTAATTTAATTCATTATTAATCAGTTACAAGTGAAGTGCATTTATATGATTTGTGAAAATTAAAATAGATTACCCTCCAGATAACATATTTGGAATCCCTTTGGTAAATAAGAAAGTGCTCGGTCTGTGGAAAGATGAGAATAATGGTAAAATATTGTTAGATTTTATAGGGCTTAAATCTAAAATGTATACCAGCAAGTTAGATGAAGATGTCAAGCCTACAAAGAAAGCTAAAGGAGTAAAGAAAAGCGCCCTTAAGAACAAAATTACCTTTGCGGATTATATTGAGTGCTTGGAAAAACTTAAAAGCAAATCAGTCGAATAGAATCTCATCAAAGCCAATAAACATACAGTATAATCAATTACCCAACATAAAATTACCCTAAGTCCGGAGGATGATAAGCGATATCAGATTTTGGTCTCATATGACACATTGGCTTGGGGTCATTTTATAATTATGGAAACTTGAAAGTCCTTTACACGGGAATACCCATCGTTATAGCTATATCCATATGAATTGTGCTACCATACATTACATGCTGCGTGAATTAAGGAGCTATCTTTATTAAGTTAGAGATCACTGCTCGTGCAAACCTATAGTATTCTTTGGCGAATTAAAGAACTATCTTTATTAATTTAAGGATCACGATTCGTGCAGCCTTATAGCATGGTAACTTAATCAACTACTTTTGTTGATTTAGATCAGATTTCACTGTTCATGCTGTCATGTAAAGTGGTTATATATGCCTACCAGGGAATGTTCCACTATAATAAAAACAAACGTGCCATAAGTTCTACCTTTCGGGTGGTGTGGAAATGAACACCCTGAGGTTAGTAAAACAAATTGAAAAATTCTTCAATTTTCTCTCTTAAACTTCGTGACGGATACGACTGTGTCTAGTAGTTTTTCTCGGTGATAAACTCTTGGTAACAAATCCGTTAATATGGAGTGCCACCGGTAAAGATATATAGATATGTTTCATCTGCGTAATTTTTCTCAGCCAATGTCATTGCTTTCGTGCTCCTCTACCGTTTCGATGGCACTCTTCTGACCAAACATGTCCATGTAAGCCCGAAGGCGTAAGCTTGATGATTCATCACTGTGAAGATATTTTCCTTGTCCCATGGTCGGTTCGAACTAGCCAATGAGAATGATGAATGGTTACGTCACAAACAATGGAGTGGGGGGCTATATACGTACAACCATTGATGTCAGATGTCATATATTTCCTCAGATCTCGAAAAAACATATATTACTTCTTATAGTATCGATGGGAAAATCCCTAGATCTAGGGATTACACTCGAGCTGCTTATTTCGATCTAACAGAAAACAACCAACAAAAACCAGTAATTTTGTGTTGTTGTTTGAAAAGTCCATAAATGGGTTTGTACCATCGATGTGACGGTAAAACTGACAAAGTGCTGTCTAACAACCTATGTATCAAAAGTAACCTTCTTGAAAAATTTTCATAGCAATTACAGTCTAAATTAGGTCAGCCCGTTAAACAAATGTTTCTCAAAGAATACTTTTTCCGTAGAACTATATGTGTTGAAAAAAAAAACAAAAAAGACATTCTCTATAGATCACAGTCAATCGAACACAGTCTTGCAAACAAACTCAGTGTTGAAACTAAAGTTCAATCCATCATTCCACATGCTTTTAACTGGCTTCGATATAGACAATCAAGTTAAAACAAAAATTCAAACTTTATAAGCGGATCCGTAACAATTGCATAGCATCAAATTAACACACAATTTTTCAGATAATTATTTGTGTATAAAATAGCTCATCGTTTATCATAGTTGAATGTTCAAAATATTTAGTTTAAACGACACAGGGCACACAGAGCGACATACCAGCGAAAAGAAAATTATTTAAAAGAAATCTTGTAATGCCGTAAGACTTTTATTAAATAGAAATAAGTTCTTCATTCAAATATTATAACAATATGTTTTGTTTATGCTTTTTTTGATAGGTATATCAGGCTACCATTGTGGTGCTGATAAGCTGGAGTGAAGATGTTCAATTTGCGAAGATTATAAGAAAAAAATATATAATTCAGATGTATATGTCAGCGAACAGAGAAATGTATACGGATGGGTCACATACTGCGCAGGGTATATAAAATGTATATGGGATGTCTCAAAAATGTTAGGAAAATATGATGATGGTTTACATGAATCTCATAAATGTTAAAAAAAATTTGGATGTTCCATAAGCAAAATACACATGTATCAGCGCTGAAACACTGAGATGAACAACTAGTCACAACCAAATGCTATCAAAACGACAAAGATAAGAATGGCAATAGGCAAAGAAAATATCATCAGCGATAGTCAAACGCTGTCGCAGCCAAAGCAAACGAACCAACAGAAAACCGAAAACCAACGATATAGGATATATAAAATGGATATGGGATGTCTCAAAAATGTTAGGCAAACATCATGATGGTTTACATGAATCTCAGAAATGTTAAAAAAAATTTGGATGCTCCATAAGCAAAATACATATGTATCAGCGCTGAAACACTGAGATGAACAACTAGTCACAACCAAATCGATGCTATCAAAACGACAAAGACAAGAATGGCAAGAGGCAAAGAAAATATCAGCGATAGTCAAACGCTGTCGCAGCCAAAGCAAACGAACCAAGAGAAAACCAACGGTATAGGATATATAAAATGGATATGGGATGTCTCAAAAATGTTAGGCAAATATTATGATGGTTTACATGAATCTCATAAATGTTGAAAAAAATTGGAGGCTCCATAAACAAAATACCTATGTATCAGCGCACAAACACTGAGATGGAAATTTAGACGCAACGAAATCGATGCTATCAAAACCACACAGATAAGAATGGCAAGAGGTAAAGAAAATACCATCAGCGATAGTTAAACGCTGTCGCAGCCAAAGCAAACGAACCAACAGAAAAGGCACAAACGACAGACAATTAGTGTTAGACGGATTGAAAAATGAAACAGACATGGCGGAGAACGCCAAACAACACTGAATATTATAGTGGGACAAAACGTCACTAATATGAACAGAAATATTGTGAATTTTAGCAATTGGTGGAAATAGTATCAGTAAAACTAAAGAAATTATCTCATTATGATAATAAAATTCTCATTCAAAACACAAGTGATTAAGAAGTAAAACAATGGGATACACCAATGAAAACAATAACGTATACCGAAGTATGCCTCAAATATGCGCTAGACGTTGAAAATTATAAAAGAAATGCCATCTTCGGGCAGCTAACTTGGAGCAACCAAGTTCTCAATAATGATGCCGTCCTAGAGCGGTGTAGCTATAGCGCCGAATACAGAACCTCCTATGGAGTACAACGAAATTGAGGATGAAAACAATTCTAAAAAGATATGTATCTGCGTGAGTGTCATCAACTTTGAAATACTGCTTATGCAGATGCGAAGCAACAAAGCCACAGAAATTCGCATCTTCTACACTTTAATTAAACGTATCTCTATTAAATATATCAAGAACGATAAGTATCACGAGGAAATGCGTCTCAAGCAACTATCTTCACACACCGACCTACTTTCTACACAAAACAGACAATTGATGGCTGAGGTAAACGAACTTAAAATTCTAATACTACAAGTAAAGAATACCGCTGAGGCTGAGATGATTCAAATGCAAAAAGAACAATTACAAGCCGAAGAAGAGAGAAACAAAGCAGATCGAGATCGTATGCGAGCTGATGAGGAACGAGTTAAGCCTAAAAAAGAACGTATTCAAGCTGAGGAAGCACGTACCAAAGCCGAACTGCATCGAGTTCGATTAGAAGAGGAATCTGTCAAGGCATCAGAACGTCAGCTTGAGGTTCTGAACCCGGTTTCTAACAGAATACAGTCTCAGGTAATGAAATGCTTGAGGAACGACGTAGTCCATCGAGGAGCCCCGTAGTCCATCGAGGAGCCCCCAAGTCCATCAAACACAAAAAATAGAGATGTATGGCTCTGTTGGTCTTTAAGAGTAAGAGTGAATGGTACTTCGTACGTAGGCAATGAGAGTCTTTCCATGCAGCCATAAGGGCAGTGCTGAGGAAAAGCCTACTGCACAACTTGTTAAAGAATGGTTCAATATCTCTCAACCTATCGATATAGGTAGCGCTCTCAAGTTCCAACTTGGGTACTTAAAATGGTTCGCTAGAGGCAACTCTCTGAGAAAACAGCTCCATTCTCTTGAGCCATTGTATGATTCTGCCTGGTTGATCATACAGAATCTTTCATGAATTAAAACATTGCCACGGAGATTTCCAATGATGCACAACACATTACCATCCCCGAACAAAATACATGTTCAAATTAGCATTTTTATTTATTGGTTAAGATACAAAGATTTTGAAATAATCAGCTATAGCTGTTCTACATAAGTAACAGTGATCTAATTTTAAAGAGTAATCTTAGGAGCTAGCCAAGTGTCTACAAGCTATAAATGTAAGGATTCTGGCTGGTTGGATTCTGGCAGGCAGGATTCTTAAATGGGGGCTTGCTAGCTTTCGACATGTAGAAAATCGATTCAATTGCTGTGGTACAGGACTTAGGAATTTATTACCTTACGATAATATTGAAACGCTTCGTTGTAAACAATTTCTCAAAGAATATCAAATAAATAATCAAATGAGTCATTCGAGGAAACCAGCCCCGGGGAAGACGCAGTAACGGACCACCACACGCAGTCAAAACGGTGTACGAGGAATTATAACAGGGAAACGTTTATAAGCATATTGTATGAAATTAAAAGTTTACTACAAACACATATGTACTGAATCAAATGATTTCCAGTAGGATATTGCTTTTAAAGCAGCTACCGTCATGATTCAAATGATATACCATTGAACTAAATTGCCGTGAGACCCGATTCAATCGCGTATGTTTTCCCAGATCTAGAGAAATATGACAAAGACCCAGCAAACAGGACCTCTTCCCATTTTTTCCATGATGTCACTGCATTGGATGGTTTAAACTGGAGTCATCAGACCACCTGCTAACTATCAGTATGTGTAATTTATGTGTTTGTAAAGAGTACATATGTATTGAATAAAGTTTCCTTAGCAGGATTCCTTTACCTATCTGTCAACAGGACCGTTATAAAAGTATTGGCTATCATATCATACGAAGCATATACCACTAAATGTCAAAGTCATAGTTTCCGAGATCTAGGGAATTTAGCAATCTGTCAATTATGAATGGTCAAACAGGAGCTCCCATCACTTGTCTGCGACTGTAAATTTTCATCAAAATAACAAGAAATGTAATCTGTATAAGGAATACGATTTCTCAATCTTTCTCACTAAACAAATGAAAGAAGAGATTAGATGATCAAAATGATTCCAATCTCATTGGTGTGATCAAACTGATTACGAGATTTTAACATATCAATCATTGGGATTGGAATGCGTACTTGATCTCTCATCACTCTCTATCACACCCAAACCAATATTAGGAATAAAATGTGTGAAATAATATTCTCTTTAATAATCATTAGAGAGCTGTTCACTAATGGTGCGTCAATTGACCCTCCTTTAATATCATTTACATCTCATTATAATAGCAAATAATCTTTTCAAACTTCCATATATGAGAGACCATATATAGTTTTACATAAATACATGCTTACGTACATATGATATCGTTTCAAAAGATTTTGACATTCAAACTATGTCTCAAGATGTTTTAAGACAATTAGAATTATATCAGGCAGTAGCATTCAGCACTGGTACTGTCATTAAAAAAGCTTTCGATCCAGCTTCAAATGAGTAAACAAATGAATTCTTTCTATAACATGTTCAAGGCCCGTAATGATTGTTATTGTAATAATTCTCTTGCTGAACGTTAAACGTGACATTATAATCTCCACTCACTGTCATTGACATTTGTTAATTTTATACAAAATGTCTAAGACCTATCTATCAACCATGTCTCTTCTCTAGCGCCTTATCGTAAGGTAAGATGTAAGCTGGTTCGAATTCTGATAATGTTCACTAGTAGATCGGAGCTGTGAAGCTGATTGGCAGACAACACCCTCAAGTGCGAAATCTTTAGCAGCAAATATGTGGTAGATTTTCAACTGCAATATAGCATCGCGTGAAGCTCTTCAATGTTGTCGTGAGGTAATAGATTCTTCAGTTCTATCCCAGAATAGTAGCATTTTATCCTGTCACCAAAGATTGATACATCGTATTCCTTATACAGATTACATTTCTTGGTATTCTGATGAAAATGTACAGCTTATGTCTAATATATCTAATACTTTTATAACGGTGCTGTTGACAGATAGGTAAAGGAATCCTCCTAAATAAACTTTATTCAATACATATGTACTCTTTATAAACATATGAGTTACACATACTGATGGTTAGCAGGTGGTCTGATGACTCCAGTTTAAACCAATCAATGAGAGTGCATCTTATGACATCATGGAAAAAATGGGAAGAGGTCCTGTTTGCTGGATCGTTGTCATATTTTCCTAGATCTCGGAAAATGCGTCATTTTATTCATATATTCCTTGTTAAAGTGATGTAGCATTTTATGCAGCATTGCCATATTTCTCTCGATCTGGGAAAACACACGCGATTGAATCGGGTCTCACGACAATTTAGTTCCATTTCGATTTGAATCATGACGGTAGCTGCTTTAAAAGCAATATCCTGGACATCATTTGATTCAGTACATATGTGTTTGTAGTAAACTTTTAATTTCGTTTCCCTGTTATAATTCCTCGTACACCGTTTTGACTGCGTGTGGTGATCCGTTACTGCGTCTTCCCCGGGGACTGGTTTCCTCTATTGACGCATTTGATTTACATATTCTTTTAGAAATTGTTTACAACAAAGAGTTTCAATATTATCGTAAGGTAATAAATTCCTAAGTTCTGTACCACAGCAATTGAACCGATTTTTAACATGTCGAAAGCTAGCAAGCCCCCATTTAAGAATCCTGCCTGCCAGAATCCAACCAGCCAGAATCCCTCCTTACATTTAATGCTTGTAGACACTTGGCTATAAAGATTACTCTTTAAAATTAGATCACTGTTACTTATATAGAACAGCTATAGCTGATTATTTCAAAATCTTTGTATCTTAACTAATAAATAAAAATTCTAATTTGAATATGTGTTTTTTTCGGGGATGGTAATATGTTGTGCATCATTGGAAATCGCCGTGGCATTCTGTATGATCAACCAGGCAGAATCATACAATGGCTCAAGAGAATGGAGCTGTTTTTTCAGAGTGTTGCCTCTAGCGAAAGATTTTAGGTTCCCAGGTTGGAACTTGAGAGCGTTACCTATATCTATAGGTTGAGAGATATTGAACCATTCTTTAACAAGTTGTGCATTAGGCTTTTCTGCAGCACTGCCCTTATGACTGCAAGGAAAGACTCTCGTTGCCTACGTACGAAGTACCATTCACTCTTACTCTTAAGGACCAACAGAGCCATACATCTCTGTTTTTTGTGTTTGATGGACTCCTCAAGCATTTCACTACCTGAGACTGTATTATGTTAGAAACGGGGTTCAGAACTTCAAGCTGACGTTCTGATGCCTTACAGATTCCTCTTCTAATCGAACTGGATGCAGTTCGGCTTTGGTGCGTGCTTTCTCAGCTTGAATACGTTTTTTTCAAGCTTAACTCGTTCCTCATCACCTCGCATACGACCTCGGTCTGCTTTGTTTCTCTCTTCTTCGGCTTGTAATTGTTCTTTTTGCATTTGAATCATCTCAGCCTCAGCGGTATTCTTTTTTGTAGTATTAGACTTTTAAGTTCGTTTACCTCAGCCATCAATTGTCTGTTTTGTGTAGAAAGTAGGTCGGTGTGTGAAGAAAGTTGCTTGAGACGCATTTCCTCGTGATACTTATCGTTCTTGATATATTTCATAGAGATACGTTTAATTAAAGAATAGAGGATGCGAATTTATGTGGCTTTGTTGCTTCGCATCTGCATAAGCAGTATTTCAAAGTTGATGACACTCACTCAGATACATATCTTTTTTTTTTAAAAAAAAACAATTCTTTGTTTTCATCCTGAATTTCGTTGTACTCCATAGGAGGTTCTGTATTCGCCGCTATAGCTACACCGCTCTAGGAAGGCATCATTAATGAGAACTTGGTTGCTCCAAGTTAGCTGCCCGAAGATGGCATTTCTTTTATAATTTTCAACGTCTAGCGCATATTTGAGGCACACTTCGGTATACGTTATTGTTTTCATTGGTGTAATCCATTGTTTTACTTCTTAATCACTTTCGTTTGGATTGAATTGGTAGCATCCTGTAATTGTACCATACATGAAAAGCTGTTTATGACTACCTGAATAAACTGACTGAACTGAAAGTTCTTTGTCAAGAAATTTACTCCTGCTACATGATGTCTATGTGATGGAAAGTAGTGAGAGCTATCTCTCAGTCAATAATGATGAACCTGTGTAGCTGGTGACGTCACAGAAAAAGGTTATTGTGTATACACTCGTGCATATGAATGTGTTACCCCCGAATTATCTAGAACTGGTACATTTTTCAATCAAACTCTGTTATTGACATTGATCTTGGAGAAGGGCATGCCTACGAGGGCGTAAATTGCGTGATTTTAAAACGGATACTTTTGTTTTGAATGACAATTTTATTATCATAATGAGATAATTTCTTTAGTTTTACTGATACTTTTCCACCAATTGCTAAAATTCACAATATTTCTGTTCATATTAGTGACGTTTTTTCCCACTATAATATTCAGTGTTGTTTGGTGTTCTCCGCCATGTCTGTTTTATTTTTCAATCCGTCTATCACTAATTGTCTGTCGTATGTGCATTTGTTATCATTTTCTCAACCATTTTAACTACACCAGTATCCGAATCCCTGTTATTTTCATTTTCCTCTACCGTTGGTTTTCTGTTGGTTCGTTTGCTTTCACTACGACAGCGTTTGACTATCGCTGATTGTATATTCTTTACCTCTTGCCATTCTTATTTGTGTGGTTTTGATAGCATCGATTTGGTTGCGTCTAAATTTCCATCTCAGTGTTTGTGCGCTGATACATAGGTATTTTGCTTATGGAGCCTCCAATTTTTTTCAACATGTAATGTCAAAAACGAACGTCTAGTTGCCTACGATGTAATGGCTAACCTACCACCTTATTACGGCCCACGTGGTAAACGTTGACACACCAGGGTGCACGGCAGCTTCAGTGGAGACGGGAGTGGGTTAACAAACAAGGGCCAAGCCAACTGTAAGTTAACTTTCCAATATAAAGATGTTCTGGGCGCCAGGTAGATTCTCTGCCTCTTTACCCCAGCTAACCGCCTAAGATAACCTACCAATCCTCCGCGGCTACAAGAAATCTAAAGATAAAGGCTCCATGGCTAATACAACCTCAGTATATTGTCAGTTACGTCACAACAAACCTACTTCAATAGAACTCTTCATAAAACAGTAAATAATTTAATGAACTTTTAAATTATTTCAATACAATACTGCAAAAATATCAAAAACAAGTCGACCTGTAGCCCACTTCCTGTACCTACATACACATATCTATAGTTCAACCAAGAATCAACAAAATCACAAATGTAATAATCAATTACCAAAATCAACAAATGTAATAATCAATTAATGATCAAGTGAACCTAGATAAAATAAACAGATGTTATCAAAAGCATTACTCCAAATATTCAAATGTTGTTGTGATCCGTAAACATGCACAATACATCTTAAATCAGAAATGAGTTACTTGAAACGAGCAATATTCAAAATAATATCAAAGTCAATAATGACAACTAAACTGTAATACTTGAACGCACAATATTCAAAATAATATCAAATTAGATAACTGTACTGTTATTCTGAAATCTAAAGCCAAAAACATTCAGTTACTGACAAAAGTGTTTAATTACATTTGAACTTCAAGAAAAATCAATAATGATTTCATAAATCTAGAAACAAATAATATCTTTAAAACATCCAAAATAATACAATTAACAAGTCGACGTTTCGAGCTCTCAAGACGCTTTCACAAATTACCAAATATCATCAATATCCAATAAATCAATAATCATGAAATGATATTCAAAATTTAACACTACAGGAAATGCATAAAAATCAAATTTATATGAGCAAATTAACAGTCAAAGTTTGACTAAATAATCAGGTTCTTTATTAAATTCAATAAGTTCAAAATGTTATTCAGATAAATCAATTCTCTTTAATGTGAAAAGCAAATTATGAGCAAAACAAATACACTGAAACAAATTACAAAGGTACCTTGTTCAAATGCGATGACACCACACTCAGCTGTTCTCTGTAGAATCGAAGCAAACATACGCCGTCCTTGCTATACGGCAACCAACGATTCCGGTTCCCAATAAACCAAAATGGAACTCGTTCGATTACAAGACTTGCCAAAACTTCGGCAAACTAAGTGAAGTTGATATCCCCATACACTGAAGAAAACAAGGTCTTGGATGGGCTAAAGTTCTTCGTACGATGTTGATTGGTGGTTGACTAGTTAGTACTCCAATAAGGCCAACGGGAGTACATGCAAATATTCAGCAATCAAATCCTCACAAATGAGAACGTGTTTCCACTAATTTCCAAAAATATTACAAAACTGCCAATGGAAACATCAATTACACGTTGCTGAAACTGCAGATCCACGAAAGAGTGAGTGATGAACTTGTCTTAAATCCTCACACGAGTATGGTTTCCGTTAAAATCCAAAAATATCACAAATCCAATAACGGAACAAACGATAAAGTGTATCCAACTAAATCCCAATCAATGGATGGCACAAAATTGCCAGTATAAATTCAGATAACACTTGTAGACATCTATTACCACATTTCACCATCATAACCTCTCTTCCCAGGTACTACACAAATGCAACCTTTCACGAGGACGGTCGACGGCCAACCCCTTTTCACGAGGACGATCAACGGCCGACTCCCCTTCCGACAACTGACATCTCAAAAATCCTACCAACCTCTTCTTCTTCTACGACATTCCACAACCTCAATGCTCGAAATGTCCCGTGCTCGACTCTACTTTTCTACATCTTCTTACCATAAATGTCTTTAACCTGTCTAGAACGTGTGGTTCCACCCTTAGCAAAATCGCCTTGTACGTCAAGAAAATCTAACCAAATATCTTAACCTAGAATAACTTTATATCAAAACAAATCAATACCAAATACAAAGCGAGAATATTTCCAATACGAAAAACCCAATAAGCCTATCGCAATAACAAAAATGCTAGAGAATAATAAAAAAGGTACGTGTTTACGTTTGAAGATAATTTTATCCTATCCGTTGGCGTTAATATTCGAAGTCAATACTCGTGTTTTAGTCACAAGAAAACAGTTATTGCAGATATTTAGGCTATTTAAAATACGTTTTGCATAATTCAAACCTCAGATATTTCTTCGTTTACTTGTTCTTTGACGGGTTTATGGAATATACTGCGAGTTATACTCTGCGGCAAAAATATAACGTAACAAACATTTATGAGATCCATGTAAACCATCATAATATTTGCCTAACATTTTTGAGACATCCCATATCCATTTTATATATCCTATACCGTTGGTTTTCTGTTGGTTCGTTTGCTTTGGCTGCGACAGCGTTTGACTATCGCTGATGATATTTTCTTTGCCTCTTGCCATTCTTGTCATTTTGATAGCATCGATTTTGTTGTGACTAGTTGTTCATCTCAATGTTTCAGCGCTGATACATATGTATTTTGCTTATGAAGCATCCAATTTTTTTTAACATTTATGAGATTCATCATATTTTCCTCTAACAATATGTGACCCACCCGTATACATTTCTCTGTTCGCTGACATATACATCTGAATTATATATTTTTTTCTTATAAACTTCGCAAATTGAACATCTTCACTCCAGCTTATCAGCACCATAATGATAGCCTGATATCCCTATCAAATAAAGCATAAACAAAAACATATTGTTATAATATTTGAATGAAGAACTGCTTTCTATTTAATAAAAGTCTTACGGCATTACAAGATTTCTTTTAAATAATTTTCTTTTCTCTGGTATGTCGCTCTGTGTGCCCTGTGTCGTTTAAACTAAATATTTTGAAAATTCAACTATGATAAACGATGAGCTATTTTATAAACAAATAATTATCTGAAAAATTGTGTTTGTTAATTTGATGCTATGAAATTGTTACGGATCCGCTTATAAAGTTTGAGTTTTTGTTTTAACTTGATTGTGTATATCGAAGCCAGTTAAAAGCATGTGGAATGATGGATTGAACTTGAGTTTCAACATTGAGTTTGTTTGCAAGACTGTGTTCGATTGACAGACTGGGGATGTTTTCGCTGTATCTGTAGAGAATGTCTTTTTTGGTTTTTTTTGAACACATATAAGTTCTACGGAAAAAGTATTCTTTGAGAAACATTTGTTTAACGGGCTGACCTAATTTAGACTTTAATTGCTATGAAAATTTTTCAAGAAGGTTACTTTTGATGCATAGGTTGTTAGACAGCACTTTGTCAGTTTTACCGTCACATCGATGGTACAAACCCATTTATTGACTTTTCAAACAACACAAAATTAATGGTTTTTGTTGGTTGTTTTCTGTTAGATCGAAATAAGCAGCTCGAATGTAATCCCTAGATCTAGGGATTTTTCCTATCGATACTATAAGAAGTAATATATGTTTTTCCGACATCTGAGGAAATATATGACATCAATGGCTGTACGTATACAGCCCCCCACTCCATTGTTTGTGACGTAACCATTCATCATTCTCATTGGCTAGTTCAAACCGACCATGGGTCAAGGAAAATATCTTCACAATATTTTACCATTGTTCTCATCTTTCCACATATCGAGCACTATTTTATTTTCACAAATCATATAAAGGCACTTCACTTTCAACTGATTAATACTGAATTAAATTTAAATCGCACTTTCTATACAGATTGCACTCATTCGCAAGTGATATCCGTACATTTAAAATTTAGCAACGAATATTTTAAGTAAACGTGTTTATGAAAGCATTTTGATAAGGATTTATTTTTAATACATCAATTACTAAGTAACTTTAGACTGAATAATTTTCATGAACTTTTTTGGTGATTTGTCTTACATCATGGATGATAGGATAGCAGTTGCATAGTTCAATTAGTACAACAGTCAATTTCGCTATAGGACTTTTTACGCGCAAAATATTAAGAAATAAAAGTATGTTAAAAAATATGAAATTAAAAGCATTTGATGTTGGAATCATATTATGATTTAAATTTAATCATTTTTTACATTTTTTCCAAGTGTTCGAGAGAAATATGTTTTTAGTGTAAAGCTTTATTTCATCGGTAAAGGCATTTCGAAAACGATATTATGAGTATTGGAGTAAGTCATTTTTATGGGTGCGCATCCAATACTACCTAAACTTATACATTATTGCAAGTTTGCGCACATAAGGGATATAGAGGAGGAATTGATTGAGTTAATAAAACCTAACTTTTGTGGGATTAAATATTTAAATGACGAGTGCATACATAATTTTAAAGATGTAATTTCCAAAACCGCATTAACTGAAACATTTTACTTGCATTTTCATGAAGTTAATTAACACCGACTACCAACTAGAAATAGTAGTTCAAACATTTTTATTGAATTTTACTTGACTGATAATTAAAACTAACTTTGATATTATGGTTATAATAAGCTATGTGTGTCGTTGGTGTGAAAATTTATAGATGTGGAAGGCTTGAATGAGTCTACTTGAGCAGGAATAATAATTTATTGCATTTATTGATGGATGTATGGAATTCAGGGAACGGACCTAACTGTTGGATTTTGTTGGCTGTCAAGTGGTATGATGGAAGTTTGAATGCCAAGAACGGGATGAAACGATTGGATTCCGTTGATCAGTGTTGTCTATGAGGGATAGCAGGATTTCGTTCTAACGGCTGGATTTCGTTGGTAATCACGAGGGATGCCAGGTATTCGTTCTAACGGCTGGATTTCGTTGGTAACCATGAGGGATGCTAGGGATTCGTTCCAACGGTTGGATTTCGTTGGCTGTTAGTAATCATGAGAGATACCAGGTATTCGTTGTAAAGGATGGATTTCGTTGATAATTACGTATGATGTCAACGGTTCTAACGGCTATTCGTAATCACCTGGGATACCAGCGATTCGTTCTAACGGTTGGATATCATTGGCTGTTAGTAATCATATCAAGTTTTACTTGGTAATCATGAGGGATACGGGTATTCGTTCTAACGGCTTCATTTCTTTGGTAATTACGTAGGATACCAACGGTTCTAGCGGCTATTGGAAATCACCTGGGATACCAGGGATTCTTTCTGTGGGTTGGATTTCGTTACTTGTTAGTAATCACATCCAGTTTTATTTAAAAGTATACATTTTTGCAAGTTTTGACATATAATATTTGAACTTGCTTGCTACATCATGTTTGCAAGAAAATTTACATATTTGGAAGACTTTACTTCATTTCTTCGTGAGCTGTTTGTCTATAATTGTTTAATCATGGCTAGGCTAACTCAGCGATATCTAGTATGTGTTCACCTCCTATCTTCGTCACGGGCTCCGCGGAAACAGCCACCTGCCCCCCGTCTCTCTGCCGCTAGAGCACAATTATGGCCTACGATCTTATGTATTACAGATGTTGGTGTGTGATATCATGTTTGAAAGACCCACGCCCCACGGCATGTTTTTATTGGTACACATAATTACGTTTGGTGATGATCCTCGCTGCTATGTTGTTTGTAGGATCTTTCAAGTACAGATATATTTAAGCTGTTACTATTTAGATTATTTCAAAGACTGTCTGTGTAAAATAAATTTTAAAATTGTGTTTGACATAGTATATTCCAAACATTAGATTCTCTATATTAATTTCACAAAATTTTACAAGTCCCAAAATTTACGCTCGGCCTCGCCATTTTATTCGACCATTCTAATAAATCCGCAGGAACGACTGTTCGCGCATCTCTGCCATACCCGCTGCTACCTGATGCAGTCGATGCAGACCAACAATCATATTAATATATACACCAAATATTTTTATTCCTAGATCCCATATCCCGACTTCTAATATCCCGATTTCTAATATCCCGATTTTTATTTCCGAAATCCAATTTCCCGAATAACATATTCCTATAAACAGCACTCAGATAACCACCATCTAAAAGACAACCTTATTCAAATGACTTGCCAGCTATCGCGGAAACGAACAACCCACACGAGCCGACCCTCACATAGCCATCATCCAAAAGGCAACATTATTCAACTGGCTTTCCAGCCCATATATTGGAAACGACAACACACACGCGGCGGTCCCGGGCTCGAAAGCCAACCAAGCCAATTAACTTTCTTCTATTTCTATTTACACTTCATGTATACCACCCTTCATATGCAACTTTTCCTAATCTTGTTTGATTCACAATGTGTAACATAACTTCACTTCGCCCCATATACCAGGTACTTTATATATGCAACTGCTCATGTTCTATCCTATACAACAAAGATTTTTATAACATTTTTTTACCCAGTCTGTATAATCATAATTCTTCTCCACTCTATATTTCAACAACCTGAAATGAAACATAACATTATGTACCACCTTGTATACTTAGAATTCTACTGCACCCTATATTTCAACCATCATGTATGTGCAACAGCTTGTAGATGATAACAGCTCTTATTTATATCTTATATTTCTTAAACCCACTGTAATTATACTCCCCTAAATATTTCAACCATCTTATATATGCCATTAATTGTGGATATAAAATATTTTTTATCGACCCTATAAACTGTAATTACACTGCATTTTATATTTCAACCTTTCCTGTACAAACAACCATTTCTACCTTTTTTTTTTCAATCCATTTCATTAGAATAACTCAATAAAATAATTCAAATATCTTAATTGTTTACATAACACATTTTTGTATCCACCCTATATAAAAATAATTCCAAGAAACCCGTTTTTCAAACACCTGGTATATTTTTGTCTCAAACAATATAATTTTTTTGAACCACCCCGTATAACGAATTCCACTCCCCCTTACCTTACATAACTCTTAAGATTTTTTAACATATATAATTTTACTCCGCTCTATGTATCTCCAATCATATATATATATATATATATATATATATATATATATATATATATATGAACACCCTATAAAATTACGTTTGATATATCAGTTGATCTGTTTTTCTTATCGAAACATGGTATATTCAGAATTTTGAATGAAAGCTACGCTAATGCAAGTGTCGAATATTTGGTAGGTTCGGTGGAACCAATAGAGTAATTGTCAGTTACCCAACATCGTAGAAGTTTTTTTCGCTATATCTACTGTTTCTATCAATGTAGGGAGTTAAAATGTATACCAGATTTTAAGTCACCCTATAGGCTTTGAATCAAAAAAAGTCAGCAAAATCATTTTAGTAGTTCTTACCTGCTGGCCGAACAAACAATCAAACAGAAACTTACATGATTTTTTTGTAATAATTTTTGGTAGATGATATAGTTATATGTGCCATTGTGAGATCAAACTGGATGGAAGAAAACGAATCCGTGGACGTTACGTATATAAACTTGTGCAGTTTTGTTTCACTCAGTGTTCGCATACAAAGGCAACTTTTCAAGAGTTTTTTAACTTCAAATTAATCGGTATGCCATTTTTTAAAGCCATTCTTGAACTGCAGAGGCCACGTTTATTTATTCAAAATATTGCGCATTTAGGCACATATTGCAGCGTCCAACTTGTGCAAAATGCCTATTCTTATACAATCACTTAGGTACATCTTACTTTAATTTTAAAAATACAGAATACAAAAAGGTATCATAGGATTGGATAACGACAATCGTTCCCTTTAAGGCTTCCCAGTTGTACAAAATATGCCTTATATCAAAGAACTAACTCCAAAAGTATTAAAAATCTTCAAAACCGAAACTAGTATAAAATTTGCTCATAAATCCATAAAAACAGTTAATCATCTATTTAACAGAACAAAAGATAAGATTCCTAATGATTTTAAATCTACTGTAGCAACTGCCCTGCTTCCTATATTGGTCAGACGTCAAGAAATTTGAAACACCGTATGAAAAAAGGAAAGTTGTGCTTAGCCACCCACTATTTACAACATAACAATTCTCCTTCCTTTGAAAATCCGCAAGTTCTGGCCATTGAACGTAACAGTTTTAAAGGTAGATTCTTGGAGATTGTCTTCATTAACGGTCAGTCTAATACCATCAATAAAAAGACAGATTTACAAAATTTAAATATAATTTATTGTAACTTCAACCACTCATAAATAATCAACCTGAATATAATACAGAGTTCTCAGATTGATTAGAAAAAGTCTAAATTTTTGCTACCCTATAAATTTTTGTTTCCTAAATAATGTTTCAATTCATCAGTAAGTTACAAATGATAAAAAGTTTACCCGTAGTTTTTAATATATATATATATATATATATATATATATATATATATATATATATTTACATCTTACTATCTTTTCTGCATCTTTTCATATTCCTACGGTTCTGCGTCCACACGAGTATATCCAACGATTAGATGATGCTAGCGTAAAGGACACGTTTTTATATCCGAAACTAAAGAGTATATAATTTTTGAACTTCATGTTGTCTGTGAAATAAGGTTTTTACATTTTGCTATGATTCTGCATCCTTTGCATAATCATTGAGCGTCCGGTATACATATCCATTTCCCTATTTTTCCTGCATCTAGAAGTATATTTTTTTACAGATTAAATGTTTTCGGCGTCCGCGGTGTTGCCAGATCGAAGGTTAAATAACTTATCGATTAAACATATGTTTTCTTATTTCCAACTATAGCAACGCCTCTAACCTTGTTACTTGGAAACAAAAACAAAACAAAGTACCTAATTTATATTTTTAAGGCATATTTTGTATGACTGAACTGAAATAGACCATTTAAAGCCATTCATTATTATAGACAAGGAGGCTTAGTCTATAAAAAAAATATTAGCCCATCTAAAAAAACCGGAAGCCTTAAAGGGAATGATTGCCGTTATCCAATCCTATGATAGTGCTATAAAATTTATTTTGCGCTGCTAAAGAGTAAAATTAAGTCACCTTCTAAATTAATCGTTTCGATAAATGAAAGGTAAACATGAAACCGGCTGAAATAAAAAAAAGCAACAATGGCTATCCTTATATTTCGATGGGTATCTAAAAAAGGAGGCTCGAGAAGGGTCTTGTAAACGCTTCGACAACAAAGAAATAATCATCGCATTCATTTATGTTCTGCGCTCGCTATTAAAAAGGACAACTTAAATAGTTTAGTTTAGTTAGTTCATATTCATGTGATTCAATCGACAGAAGAAGTCAGCTGCAGTATTACTCATTGTTTGTAAACAGTGAATTTATTTCGTAAATAAAGACAGTGAAAGTGAATATTTGTGTACATTTGATTTCAACCCACATAATTTGTTGCAATTTGGTGCTAGCGTGTAGGATTAACTGTTAACATCCTAAATTGATTTATGGCTATATCTCGAAGTATAGCGGAAATGGACGAGACTAGCAAAAATCTTCAAATAGGTTACTTATAAACTAGATGAAAAAATAACTCATATCCTGGAAAAACGTGGCAAAAATGAGAAACTACTTCAAGAGGAGATCCAACAAAGATTAATGAAATCTTTTGATGAAAAACGTAAACCAGAATTAGATAACCTTGTAACTAATATAGATGAAAACCAACAAAACCTTGTTTCTACGATGAAAAGTGAACAACAGATTTAATTGGGGGGTTATTTTAAAATTTTGAAGAAAAACAAGAACAAACTGAATTGAAGAGGTAAACAGATGAATTAAAAAGACTACAGCAATTTGAACAATTAATGCAAATAGTAACGCAGTTCAATAAAGTAGTTAATCAGAGAATGCAAATAGTGGAGTCAGACTTAAAAGGGATAAACGATGACATTGATATCCTAAAAAATACCGTGGATACTCTTGGAACCAAAGTAGTAGACATCGATTCCATCCAAACGAGGTAAAAGTTGAAATCAATTCAATTAAAAAAAAACAGTTCAAAGTGAAGTACAAGATCAAATCAATATCACCCAAAACAAAGTGGAAATTAAAAAATGCAACAAGACATGCAGGGAGGAAAATACCAGAACACCGTGAGTACCAAAGGTTCCTTTAACAAACCACCCATGTTCAAACTGCAATTTGACAACCAAGAAAAATCTACCTCTCTGGTAATTTCTTTCAAAGGTCCGGGTTAGAGCTCTTCCTAAGCATTCCAGTGGATGAACAAGGTAACTTCGACAAGATCATCGCAATCCTAGACAAAAGATACGACAATCAATCCTTAAGTCAAGTATACCAAGTGCAACTTAGTGGTAAAAAACACAAAAATCTGGAGAGAGTCTTCAAGAATCCAACGCAGAGATTAAACGTTTAGTTCACTTGTCGTACCCAGACCTACCAGAACAAACTAAAGATCAATTTGCCACACAGAGTTTCATAAACGGTATCAGAGGTGTTGAAGAACAAAAAAATCTAAGACTTAGTGGCATCAAGAAAAGTAATGAAGCTTTGCTCCGGGCTTTCTAGGTGGAGGCCGTCATAAACATGTCCAAGCCGAGGGTACGAGCAATTGCTGCTGCTGACTCCTCCTGACTGAAGCAAACTTCCTTCAGCCAGGAGGAGTCAGCGTCGCGTTGGGGTAGCCAACAAAACAACCTCACCAATCAGGGAAATTCCGATCTGTCTGCAGAAGGGAGCGAATGCGGAGATAGCACCATCAATGGCCGATAAATCACCATCACCTTTGACAATGGCGCCGCTGTGTCCTTTGCCAGGTCCAGAGTTTTGAGGTCATTGGAAATTCGGTCAGCTAACAACCACATCCATTTAAGAACAGTCACCGGCGAGTCCATGTCAATACAGGGTGAGGTAGATTTGGTGCTAAAGATAGGGGACAACAGAATCTGGCATAGGGTCCTAGCAGCAGAGATTGAGAACGATTTTATACTGGGTATGGACCTAATCAGCCAGCATGGGTCCATATTCAACCCGAGATGTGATGTTCTTCGATTCCTTAATGAGGAATTTGCGTTGACACGGCCCGTCAACAGCTCAGCGACTTCCATAAAAATTATAGCAAAGTCCTCGACCAGAATTCCCTGTCGAACGGAACAAATTATTCTTGGGCATCTAGAGAACAATCCTGGAAGTTGCGTAGGAATGGTGGAGCCTTTACATTCTGCTCATGACTACTTAGTTGGATGGCCTATAGTTAAAACAGGACGGGTCACACCAATTAGAGTCCCTGAATATAGGTCAGTAAAGTTAGCACCGCCATTTTACAGAAACTCAAATTAAAACATATGGGAATTACGAGCTATTTAGGAGCTCTTGATTTTTACCTAAATTGATTTTTGAGCTCAATATTTACTATGGAAAAAGTGCAAAAAACTATTGGCGGTGCTAACTTTACGTAAAGTTAGCACCGCCATCTCAGAAAAACAAACAAAAAAATTTTCTGAGGCGTCTCAAATTAGGAGCTATTTACGAGCTTTTAATTGACGTATTGAACGTCAACCCCTAAATTTGTCTAAGGGGTAAAAACCACCCCCGAAAAAATATTGAATTTTAATTTTAAATTTAAAATCTATTAAAATTATCTACGATTTACGAGCTCTTTCCTGGTGTAATGCACATAAACATCTAAAAATGTCTAAGGGGTGAAAACAACCCCCAAGTATGCAGTTTTTTTGAATTTTATGATTATTAAATTTTGAAAAATACCAGCATGATCTACGATTTACGAGCTTTCTAACGGTATATTACACGACAACATTCAAATTACTGGAAGGGGTGCAAACCACCCCCAAATTATGCAGTTTTTTCAAATTTTATGATTTATAAATTTTAAAAAATACCAGCATGATCTACGATTTATGAGCTTTCCAACGGTATATTACACGACAACATTCAAATTACTGGAAGGGGAGCAAACCACCCCCCAATTATGCAGTTTTTTAAAATTTTATGATTTATAAATTTTAAAAAATACCAGCATGATCTACGATTTACGAGTTTTCCAACGATATATTACACAACAACATTCAAATTACTGGAAGGGGTGCAAACCACCCCCCAATTATGCAGTTTTTTCAAATTTTATGATTTATAAATTTTGAAAAATACCAGCATGATCTACGATTTACGAGCTTTCCAACGGTATAATACACGACAACATTCAAATTACTGGAAGCGGTGCAAACCACCCCCCAATTATGCGGTTTTTTCAAATTTTATGATTTATAAATTTTAAAAAATACCAGCATGATCTACGATTTACGAGCTTTCCAACGGTATATTACACGACTACATTCAAATTACTGGAACGGGTGCAAACCACCCCCCAATTGTGCGGTTTTTTTCAAATTATAATAAGATTGTAAGTTCCTATACTTAAGAAAAAAACAAGAACTTGAGGAAACTAAATTTTTCAGTGCTGGATTAACTCACAAAATATTGTTTCTCAATTAATTCATTCATTATGCGGTTTGTACACCAGTAATGTAGTTTTGACAATAAGGATACTCAGTAATGAAAAAGATATTACCATCTTATTAGTCCATCCCCAATATTTTTGCATAATTATTTTAGTCCATTTTCAAATATCTAAATTTAGAACGTTATTTTTGGCCTATTAAAGAATTTTCATTTTAGATTTTGATGAAACATTCGAAAAAGCCTTCTTGCCGCTGTTTGTAATGGCCTTTTCTGTAGCATGAAAAAATAAATTTGAATACACTGATTATGTGAATATATTGAAAACAGTTCTCTGATAATTGTTATCTAATATTTGATTGGTGCCACTGGTTCTAGTCGAGGCAATATATTTTATTAAAGCAGTAAAAAATTCGTAATGTGGTATTTTCTATTGCAGGGGTTACTTAAATTCTTGAATCACATAAGTAATATACGCCACTCTGTACTCATCCTTTACGTTCAAACTCATATATAATATACCTACTTCATTATACAATTAATCGCTATCATTTGATTTAAGAACATTTCTTTTTGACATTCAAGTACGTTGAATTTCTCTCAATAAGTAGGTATATTGAAGTAGTTACTTATATATTTATTATCAATAAACATTTTAACAAAAAAATCTAATATATATTATGACATTAAACCAGTAATTTCAAATGTGAAATCGTCCATCTATGGAAATTTTACTGAGTTATTAGTTACAGGTAGGAATATTGGCACCTAGATGGCGAGACAACACATTTGTTTAATTCATTCAAGTACCTTTGATCTCTTATGTCTTCCTATTTGTATTTTTGGTTTGCTATGAATAATTTGATTATTGTGGGTACAAAAATAATAGTTGAAAGAATAAGAACGAAATACATTGCGCTCTCAGATATCAAACTCCTGTTTTATATTTCTTGTATAGAATATAGATTCAGCCCTTTTTCAAATGGTAAAGATTAGACAAAAATAATAATATTATTTGACTTATATTTTCTGAAGGTTGGTTGAAAAATGCCGACTGGAATTAATCTGTGCATTTCGTAATACATAAAAATATTGCTATTTCTATTTGAAATAACTGTTTTAATATGTTAATTAGAAACAAAAAACTTTGAGGTAATTATTAAAACTTTAAGCAACAGATTTTGAAGAAGAAGCGAGTTGAATACAAAACCAGAAGAAACGGTAACAGCACGTGGTCCATAAAGATGGTTACAATTTTTCGTTAGATTCAATACTTAATTAAAAGATCATAATTCATAATACAATTATTTATCCGAACAATGACTACCAACAGTAGTCGTTTTTTAACATATTGTTGGAAAGCTTATACATGGTAGATAATTACACCTTACACCATTTCCAAAATTTGTAAAATATAGATTTCTAAACCTTTTCGTAGTAAGGATAATATTTAATATTTTCATCCATTTCAAAACTCTGACAGTTTGAAATAATTAGTCATTTAGGTAGTTACTTGCACCTTTCAGGTGATTTTGAAGTGGTCCTGCAATGTATCATTGAAGAGGTACTAAATTATAATTTATGTTGCTAGTTTTCTAAATTTAAGAACTACAAATTTGGAAAAAATTGCATAATTTGGGGGTTGTTTGCATTCGTTACAATAATTTGAAAGTAAGTGTTATATATCCTTGAAGAGCTTCTAAATCGTAGATTAGGCTGTCAGTTTTGAAAATGAAAAATCACATAATATAGACAAACTGGGAAATTAAGGGGGTTGTTTGCACCCTTTCCAAAAATTTTAATGTAGTATTTTAAAGCTCGTAAATCGTAGATCATGCTGATATTTTTCAAAATTTATAAATCATAAAATTTGAAAAAAACTGCATAATTGGGGGGGGGGCGCGGCTTGCATCCTTTCCAAAATATTGAATGCAAATGTATAATATCCCGTTGAAAAGCTCGTAAATCGTAGATGAGGCCGGCAGTTTTTGAAATGAAAGAAATTACATAATTTGGAATAACTGGTAAATTTAGTGGGTTGTTTGAACCTCTCCCAGTAATTTAAATGTGGTCGTGTAACATACCGCTGGAAAGCTCGTAAATTGTAGATGATGCTGATATTTTTTAAAATTTATAAATCATAAAATTTGAAAAAACTGCATAATTGGAGGGTGGTTTGCACCCCTTCCAGTAATTTGAATATAGTCGTGTAATATACCGTTGGAAACCTCGTAAATCGTAGATCATGCTGGTATTTTTGAAAATTTATAAATAATAAAATTTGAAAAAACTGCATAATTTGGGGGTGGTTTCCACCCCTTCCAGTAATTTGAATGTTGTCGTGTAATATACCGTTGGAAAGCTCGTAAATCGTAGATCATGCTGGTATTTCAAAATTTAATAATCATAAAATTCGAAAAATCTGCATACTTGGGGGGTTGTTTTCACCCCTTAGACATTGTTAGATGTTTATGTGCATTACACCAGGAAAGAGCTCGTAAATCGTAGATAATTTTAATAGATTTTAAATTTAAAATTAAAATTCAATATTTTTTCGGGGGTGGTTTTTACCCCTTAGACAAATTTAAGGGTTGACGTTCAATACGTCAATTAAAAGCTCGTAAATAGCTCCTAATTTGAGACGCCTCACAAAATTTTTTGTTTGTTTTTCTGAGATGGCGGTGCTAACTTTACGTAAAGTTAGCACCGCCAATAGTTTTTTGCACTTTTTCCATAGTAAATATTGAGCTCAAAAATCAATTTAGGTAAAAATCAAGAGCTCCTAAATAGCTCGTAATTCCCATATGTTTTAATTTGAGTTTCTGTAAAATGGCGGTGCTAACTTTACTGACCTCCTGAATATGTCCAACAGCGACACCCGAATTACCAATGGTCAAGAAATAGCTTGTTTCGAGCCAGCAGGCACCATCATCAATTGCGAAGAAGCGTATCAGAGATCGGTAAAGGAGACAGGGCCCAGTAAAGAGTTTCTAAAACAATTCACCGACCATTTGATACACCTTACACCAGAGGAACAGCAGAACGCTAAGCAATTTATCTCAAATTACTGGCAAATTTTTGATAGTCAAGATGGTACTACTGGTCGTACAAACATAATAAAGCACCGTATAGATAATGAGAAGGCTCAACCCATCGGCATACCACCAAAGCGACTATCCTTGGGGCAACAACAGGGAGTCGAGAAAAACATTGAGTCCATGTTACAAAATCGAGTTACTGAACCATCCATCAGCCCATGGTCTGCTCCCGTTGTTTTAGTGAAAAAGAAGGATGGAACCAACCATTTTTGCGTTTACTACAGAAGATTGAACGGTGTTAAGAAGAAAGACAGCTATCCACTCCCCCGAATCGAAGACTCACTGACTGAGCACACTAGCAAGGTCCCGTTGGTTCTCCACAATATACCTAAAGAGTGGATATTGGCAGGCTGGACTACATGAAAACGATAGAGAAATGACACCGTTCCCCACTAGTAAAAGGCTGTGTCAGTTCACGGCCATGTCTTTTGGGTTAGTAATGCTCCCGCTACATTTGAGGGGCTAATGGAGTATGTATTGAGTCGGTTCTGGGGCAGGAAGCTGCACAAACGAAGGCAAGATAGAAGTCATTCGTGATTGACCGATCCCGCGAGACAAGCATTAACTAAGAAGCTTTTTGGGTTTCTGTTCGTACTTAAGGCGATTTGTTGACAGATTTGCCACCATTGCCGCACGGCTACATCACAGACCACTGAAAAAGAGACCTTCCGGAATCAGGATTAGGAAATGTCGTTCAGACCACTGAAGGCGGCACTCTTTTCCTTAGACGCCGACGCCAGCAACACATGTCGGGCCGTCCTTTCCCAAGTGCAAGATGGTTAAGAGCGGGTGATCGAGTATTACAGGAGTGGATTCTTGAAACCGGAAAGGAGTTATTGCTTAAACAGAAAAGAACTTCTTGCAATAAGCAGGGCTGCAGACCATTACCTAAAAAATATCTCTATAGTCGTCATTTTCTAATCTGCACCGATCAGGGCGCTCTGAAATGGCTGTTGTACATGAAGTCACCAGAAGGACAACTGGCCAGGTGGATGGAGAAATTACTGCAATACGATTGCAAGGTTGAACAGCGTAGCGGTCGTTTGCATAATTATGCCGATGCCCTGTCAAGAAGACCCTGTAGGGTAGAATGCGGACATTGTCTGAAGACGGATCAGTGCGAGGGTATTTCCATCCGACAAATTCGCATATAGATGAATGAAGACTGGACAACGGAATGTATCGAGAACCAAATGGCTGACCCAGACATTGAACCAATCCTGTCACTCAAGAAGAAAGAAAGGGGCATCCAGGCCACGATGGGACGCAGTAGCTAAATACTTGGGCGTCCTGAATCGTTATGGGCCCAATGGAACTAAGAGCAGAGAATTGTTAAAGAGAATTTGGGAAAGCAATGACGGTCGAGAAACCCGAGGTAGTCCCAAAGAAAAAGGTACTCGCAGTCCTAACCGAAGTACATATTGGCATTACCAGGAGTCATCTGGGCATAAATAAATCCTTGGATAAAATTCGCTAACGGTACTACTGGGTGAATTACTTCGAAGACGTCAGGGTGCAGGAAATGTGACACATGTTTAGCCAGTAAGAAACCGAAAATCCGCACCAAGGGCAGAATGCAGCAATACAATGTGGGCGTCCCATTTGAGAGAATTTTCATTGGTGTCGTCGGTCCATTTCTCGAGTCTGAGAGGGGGAACAATTAATTAGAGAAAATGGTCTGAGGCATATACGCTACTCAAACGGGAGGCAACCACTGTGGTGACAATGTTGGGACAAGGTCTGGCTGCACACCCCCAGAGGAGCAAAGGCAAATCTCCAAAGCTCACCTGAGCCTGGGTTGGTCCATACGAGGTAGTCAAGAGAATCAATGACATTGTTTATCTTATTCGCCGGAATCCAAGAACAAAGATGAAAATTGTTCATTTGGATCGGCTCGCTCTTTACCATGGATAGAATGATTACGATCGGGCCGATCAAAATTAAAGAGTGGGCAGTGTTATAAAATTCATTTTATGCCACTAAATAGAAAAATTAAGAAACATTCTAAATTAATCGTTTCGATAGAAACAACGTAAACATAAAACCGGCTGAAATAATAAAAAACAACAATGGCTATTGCAAAATTTGGATGGGTATATAAAAATGCGGCGGCCTCGAGAGGGTTCTTGAAAACGCTCCGACAACAAAGAAATAATCATGACATTCGGGTATCGTCTACGCTCGCTATTTAAAAGGCCAAGTTGAGTAGTTTAGTTTAGTTTCAGTTTATCATTCGTGTGATTGAATCGAAAGAAGAAGTCTGCTGTAGTATTACTCTTTGTTTATAAACAGTGAATTTATTTGGTAAAAAAAGAGGTCGAAAGTGAATATTTGTGTACCTTTGATTTGAACCCACAGTATCTATAGCAATAACTTTTTCTACTCTTTCTATCTATATTTTTATTAAAATTTATGTAAGATGTAACTAAGTAATTCTATAAGAATATACATTTTTTAAAAGTAGTTGTCAGAACAGTGCAACATGTGCAAGTCCAATAAAGAAGTAGTATATACATACTACTTATTTATTGTACTTAGGCACATGTTGCAGTGAGCTGAGAACTAGTTTTAAAAAATATATACTACTTCGTTATTGGCCGCTGTGATATGTGCCCAAGTGCGCAATATTTTGAATAACTAAACGTGGCTTTTTCAGTTCAAAAATTGCTTTTAAAAATGGCGTTTCGATTATGAAAATTTGATTTGTATGCGAATGATAGACACTGAGTGAAACAAAACTGCACATAGACAGGTCCATATACGTAACGTTTGCAGTTTTCTTTCACTCAGTTTGATCTCCCAATAGCACATCATCTACCAAAAATTATAGAAAAAAAAGTGCTACAAAGATGTTAGAAGCAAACTTATAATTCTTTTCTATGAGGTATGAACAATTAAAAATTTGGGACCCATGCTTTCAACGTTTTTTCTTCATTTGTTTTTCTTTGTGAGAAGATCCTCCAACAAGTAATACATTTTACTTTTTTGATGTTGGTGACCGATTTTTCAGCCCATATCTATTTGTTCTATACTACTATAAAATTGTAGTTGTCTGTTTGTTCGGGTATAACGTAAGAATTACTGAACTGCTTTTGCTGAATCTTTTCTTTTTGCAAAGGACTTGAATAAAACCTTATGGCCTAAAAACACTTGGAGCTTGCGTAAAATATATTCGGGGTTGGTAGTTTTATAGTTATGTAGGTTTGTTACAAAAAGTTAGAAACAAATGTTATATAAGATAGCCCTCATGTTTCATAAGCTATTACTTTTTGCTACGAATTCTACATTCCATACCCGGGTTAAACCACTGGTAACGGCTCATTCCCTATAAGTGGGTTCGAATGTGTAAACAAATTATTTAAAACACAAATTATTTTGAAAATAAATAATTGTATAATTTAAAGTATATTCTACTAAAAACTTACCGCCTGACATGTCAAAATTGGGCAAAATTCGTTATTTTACAACTATACAACTTCCCGGGATTCACCCAATAAAGTGTTTGTTTATTGTTTTTTAATAATATAAACAAAATTGTTTATATTATCCTATAATCAACAGCTTTCTTTTACCTACATTTCCAAATTGATTGACACCTCTTAAAAATCGGTTCGTAAGATAAAATTCTACATATTCGTAATATATTGGAAATTTGAATTCGATAATCACACCATTTTTTATAATAATTAGGTATCAACTTTTTGCAAAATTATTATTTGGAATTGGCAAAAGCGGTTCGAACAATAGAACCATAAGCATAAAAAGTAAAATATTGTGAATAGATTATATATCGTCTTACTATTTGCATCAATCACATAATCCAGAAATCTAAGAAGTTTATTAAAAAAGAATATACAAAGTAAGCATTGAGACTTTGAAAATAGTCATACTAAAATAATAATGGAAAAAAAAATAATTAAATTGAGAATTAACAACACATAACCGTCAATCTCACCCTGAACAAAATATCTAATGTACATTAAAACGCAGGAATCATTTAAATCCAAGAAAATATATTTATTTTTATAACAACGTTGTCAGCTTTCCGGACGCAGAATCATCTTTAAGATAGACAGGAAATATACATTTGCGCAATATACAGTCAGGGATCGTTTCGCCACGTGGTGTTAAAAGCGGGAACCTGACTTGTATATTTTTGATACATTTTACCTGTTTTCTGCGTCCACTGAGAGATTTTTAAATTGCCCCCAAAACGAGATAGACGAAAATAGTGTTGCCTACCATATGTCACTAAGTTTCAGATCATAATTAGGAAGAAACGATACTGGATAGGCACTCGAACCTTTGATCATTAAGCGAAAATTTTGCTATATATATATATATATATATATATATATATCATTCATCTGATGACGATAGCAGATACAAAGCTATTGAAACGTTGTGAGATCAACCTTTTCAAGACGATGGAAGTCCAAGGAAACTTCGAGGAACGAGGGACATTGTCTACCAGATTCAGACTAACAAATAAATAATTATATTATATATATATATATATATATATAACATGCGTTCGAATCAAATATGCCAATGTGACAATTTTGTTAGTTGAATTACCAAAATTTTTTTTAAGGATATTCTAAAGTTTTATAGATATTTTTCTTCTTTAACAACCTCAACTACCGTAAATGTTTAGTTTTTTTACTTCTAAATTATTAATATTTTTTGTTTGCATTATTTACCCAAAGCCGACCCTGTTTCATTTCAGTACGACAACAAACGCTTTGAGATAAAAATGGTTCTCGAAAAGACTCGGCACCTGTAGGAGTGATGATGATTTTTACGAGAATTTTCTATGCTGGTTTTATAAAGTAAGGAGGCCACGATCGCGAATGAGTTGATGGAGCGAAGAGCTTATATGTAACATTGTTATTGTGATATTTGAATCAGCTGTTGTACATTCGATGTAAATAAAAGTTTCTAGAAAAGTGAATGTTAATATTAGTTTTATAATTTTAAATTGAACCCACGGACTTTACAACAATTTGGTGATCAGAAGTAAAGTATTAAGTGCAGTTAAAATCCTAATTTGATTTATGGAAACCCGTAGTATGGACGAAACTACTAAAAAAATTGTCAAGCAGGTTACAGAGGGACTGGACGAAAAAATTGCACAGATTTTAGAAAAACGTGACAAGAAGGAAAAACAACATCAAGAAGAAATTCAACAAAGATTAGTAAAATCTTTTGATGAAAAACGTAAAATAGAATTAGAAAATCTTGTCACTACGATGAAAAGCGAACAACAAAAACTTGTTTCCACGATGGAAGAAAAACAACAAAATCTAGTTTCCACGATGAAAAGTGAACAACAAAATCTAGTCTCCACGATGAAAAGTGAACAACATAATTTAATTGAAGGATTATTCTCGAAATTTGTAGAAAAACAAGATCAAACTGAATTAAAACGACAAAATGAATTTAAGATATTTGAAGAAAAACAAGGCAAAACGGAAGAAAAAAGACAATTGCAATTTGAACAATTAATGCAAATAGTATCGGAAGTTAATGAAACAGTTAATCAAAGAATGCAAATAGTTGAATCAGATATCAAAGAAATAAACGACGACATGAAGATTCTAAAAAGTAATGTGGAGACTCTTGAAATCAAAGTAGATGACATCGTTTTCGTCCAGAACCAGGTGAAATTTGAAATAAGTACTATCCAAAGCCAGGTAAAAGCTGAAATCAGTTCAATTAAAGACGCAGTACACAGTGAAGTACAAGATAAAGTGGAAACAGCAATTAAAAAATTGCAACAAGATTTGCAGAGAGGGAAATACCAGCACACCGTGAGTACCAAAGGTTCCGTTAGCAAACCACCCACATTTGATGGCAGTTCGTCTTGGCCCATGTATAAACGGCAATTTGAGGCCGTGGCTACAGCTAATAGATGGGATAATCAAGAAAAATCTACCTCTCTGGTAATTTCGTTAAGAGGTCCAGCCCTAGAACTCCTCCAAAGCATTCCAGTCGAAGAACAAGGTAATTTCGACAAGTTCATCGCCATTCTGGACAAGAGATACGACAATCAATCCTTGACCCAGGTATACCAACTCCAACTCAGTGGGTAAACGCAAAAATCCGGTGAAAGCCTTCAAGAATTCGAAGCAGAGATTAGACGGTTAGTTCACTTGTCCTACCCAGACCTGCCAGAGCAAACGAAAAACCAGTTGGCCACACAGAGTTTCATAAACGGCATCAGAGATGTGGAAGTACAACGAAATCTAAGACTGAGTGGCGTCAAGAAAAGTAATGAAGCTCTACTTCGGGCTTTGGAAGTAGAGGCCGTTATGAACATGTCCAAGCCGAGGGTCCGAGCAGTTTCCTTCAACCAGGAAGAGTCAGTGTCACCATTTCAAGCGCTGCTGGCTGGTCTGAACAAAATATTAGAACGATCACAAAGAACTGGCACCAGAGGGGCCTGTTACCGCTGCGGACGGACTGGACACTTTCAACGTGATTGTCGAGTGAGGCTACCTGAACGATCACCGACTAGGGATAACCAACAGAACAGCCACATGTCCAGGGACTGTCAGCCAGTCAGCATAAGGGGGCGAATGCTGACTGACCCTCCACCAGCCCCCAAAACCTTATCCATCCGGGGATTTTGCAGAGATAGCAGCAGCCTGGTCATCAGAGGCACCATCAATGGACGAGCAGTTACCATCACCATCGATACCGGCGCCGCTGTGTCCATTGCCAAGTCCAGGGTCTTGAGAGCATCAGAAATTCGACCAGTTACCAATAGCATCCAGCTCAGAACAGTCACCGGCGAGTCCATGTCAATACAGGGTGAGGCAGATGTCGTGCTACGGGTAGGGGACAACATGATCTGGCATAGGGTCCTGGTAGCGAATATTGAGGACGATTTTATACTGGGAATGGACCTAATTAGCCAGCATGAATTTATGTTCGACCCGAGATATGATGTTCTTCGTTCCTAAATGAGGAATTTGTATTGACACGGCCCGTCAACAGTTCAGTCACCTCCATAAAAATTGTGGCAAAGTCTTCAGCTAGAATTCCCGGTCGAACGGAACAGATTATTCATGGGCAGCTAGACAGCAATCCTGGGAGCTGCGTTGGAATGGTGGAGCCCGTACACTCAGCTCATAACTACTTAGTTGGACGGGCTATAGTTAAACCGGACCAAATATACCAATCAGAGTCCTGAATTTGTCCAACAACGATATCAGAATTGCCAATAGTCAGAGATAGCTTGTTTCGAGCCAGTAGAGACCACCATCAATTGCGAAGAAGAGTACCAGACGTCGGTGAAGGAGACAGGGCCCAGTAAAGAGTTCCTACAACAGTATGCTGACCATTTGACACTCCTGACACCAGAGAACCAGAAGAAAGCCAAGCAATTTATCACAAAGCACTGGCAAATTTTTAACAGTCAAGATGGAACCACCAGTCGCACCAACATCATCCAGCATCGAATAGATACCGGAAAGGCTCAACCCATCAGAATACCACCTAGACGACTACCATTGGGGCAACAACAGGCAGTCGAGGAAAACATCGAGTCCATGTTACAAAATGGAGTTATTGAGCCATCCATCAGCCCATGGTCCGCTCCCGTCGTGCTAGTTAAAAAGAAGGATGGAACCACCCGATTTTGCGTGGATTACAGAAAGGTGAATGATGTCACGAAGAAAGACAGCTATCCACTACCCCGAATCGATGACACTTTGACCCCACTAGCAGGCTCCCGTTGGTTCTCCACACTAGACCTAAAAAGTGGATATTGGCAGGTTGGTCTACACGCAAACGACAGAGAGAAGACAGCGTTCTCCACCAGTAAAGGGCTGTGTCAGTTCACGGTCATGCCCTTTGGGTTATGTAATGCACCCGCTACATTTGAGAGGCTAATGGAGTATGTACTGAACGGGTTAACATGGAGGACGAGCTTAGTATACCTCGACGACATTCTAGTCATGGGTCAGACATTCGACGACCATCTGAAGAACCTGGACGAAGTATTCTCCAGAATTAATAATGCCAACCTGAGACTCAATCCGAAGAAGTGTTCCTTGTTCCAAAAAAAAGTAGAGTTTTTGGGCCACCTAGTGTCCGAGTCAGGAATCCGCATCAACGAAGACAAGATAGAAGCCATCCGTGATTGGCCAGTTCCAAGACACAAACATGAACTCCGAAGCTTCTTGGGCCTCTGTTCATACTACCGGCGTTTTGTTGAGGGATTTGCCACCATCGCCGCCCCTCTACATCGGCAGATCACTGAGAAAGAGACCTTCCATTGGAATCAGTATTGCGAAACATCATTCAGACGACTGAAGGCAGCACTATGTTCCAGCCCAATCCGGCAAGTTTTTCTTAGACACCGACGCCAGCAACACAGGTTTGGGGGCCGTCCTATCCCAGGTGCAAGATGGTGAAGAGAGAGTGATTGAGTATTACAGTCGTGGATTCTCGAAACCGATAAGAAATTATTGCGTCACCAGAAAAGAACTTCTTGCAATAATAAGGGCTGTAGACCATTTCCACAAATACCTCTATTGTCGTCATTTCTTAATCCCAACAGATCATGCCGCACTCAAATGGCTGCTGGACATGAAGACACTGGAAGGACAACTGGCCAAATGGATGGAGAAATTACAGCAATACGACTTCAAGGTGGAACACCGTGCCGGCCATTTGCACAATAACGCCGATGCCCTATCCAGAAGACCCTGTAAAGCGGAATGCGGACATTGTCTGAAGACGGAACAGCGAGAGGGTATCAGGACCAAATGGCTGATCCAGACATCGAACCAATCACGGACTTTACAACAATATATATATATATATATATATATATATATATATATATATATATATATATATATATATATATATATATATATATATAGTATTGTATGCTGTTTTTTTCGACCTTATTTATATTATATAAATTAGTTGATTGTATAGTTTCTTGATTTTAGGTCGTTACAAATGATACGACTGTGTTTATTTCATATGTTTTAATGATGACGTTTCGGCCATGTTTTTTGCCTTTTTCAAATCTATTCTAAAACTATTAACATTATTGATGCATTTAAGAAATTATAGACGAATAATTTTAACTTACCTACAGCGTTAGTACTTGTAAAGTCACAATTTTTTTTCTGTTAAATGTTTTACATTTTTTTTCAACTTGACACAACACTAAAAACTAACTAACATGATGTGTCCTTTCGGAGACAATGATAGAAACTAATCCAAACTGACCTGTTTATTCTTTTAATAGAGTTGAGGGATGATTTCCGGGTTATACTCAATTTTTAATTGCAAAAGTCAATTTATTTCAGTTTTAAGTGTCGGTTATACATTTGGGACTTCTACAATGATTTTTTATTGAGCTTTTTCTTTTCGTATGTAACCCATACAGTGTGATGTGCTTTCAGGTCAGACCGTATTAATATCCATTGGTGTAGACTAAGTTAAAGAATGGAGGTGTAGATTTTACTTAATTTATTTATGTCCTTTTTGTCATTTATTGCAGTACTGCTTTTGTGAATATTAATCATTTCTAAAAACTCTCTCTTTTTTAAATTAGTTTCTGTTGTAAGGATTTTTGTGTTTTTATATTGAAATTTATAATTTTTTTATGTTTCGTGGTTAGTTAGGGCTGTTTTATTTTTTTATCATATTGATGACCTTTTAATCTGTTTTCTAGATACTGAAATGTTTGTCCAATATATGTGGCTTCACAGTAATTACATGGAATTTCATATATGATGTTACTTTTTTTGTTATTAGGGGTTTTGGTTTTAACATTACTATAATGTTTGGGCAATAAATTATAGCCTTTGTGACTTGTTGTGATATTATATTTTCTAAAGTAACTTGATAATTGGTTTGATAGTCCCTCTATATATGGTAATGAAATATATCTGTTAATTGTATTATCTTTGTTTTTTTGTTAGTATTATTATAATATTTATGTTTTCTTTTTTTAAAAAAATTATTTATCATGTCTATGGGGTAATTATTTTTCTCGAGCGCAAGTTTTGCTTTCTTAATTGCTAAAGTTCTAAATTCATGATTTGACAGCTGAATTGCCCTATCTGCTAATCCTATAATAACCGATTTTTTGTGAGAAATGTGATGACTTGATTCGAAATTTAGGTATCATGACCAAGTTGGTTTGGTGTACCATTCCCTTTTTATATTATTACTATTTCTATGTATTGTAACATCACGAAAATTTATTTTTTCGTTGTGCTCGACTTCAATAGTGAACTGAAGCCTTTCATGGTATGAATTAAAACAATTTATTAAGTAGTCTATTTTATTCCTTGGAATTGCAGTGATACAATCATCGACATACCGAAAATAGAACGGAATATTAATGTCCATATTAGTGAGTGTGGTTTCTTCGAGATCTTCCATTACCATTAGTGCAATTACGCTAGAAATGGCTGACCCCATTGCACATCCATTAATTTGTTTATAAATTTGATCTTCAAAATTAAAATATGTGGAACTCAGTGTAAGATTGACAGCCTGTATAAATTCATCTTGAGGAATATCTTTTATTTCATCCCATTTTTTCTTTATATATTGAAACAATTTATAGAAAAATGTAATCTCAGAACAGAAAAACTTTTCCAAAAATGTAAAAAAATATATAAATAAAATAAACAAACTAATAAAACTTCAGAAACCAAAAATTGAAAAAATTCAAACACCACACACTGAATGGATTGAAAATCTTACTGACATTCACATACCGAATGAAGTAACAGAAGTTCTTTCTTTAAGACCTAACTACGCCCAAAAAATAGTTAATCACAAAGAAATTCCCGTAAATAATATCATATGCAATATGAGTATGGTACTAATACTTTTAACAACATGGAGAAAGACAAAATAAGAGCGGATACTTGCAATATTATAACTAATTTCAAAAACAAATTAAAAAATAAAATGCAAAGAGGTAACATGATTAACAATAAAGTGAAAAGAACCGAATCATTGTTGCAAAATAATAAACACCTAAAAGTTCTAAGAGCAGATAAGTCTAACAAAACGGTAATTATGAATACCTCCGAATACAATCATAAAATGACAAATCTTTAAAATGATACAGCTACATATAAAGCAATAAAACGGGATCCTACAAATATATACCAAAAACAAAGTAACAAACTAATTCAATCATGGGAACAAAAATCATTTATTTCTCCGTCAACAGCAAAAAATCTAATAATACATAATGCGGTATAGCCTAAAATTTACGGACTGCCAAAATTACACAAAGATGGTATTTCTCTAAGTCCTATTGTATCCAACATACAAACCCCATTTACACCGTTGTCAAACTTTTTAAAACATATTTTGCGCAAAGTTTTATACAAAAATCAGTATTACATAAAAAACACTTGGGATTTTAAAGAAAAAATTAAAGAAATAAAAATTCTAATGGTTTCTCTGGATGTAATCTCTAATACACTGGTATTCCAAACACTGTTGTAAGCGATATCATAAAGAAAAAATGGGATGAAATAAAAGAATACACAGTTATCCCTCAAGATGATTTATACAGGATGTCAATCTTACACTGAGTTCCACAAATTTTAATTTTGAAGATCAAATTTATAAACAAATTAATGGATGTGCAATGGGGTCAGCCATTTCTAGCGTAATTGCACAAATGGTAATGGAAGATCTCGAAGAAACCACACTCACTAAAATGGACATTAATATTCCGTACTATTTTCGGTATGTCAATGATTGTATCACTGCAATTCCAAGGAATAAAATAGACTACTTATTAAATTGTTTTAATTCATAGCATGAAAGGCTTCAGTTCACTATTGAAGTCGAGCACAACGAAAAAATAAATTTTCTTGATGTTACAATACATAGAAATAGTAATAATATAAAAACGGAATGGTAGACAAAACCAACTTGGTCGTCACGATACCTAAATTTCGAATCAAGTCATCACATTTCTCACAAAAAATCGGTTATTATAGGATTAGCAGATAGGGCAATTCAGCTGTCAGACCCTGAATTTAGAACTTTAGCAATAAAGAAAGCAAAGCTTACGCTCGAGAAAAACAATTACCCCATAGACATGATAAATATTTAAAAAAAAAAAAGAATACATAAATATTATAATAATACTAACAAAAAAAACCAACAGATATATTTCATTACCATATATAGAGGGACTATCAAACCAATTATCAAGTTACTTTAGAAAATATACTATCACAACAAGTCACAAAGGTTATAATTTATTGTCCAAACATTTCAGTAATCTTAAAAGAAAAACTCCTAATAACAAAAAAAGTAACATCATATGTGAAATTCCATGTAATGACTGTGATGCCACATATATTGGACAAATATCTCAGTATCTAGAAAACAGATTAAAAGGTCATCAATATGATAAACTAACCACGAAACATCAAAAAATCATAAATTTCAATATAAAAACACAAAAATCCTTACAACAGAAACTAATTTAAAAAGAGAGAGTTTTTAAAAATGATTAATATTCACAAAAGCAGTACTGCAATAAATGACAAAAAAGACATAAATAAATTAAGTAAAATTTACACCTCCATTCTTTAACTTAGTTTACACCAATGGATATTAATACGGTCTGACCTGAAAGCACACCACACTGTATGGGGTACATACGAAAAGAAAAAGCTCAATAAAAAATCATTGTACAAGTCCCCGGAAATCATCCCTCATCTCTATTGAAAGAATAAACAGGTCAGTTTGGATTAATTTCTATCATTCTCTCTGAAAGGACACATCATGTTAGTTAGTTTTTAGTGTTGTGTCAAGTTGAAAATAATTTGGTCAAGTGCGAGTTGGACTCGCATACTTAGGGTTCCGTACCACCTCCAAGATTCGAATATTCCAGTTTCAGACAAGCAGGGAATGAGTGCATTTTTTTATATTTACCCTTATATCTTTTAAAAGAAGCGTTTTAAATTAAAAAATATATATACACTTTGATTTTCCACACATAGACTTTTTATTTTATCTGCTTTAGGATTCGCTTGATTTTTATCAAAATACATATGTATTAAATTTTCTAATTTGTCCCCCAAAAAGTAACATTAGAGTTTTATTTTACTAATAGACTTTCAGAGATGACTTTTATAATCTACTGTCTTTGTTTTGAGGCTCTGTAGATTGGAAGAAAAAGGGCAAAATAGGTCAAAGTTTAAATTATAAATTATTAAATCTGTTATTCAAATTATTTAAAAATATACATAAAATATATTTTTCAAAATTTAAATAGTGTAGTTTCTAAAGTGGGAATTAAGTCGATGTTTAATATTTTTGTTAATATCTTTTATACAAATGATTTAAAAATATGATATATTTGTAATTCAAATAATGAGCCTTTTATCTGATATATTACATGATGCGTTTGAAAATTGAATCTTTATTTTCCATTTAATTGTATAATTTGTCCCTAAAATTACTATGGGAGTTTTCTAATAATTTATTTTCCGTTTAATTCTATTATTTGGGGGCAAATAATAGAATTAGGTTTTTTTTTCATATTTTTCCTGTAAACAAAAAAATGAGGTCTTAGAGTTTGGGGAATAACGGGGAGAATGGGTAATTTTTTAAAATATTTTTTTAATATATTTTAAAATATTCATTTTAAAAATACAGACTATTGTATCAGATTGTTCATGCTGCAAGAATTGTTTGCTTTCAAATACTTTGAAAAGTCATCATTTGTTTACAATATTTAGAGAATATGATGATGACAAAACAAAATTATTTTATGTGTCTGAAATGTTCTTAAAAACCATAATAAATGTCTAAAATATTCATTTTAAAAAAATTAAAAATATATTTGTATTCGTCATAATGAGCCCTGTGATTTGATATATTAGATGAGCCGTTAGAAACAATTATAATTTTTTATTTTTTTATTAGGGGGTTCTCCTTATTTTTCCAGTAAAGTTCAGGTAAGGGGCTATATTCCAGTTTTTCAAAAAATTTTCCGTTTATGGTTTCGGAGATAAGGGGGGGAATGGGTAATTTTTTTATATTTTTGTTAGTATCTTTTAATTAATTTATTTTATAAATATGAAAAAAAAATATTTGTTTTCTTCATCATGAGCCCTTTTATTTGATATATAACATGCTGGGTTAGAAACAATTTTAATTTTATATTTTCCATTTAATTCTACAATTTGCCCCCCAAAATTAAAGGTACAGGATTCTCCTTATTTTTCCAGTAAACTTCAGGTCAGAACCTATTAATCTATTTTTTTCAAAACTTTACGTTTTATAGTTTCAGAGATAAGGGGGGGGATGGGTAAATTATGGTATATTTTCGTAAATATCTTTTTAAATATGAAAAAAATATATTTGTATTCCTCAGAATGAGACCTTTCATTTGATATATTACATGATGCGTTTGAAATTTTTTTTTATTTTTAAATTTTCGTTTAGTTCTATAATTTGCCCCCCATCTTAATATTAATGGTTTCTCCTTATTTTTCCTGTATAGTTCGGGCAACTTTCTATATTTCTTATTTTTTTCAAAATTTTAGGCTCAGTAGTTTCGGAGATCGGGGGGGGGGGGGAAACGGTCGATTTTTTTAGTTTTTCCCTTAAATCAATTTTTTTTCTTTTACGATATGTACTCCTGATCGGGTCACCAAACTATACATTGATACCAAATTTCAACCTCTTCCGTACAGTAGTTTAGGAGAAAATTGCTGTGATGTGACAGAAGCAGAAATCCTGAGTGATATTATAAGGGTATCCGTATATTGTATATACGGAACCCTAAAAATGTAAAATGTTTAACAGAAAAAAATTGTGACTTTACAAGTACTAACGCTGTAAGTAAGTCAAAATTATTAGTCTATAATTTCTTAAATGCATCAATAATGTTAATAGTTCTAGAATAGGCCAAAAACATGGCCGAAACGTCATCATTAAAACATATGAAATAAACACAGTCTTATCATTTGTAACGACCTAATATCAAGAAAAATACAATCAACTAATTTATATATATATATATATATATATATATATATATATATATATATAGGTTCTCTGTTAAGCAAAACCAAAGACAGGATTAGCAAAGATAGCATGTCTAATGTAGTCTGTGAAATTGGTTGCAAAGATTGTACAGGGATATATATTGGTCAGACGTCAAGGAACATCAAAGGAAGAATTACTTCCCATTGAAGTGACATTAGGTTAGGAAAGAACAGTTGTGCAATTGCTTCACATTGTTATGATAGTAATCACATAGCTGATTTTGAGAATGCACGCGTACTTATCAACGAACGTAATACTTTCAAACGCTGTTTCCTTGAGATGGTCTATATACACAACAACCCCAATAGTATCAACAAAAAGACAGATCTGCAGAACCTCAACATCATTTACAGTTATCTACTAGAAATTGATAACAATAACTCCTATAAACCTAACCAAACGATTTGTTCTGTTGATACTATTGATTGAAAATTGATATTTACACACTTCTCCTTCATTTTCTTCCATTCACTCAACTTTTTAAGAAATTGTATCAATTATATTTCTATTTATTTTAATGTTAGTTAACAAGATTTGGAGAAGATAAAAAAAAATTAATTCAAATCTTAATTTCAAATATTCATACATTCTAAATCATTTCTGTCTATCACAGTATCATTTTCATAGCTTGGTCCGTATAAAAAACATTTTTTGATCTTTCTAATTGATAGACAATTCTTGTCACTTCACATACTCACAAAGTATGAAAGTATTCCAATATTAACATTATTACCTCTAATTTTTTAAGTGATGTACCATCTTTTTATATTATAACCTCGATTATTGTAAGTAACTCTCTTATAATAATGTACATTGTATAATTTAGTTATTTTTAGTGACTGACGAAGGATAAAAGTATATCCGAAAGCTTTTATAATAAAAAGAGTTTCCTAAAACCTGTATTTTTACCAGGCTGCTTTCCCATTAACTGAAGTTTCTGTTTTGACTATTCAGCCGTTACAACACATTTTGTTTGTATAAATATATATATATAAATAAATAAATATATATATATATATATATATATATATATATATGTTTTTAAGTTTTCGCGGGCACTAAATGTATTAGATGGTTTCCGGGAATTCATCCGCGTAGTTGGTAGCTGATCCCTGCCGGGATCGATGGTAAAGTGACGACGTTTCGGCAGAGTCACATCTGCCCTCTTCAGGTCGGTTCGCACAATTCTCGTAGCCTTCTGCTTTCGCTTCTAGTTACACGAATACTGAGATTTTCAGGAGCGCGCACGGTGTTATATAGTCGCGGCTCGGCGCCTATCGGTTGGCACCGTGAACGGCTGCGTGTGATTGGCCCTTGACGTTCAGTGGCCAGGCCTCCCGCTTGCTGATTAATTATGTCCGGTTGAGTTGTTATAGGACGGGTCCGGGCCGGTACGGTGTTAATAGAATTTTCCAACAATTCGATAAGTTCTGGATTTCATTGCGTGCGTTTAGACTGTGAGGCCCCTTCGCTATTTCAATTGCCTCTCTTACGAGTCTTGATTTCCTGCTTTCTTATAGCATTCTGGTGTTCATCACGTCTAGCTTGAATTCTTCTGTTAGTTTGCCCCACATAGGTTTTATGTCTGCACATGGAAACTCGTACACTCCCTGTTGTTCTAAAGGGATCCTCGTCTTCGGAGTCCTCAACACCGTGCTTATTTTTCTGTCTGTATTGAAAATAGTATCGACATTGTGTCTCCGTAGAATTCTTGCAATACTGTCTGTGGTACCCTTGACATACGGTAAATAAGCCTTGGTTATTGGTGTCTCATGTTCCTCGTATGTTCGTCTCGGTTTTGACTTTAGGGCTCTTTGAATATTTCGGTCTGTAAATCCGTTTTGTCTCAGAGCTGTTTTTAAACTGTCCATTTCCTGTTTGATGTTGACCTGGTCAGCTAGTCTTTGTGATCTGGTTACTAAAGTTTTGACGACGGCTTGTAGTTGGGCTGGGTGGTGATGAGAATTAGCATGAAGGTATCTGTTGGTGTGAGTTGCTTTCCTATATACTGTATGGCCAAGGGTTCCATCTTCCTTCCTATTTATGAGAACATCAAGGAATGGCAGTTGATTATTGGCTTCAACCTCCATGGTGAATTTTATTTTGTGATGGATGCCATTAAGGTGGTTCAAAAATGTGTTGAGTTGTTCCCTCTCATGAGGCCAAATCACCAAAGTATCATCCACATATCGCAACCATAAACTGGGTTTAAGAGTTGCTGTTCTTAGTGCCAACTCCTCAAAGCTCTCTATAAAAAGGTTCGCTATAACTGGTGAGAGTGGCGATCCCATTGGAGCTCCTTCCACTTGTTTGTATTGTTGGTTCTCGTAAACAAAATAGGTGTTCATCAGACAGTGCCTTGTTAAGTCTACAAGGTGTTGAGGTGGTTTGCATTTTTCTATTATGATATCCAAGGCTTCGTCGATAGGGATGTTGGTGAAAAGGGACACTACGTCAAAACTGACAAGAAGACACTCAGGTTGTAAAACCGTTTTTCTAAGTATTTTGATTAAATGTGTCGAATTTTTGACATATGACTCTGCCCCCTCTGCAAACGGTTGTTAGGCTAGGTATTTGGCTAGCTGTTGTGTTGGGGATCCAATTGAACTTACTATTGGCCTCAAAGGTGCACCTTCTTTATGTACTTTTGGCAACCCATAGAATTTCGGACATCTCGATGACTTTTCACGCGGAATGAGTTGCAGTTGGAAATTTTTGTCGATCCTACTTGCTTGGATTTTGGACTTGGTTGTTTTCTCCAGATAAGTTGTTGGGTCAGTAGTAATTTGTTTATATGCTGCATCTTGTAGCAATGTTTGAATTTTGTTTGAATAATCCGCTGTATCTAAAATTACAGTCGCATTTCCTTTATCAGCAGGTAGAATGACAATGTCCTTGTTGAGGTGAAGTTGTCTCAAGGCCTCATTTTCTTCCACAGATAGGTTCCTTTTGGGTGGTTTCGACTTTCTTAGAACATGTGACACATCTTGTCTAATTATTTCAGCGGTGTTCGCATCTAATTTTGAAACTGCTGTTTCCACGCCACATATTATGCTCTTTGTTGGTATATGAGAGGGAGCAATAGCGTAATTGAATCCCTTAGCCAACACGCCAATCGAGGTAGAGTTCAATTGGACCGACGATAAGTTATAAACGGTTCTATTCGTTTCCAATTGCCTTGAGGTTAGACTGTGACCGTTATTTTCCGAGAAAAATTTGTTTTTGGGCTTCTGTTGAAGAATTCAAGCTAGACGTGATGAACACCAGAATGCTATAAGAAAGCAGGAAAAAACAACATCCATTGCGGAACACGCCACCACGACGTCACTCCGAATAGACTTTGAGAACACCAGAGTACTGGCAAATATCGAACACCCGAAATCAAGACTCGTAAGAGAGGCAATTGAAGAGGCCTCACAGTCTAAACGCACGCAATGAAATCCAGAACTTCTCGAATTGTTGGAAAATTCTATTAAACACCGTACCGGCCCGGACCCGTTCTATAACAATTCAACCGGACATAACTAATCAGCAAGAGGGAGGCCTGGCCACTGAACGTCAAGGGCCAATCACACGCAGCCGTTCACAGTGCCAACCGATAGGCGCCGAGCCGCGACTATATAACACCGTGCGCGCTCCTGAAAATCTCAGTATTCGCGTAACTAGAAGCGAAAGCAGAAGGCTACGAGAATTATGCGAACCGACCTGAAGAGGGCAGATGTGACTCTGTCGAAACGTCGTCATTTTACCATCGATCCTTGCAGAGATCAGCTACCAACTACGCGGATGAATTCCCGGAAACCATCTAATACATTTAGTGCCCGCGAAAACTTAAAAACAAATATAGTGAATCTCTACGGGGAGAATACTTTTCATTTTTGTAAAACATTTGAGAAATTACGCGCGAAAAGAAGCAAACTATTGTGCGATCTACATTTTTACAACGATGCCGCGATGAAGGAGTTATTCCGAAAGACATGACGGTAATGTTCTGGAAGAACAACAGAAAAACACAGAATATCTTATGGAAAGCTAGTTGTGCCTTAGTTAGGGAAGCCATACGTGATGTCAGAAGAGATTTGGATGTTCTTAATACTAAACTCTTAGATATCCACCTACAAGCAATAAGCAATACACTTCACCCAGTAATATGGGATAAATTCGATGAAATTAGCGAATTTAGGGCCGAAACGAATGCAGAGTTGACAACAATGTAACAACAGACAATATTTAACAAATTGAAGCTCCAACGGAAACCCAAAAACGAATTTTCCCCGAAAATAACGGTCACAGTCTACCCTCAAGGCCATTGGAAACGAATAGAACCGTTTATAACTTATCGTCTCTCACATACCAACAGAGAGCTTAATATGTGGCGTGGAAACAGCAGTTTCAAAATTAGATGCGAACACCGCTGAAATAATTTGACAGGATGTGTCACATGTTCTAAGAAAGTCTAAACCATCCAAAACGAACCTATCTGTAGAAGAAAATGAGGCCTTGAAGCAACTTCGCCTCAATAAGGACATTGTCATTCTACCTGCTGATAAAGGAAATGCGACTGTAATTTTAGATACAGCGGATTATTCAAACAAAATTCAAACATTGCTACAAGACCCAGCAAACAAACAAATTACTACTGACCCAACAACTTATCTGGAGAAAACAACCGAGGCCAAAATCCAAGCAAGTAGGATCGACAAAAATCTCCAACTGCAACTCATTCCGCGTGAAAAGTCATCGAGATGTCCGAAATTCTTTGGGTTGCCAAAAGTACATAAAGAAGGTGCACCTTTGAGGCCAATAGTAAGTTCAATTGGATCCCCAACACAACAGCTAGCCAAATACCTAGCCCAACAACTTCAACCGCTTGCAGAGGGGGCATACTCATATGTCAAAAATTCGACACATTTCATCGAAATACTTAGAAAAACGGTTTTACAACCTGAGTGTCTTCTCGTCAGTTTTGACGTAGTGTCCCTTGCCACCAACATCCCTATCGACGAAGCCTTGGATATCATAATAGAAAAATGCAAACGACCTCAACACCTTGTAGACTTAACAAGGCACTGTCTGATGAACACCTATTTTGTTTACGAGAACCAACGATACAAAAAAGTGGAAGGAGCTCCAATGGGATCGCCACTCTCACCAGTTATAGCAAACCTTTTTATGGAGAGCTTTGCGGAGTTGGCACTAAGAACAGCAACTCTTAAACAAAGTTTATGGTTGCGATATGTGGATGATACTTTTGTGATTTGGCCTCATGGGAGGGAACACCTCAACACATTTTTGGACCACCTTAATGGCATCCGTCACAAAATAAAATTCACCATGGAGGTTGAAGCCAATCCTCAGGCAGATGGAACCCTTGGCCATACAGTATATAGGAAAGCAACTCACACCAACAGATACCTTCATGCTAATTCTCATCACCACCCAGCCCAACTACAAGCCGTCGTCAAGACTTTAGTAACCAGATCACAAAGACTAGCTGACCAGGACAACATCAAACAGGAAATGGACAGTTTAAAAACAGCTCTGAGACAAAACGGATTTACAGACCGTAATATTCAAAGAGCCCTAAAGTCAAAACCGAGACGAACAGACGAGGAGCATGAGACACCAATAACCAAGGCTTATTTACCGTATGTCAAGGGTACCACAGTCAGTATTGCAAGAATTCTACGGAGACACAATGTCGATACTATTTTCAATACAGACAGAAAAATAAGCACGGTGTTGAGGACTCCGAAGACGAGGATCCCTTTAGAACAACAGGGAGTGTACGAGATTCCATGTGCAGACTGTCATAAAACTTATGTGGGGCAAACTCACAGAAGAATTCAAGCTAGACGAGATGAACACCAGAATGCTATAAGAAAGCAGGAAAAAACAACATCCATTGCGGAACACGCCACCACGACGTCACACCGAATAGACTTTGAGAACACCAGAGTACTGGCAAATATAGAACACCCGAAATCAAGACTCGTAAGAGAGGCAATTGAAATAGCGAAGAGGCCTCACAGTCTAAACGCACGCACTGAAATCCAGAACTTATCGAATTGTTGGAAAATTCTATTAAACACCGTACCGGCCCGGACCCGTCCTATAACAACTCAACCGGACATAACTAATCAGCAAGCGGGAGGCGTGGCCACTGAACGTCAAGGGTCAATCACACGCAGCCGTTCACCGTGCGCGCTCCTGAAAATCTCAGTATTCGAGTAACTAGAAGCGAAAGCAGAAGGCTACGAGAATTATCCGAACCGACCTGAAGAGGGCAGATGTAACTCTGCCGAAACGTCGACATTTTACCATCGATCCCGGTATGGATCAGTTATCAACTACGCGGATGAATTCCAGGAAACCACCAATCATTTAGTACCCGCGAAAACTTAAAAACATATATATATATATATATATATATATATATATATATATATATATATATGATTTTCTTTGTTGTATCCGGTGTACATCCGGTTCTCGGTTTGTGCTTGAAAAGAACATTTTACCTGACGTTTCGCCAAAATCTCATTTGGCATTTTCAAAAGTTGAAATCTGAAAACAGAATGAAGAAGTTTAGAGACTGGCTTTCTATTTATACCTTCGTTCGAGATCATAAACTGTATGATGACTGATCTTTATCGCTTTACCTGCTAATCCTCTTGGGTTGTGACCACCCGTCGCGCTGATTATTGTCCCTTGTGATTGTTTTTCATTAGGATTGGATTTATTACTAAGATTTTTATGATGGGATTTTTGTAGAAGTGCCTTCCACGTTTTTTGGCAAGTTTAGAGCGTCGTCTCATTTATTTAATTCTTATATTTTTTGAATTTCGATTGCTTCCTGTATTTGCCTATTTCGATGATTTTCTATGTTCGCGATTTCCTTGCACGTTTTGAAGTATATTTTGTGTCGTGTCTGGAGTTCGTGTTGGAACAAGGCTGATGTCGTCTGCTTATTCCTGATGCTTAGTTTGTGCTCCTCTGCTCTTACGGAAATGCGTCGGTTAGAACTTCCCACGTTTGACTTTTGACAGTCTCCGCAAGGTATACTATAGACTCCGTGGTTTTCTATCTCGATTTTATCTTTTGGATTAAAATCTAGTAATTTTTCATTTGTATTTAAAAGTTATGATTTTGTTTGTTATTAATAAAAATCGTGCTTAAAAAGTTTAATTTGAGAAGTGTGATATAACAAATTGGCGCAGTCAGTAGGATCCGTCAACGTTACTAGAACACGAGCTTAATTCTAACTGGTAGCGGCGGATTCTATCCCTCAACGGAGCAAAGAGCCCTGTCCCAACTGCGATAACAAGTAGAACACGGATCTTTCAATGTTCCTGTTGATGTGAGTAGTAGTGAATCGTCTAACGTTTAAGGTTTAAAGAATTTATTTGATTGATATATTTCATTAATTGATATTTTATTTAATTTAATTATTTGATTATCTTGATTTGAATTGAGTTACTACTTGATTTATTTGAATTGAAATATTTATTTGGTTTATTTTGATTTACTTTTATAAGTAGATAAACAAGGTTACTTCTACGCCACGACTAGGTCCAGAACGGCGGGAACGTTGGTTGTTGAATTTTTAAATTTAAATTGTTGTGTTGTGGGTTGAGGCGCGCACAGATAGTGGCGGTTTGAATAAAATCCCGCCACCATGCGGCGGTCGTGGTAAGTAAATAGAAAAAAGCTAATTGCCTTGGTTGGGTTTCGACCTCGGGACCGCCGCGTGTGTTTTGTCGTTTTCAATATATGGGCTGGCAAGCCAGTTGAATAATGTTGTCTTTTGGATGATGGCTATGTGAGGGTCGGCTCGTATGGGTTGTTCGTTTCCGCGATATGCGCTAGTCATTTGAATAAGGCTGTCTTTTAGATGGTGGTTGTCTGACAGCTGTTGATAGGAATATGTTATTTGATATAAGAATTCGGGAAATTGGATTTCGGAAATAAAAGTCGGGATATGGGATCTAGGAATAAAAATATTTGGTGCATATATTAATATGTTGGTCTGCATCGATTGCATCAGCGGGTATGGCAGAGATGCGCCAACAGTCGCTTCTGCGGTTCTATTGGAATGGTCGGATAAAACGACGAGGCCACTGAGATTTGTGATTGACAGCAGACGTACGCCATAGAGATCAGAGTGGACTACCACCAACATGGCGGCGAGGAGCATGACGTCAACAAAATGTGGCTACTCGTACATGGCGACAGTGGGATATGAGATCACGCCTTTCAAACATAACATTATACACCAGTCAGTGTTAGATAGATGCGCAGTGATGTTGTGTGCGTGTTAGACTTGCGCAGTGAAGTTGTGTGACTGCTAGGCATGCGTAGTGATGTTGTATAGATATTAGACATGCGCAGTTATGTTATGTGAGTATAAGACATGCGCAGTGTAGATGTGTGAGTGTTAAACATGCGCAGTTATGTTGTGTGAGTATATGACATGCGCAGTGATATTGTGTGAGTGCTAGACATGCGCAGTGATGTGTGAGCTTAGGCATGCGCTGTGATAATCTTTGAGTGTTAGACATGCGCAGTAAAGTTGTATGGATGTTACCCATGCGCAGTTATGTTGTGTGAGTATAGGACATGTGCAGTGATGTTGTGTGAGTGCTAGACATGCGCGGTGAGGTTGTGTGAGTGTTAGACACGCGCAGTGATGTTGTGTGAGCGTAGGCATGCTCTGTGATATTGTGTGAGTGTCAGACATGTGCAGTAAAGTTGTATGGATGTTACCCATGCGCAGTGATGTTGTGTGAGCTTAAGACATGCGCAGGGATGTTGTTTGAACGTTAGGCATGCGCAGTGATATTGTGTAAGTGACAGACATGCGCAGTAAAGTTGTTTGGATGTTATAAATGCGCACTGATGTGTGAATGTAAGACATGCGCAGTGATGTTGAATGGATGTTGGGCAGGCGCAGTGTTGTGGGACTGCTGGACATGCGCAGTGATTTTGAATGGATGTTAGACATGCGCAGTGACGTGTGACTGCTTGGACATGCGCAGTGATGTTGTCTAGATGATACACGTGCGCAGTGATGTTGTGTAGATATTAGACATGAGCAGTTATGTTGCGTGAGTGTTAGCTATGTGCAGTGATAGGTATGCAAGCTTAGAAATATTATTTGTATCTACTTGAAATCTCATAATTTTAAAATAAAGTAAAGATTGGTAAGAAGACGATGATAGTTTCTTGTCAACTATAGACGAATGCAGATCGTTAAAAAATGCCTTCATTTAAATCAAGCTTTGTAATATTCACATTAATTTTGGAAAACATCTTGTATGTTAATATACCTAATGGAACCAAGGGTATGGCTGTATGATCTTCAGGGGAATGTTTAGACCCTTCCGAATATGCGTTGATGCGTCAGGAACGATTAAACGGCGGTAACCTACCTGTATATTTGGCTCATCTGTCAAATAACACTAAAAGTTCAAGCTGAAGCTGATATCTTCAGACGGTACCGAAGGTGACACTGATTGGATTTCAACAGAGGCATCTTGTGAAGATGACATTTCACCAGCGAATAGCTTGGCTGCTATACGAGAGGTGGATTTACAGCTGACATTCAACAGGAGCTCCACAAGTTGCTAATCCTTATTGGTACAATACTATCTGCTATCTCAGTATTGTTACTTAAATTAATTGTGAACTGTATAAGGAAGAAGATGAATAAAAACACATAATTGTACATAAATCTCTTTATTTATGTAAAATACTATTCAGTAAACAATTATAAATTGTAAAATATTTTCTCTTGCGCAGCGTACTAGGTCCTTGTAACAGCAGTGAAAAATGCATGGAGATATGGAAGATTCCAAGTAAACAGAATTCTTGCAGTTTTCCAAATTTATTAGGTGATAGTGTGGTTGTCCATCTTCGTTGAATAGTTTCCGCAAATTGTTAGTTTTCAGCTCCTCGAATAACTTGGAATATTTAAAAATCAAATTTCTGGTCGCCTCGCACATATATGTGTGCACGTGGTGAGAAAAATTCTCAAAATGTCGTTCAATGTATCTAAATTGTAGTGACCATCAGAATAGTAGACTCCATGTAAACGGGATTCCAAATATCATACTTGTTTCTTGTCTGCTGCTGATAAAGAGTTAAACGGTTTGGGTGGTTTAAACAAGAACACCCCAGTGCGTTTGCTAGTCTTGATTACCAGTTCTTTGAAAACGAATCTTCTTTCGATTTCGAAGCCTTGAATGTCTACAACTGCAATTTCCATGATGAACCGTCGAGAAGCTGAACCGAAACTGAATTTCTAAACAGCTGTGTGATCTAATATAGGCTTTGAACAATTTCGCTAAGTGGGAGAAATTCCATTACACAGTCGTGGATAATTATGCAGAAGGCTCCTGTCTTATCAGGAAATCCGGTCTGACTTTCAATGTCCAGGCGAATATCTACAGTCGAAGATTTCACAGTGTCTTCGCGTCGGGAGTAATCGATGACGAATAGGCTGTGCGTCTTGAACGTCACATAATCCAAAAGAGGGTGTTTGTCGCCACCAAAGCTGGGATAAAAGTCCGTATACCCTTTGTACGCCTCGCCGTGCTCGCTCTTTGGAAAATTTAGATCAAATCTCTCCATAGGCCAAAATTTGCTTTTTAAATTTAGACGAATATTGGAAATGTGAATATTATCAAATTCTGTGGGATCTTCTTTGATGTTGCTGTGGCGGTCAGTTAGGAAGGCTAAGATAACGTAACGAGGGCTTTCCAGTGCAGCACGCGTTTTCACTGCCCAAATTTCACAAGTGGCGCCTGTTTTGAGAGCAGGCAACTCATGAAGCTGCCATTTACGAAACGGCAAAATTATACTGGAATCTGCTTTAACGGCTTGCAGCAAATCCAGTTTAACGCCGCACTTTGAGTTCGATGTTGTTTATAGTCACTTTGCCCTGGTAGCAGCATCCTTGATTATAAGAAAATCATCATCACTACAGCTTCGCACCAGACGAATCGTTTGTTTACCACACATCACCCGCTTGTAGTCGTTGAAGGTGGAAAACAAATGAGGAATGTACATGTGAAAGGTTTTATAGGCGGCATTCATATAGGCTTTATGCGGAAATTCCAGCCGGCTATGAATAGATCCTTGGAACTGTAGGGATCGTAGCACAGCACAAGTATCCTCGAATTGTACTCACGCGGTCGGGATCTCTCACGGTTTCAATTTCCTTGCCGCACAACTCGTACGTGACGCTGTCGAAGAAGAAAGCCACAGCATTTGGTGATAGAGAAACATCTCCATTGCCTGCTGTCTTCACTACTTGTTCCTGGATTGAGATGCAGGAATCAGCCATGGAAAACCAACAATCTGTTTGATTGACTGTGATCTCAACGATATCATTGTTGGCGAATTATTTGACGTACAGATAGTAGGTGCGTAGCCCCTCACGTCGTACACTATCATCAAAATTTGGTTTGCGGAAGATATCGAACATTTGAGGAGTTGACATGGTAGCCGAGTTTTTGTAGTAACAATCTGTTTGAGAGCGTGGGTGATCTCTTAAGGGGTTTAATGGAAACTCATGGTGCTCGAGGAGCGTTTGACTTTTCATATGGCTCTTCATCATCAAATACAAGTGACCCATTATTATTGCAGTTGTTGCAGCTCAAGTCGTACGATGATTTCCTCGCCACGGAAATTCACAAGTTCAGAGTCTTGATTCAAAATGTGCAATGTGAAGTTATGTATTTCGCTTCTGTTAATCGGCAAATAGATTAAATGCTGAGGTGTTTCGTCGATGGCAAAACCAGGATCAACTGCAACTGGAAACTCGTAGATAGTGTCTAAAGGAATGTTGTTGTAGAAGGCTCCCGATGTGATGTTGCTATCGAGAAGAAAGGTACGAACTTTGATAATGTTCACGGGTAGATCGGAGCTGTGACCTTGGTTGCGTGGCAGCAGTTGTTTGAAGAAGCCACGAATATCACCGATGCTGTCTTGCGATAGAAAGTCCACCGCGTACTTGCTGCTAAAAAGTTCACACTTAAGAGTATTGTTGTTGGGTTTCAAACTGAAGATTTTGTCAACGTCCTTTGTCAAATGAATGCCAAGTGCCTTTCTAATATACGCTTCGATGTCACTTTTCTCGTATGAACCTTCAGGCAATTCGATGAATGTTTACGTGTTTTGATCGTCAAATAGGTAAATCTTGTCACCTCTCTCAATGTTTGGGATACTGTTGTATGAGTGAAAACTCAGTAAAGCTAATCCATTGTTGTAGTTGGGATTCAACTGAATAGGTGGTTGAAAATCAATCGACAGTATTGGGCTGCGACCTTTCAATGTGATGATCACAGACATGACTGAAAATTGACTTCCAGCTTCCTCCTGGCGTTTTTCGCATCGATCACGGTCTTGGCTATTCCACTAGCCTTTCCTGCTAACGATCCCAAAGCTCTAAGGCCTGCAAACAGAGGGATAAGATGTAGAAAACCACCCTTAGACGCAAATGGGATCATCCGAGGTACGCGGATTTTCTTGGGCCCGCCAGCCTTCTTAATGAATGCCCGGGCTGCTCTCAACGCCATTAACGAGGATTTACTCATGTTACCACTCGATCCAGCCATAGCTTTGATGGTGGACAGAAGCACATGTTGTCGGAAAGATTTTTCCCAAGTCCTTTCTTCATACCAAGTCCCATCTTACGTTTGGCCTTCATGCCCGTAGATATAAGCCAAGAAGCTGCTTTTTTACCAATTGAAGCGTCCTTAAACTTAAATCTCTCCCAGGCGCTATTTTCCAACTCGTTAACGGCTTTATTTCGATACGTTAACGACTTGTATTTGCTGTAGGCGATATCGTGCACTCGACAAGCAGCGCCTGTCTTGTTGATTCCCTGTTGACCCTTGGAGAGACGGTCTTCAAGTTTCGTACCGGGACCACAAAACTGGTAACGTAAAACGGTAGTTTGTTTATTGCGCTTTTCAGTAGACTACCTCCTTGGAGAGTTAGCATCATACTAATGGAAAGCCAGTCGTGTGCTGTATATAATAGGCTATGACAAAAAGACCGGCACCAGTCTATCGTAAGATGTAACTAAAGCAACAAGATGTCCAATTGCCTGTCGAAAATTTGACTTTATTAATAGCGACACACCATCGACACATCGACATGGAAAATTAGTATGCGGTCCTAGCGCATCTGGAAAGACCAATTCTGTCCTATCGCTCCTATTCAACGAAAACGGTCTACGATTTGAGAATGTTTACTTCTATTCCAAGTCGCTCTACTAACCAAAGTACCAGCTCCTACAAGAAGTGTTCAAGCAGGTTAAGGACATCTCGTATTTTCCCTTTAAAGACAATGAAGAGGTAATTGATCTGTCCGAAGCTCGTGAATGTTCAGTATTCATTTTTGATGATGTATCTGACGATAAACAAAACAAGATTCAAAGTTTTCTCTATGGGCAGGCACAGGAATATCGAGTCGGTGTTTATGTCAAACTTACAGCAAAATACCGAAACAACTGATTCGCGACAATTGCAACTTGATTGTCATATTTTTAAACAAGATGATATTATTTTGAAGCATGTGTACGATGAACACGTCTCCCCCGACGTCGACTATGATAAATTTAAAGCAATGTGTTCGGAATGTTGGCAAAATCGTTTTGGCTTTATTACAATAGCTAAGCACTTCAACTTGAATTATGGTCGCTACCGTAACGGATTTGACAAATATATAACGGTACAGTGAATTGTGAATGCTATTAGTTGTTAAAAATGTCTTCATTGAGTAACAACACTGCTGCCACTGCTCGAAAGAAAAAGATCAAACATTTGGCACGTTCCATTCGCAATCTTAGTTTGAAGCTGGGAAACTCAGAACATGATGAAACATTAAACAAGCTCTTTGGACTGATAGTGACACCGCTGTAGCAGATTAGATAGCTTCTATAACGACAAAAGTTCTCACCAAGATACCAACACAGGCCATTAAACGTGAAGTAATTAAACAAGAAGTGCAGGAGCCGCCACTAGTCAAAAAACATGAGTTGGAAGAGACACAATATCTCTATGAAGAGCCGATCCCTGAAACTAGTATGCACACTAATGATGAAAATGATGAGTTGGAAAACGAAACCTTTTACGAGGATCCCGGTAATCTCCCTAAAGAAGCAATAGAGGATTATATGAATTAGTATCCTCCAGTTGCACACAAGTATCTTGAAGACTATATTAGTAAAAGCGATGACATTGACAACATTTATGGACCTATATATGACGTTGCAAGTTCCAAATGGTTTCTTGGGAAAAAGGAAATTAATTTCAGTCGTAGTACAGGCCACATTATCGTTGATGGGTTACAGTTTCGAGGTACTCCAGGGTTATATCAACTAACTTTTTACAAGTCACCTGATTACGCTCCCGATGATTTAGAAGCATCCCGAAAAGTGTTGGTAATGACATCAGCACACAAGAATGCAGCAGGTCGTTTGAAAGCTTCAAGCCTATATAAATATACTGAAATTATAAAACCAATGTTTCCTCCTGCAGGCAAAAAGCAACGTGTCGGCTCTGGCATGAATTTAACTTACAATAACAAGCCAGTGGAGTATGCCTACTGGGATGATCCCAACGAATTGGTTGAACGGCTAAAACTACTGATTGCATCCAAGCAAGCAGGCAACACCTCTCACGACGACGAAATAATTGCCATTTTAAATGAACTTAAAGAAGCTAATATTATACGAGATAAATAAATGTTTGTGTAAATATTAAGCCTTATTAGTAAAGATATCAGTTACATGATGACGCTTAGCAAATTTGGGCGCAGACCTCTCATCAGCCAGTATTCTCACATAACCTAGCTTTTATGAAAGTGTCGTTTTCCTTTACCGCAGAGGGAAATATCGACGCTGAGAAACTGAGGTTCGAAGTACCGACGAAAGCCTTGGATGCCGTCAACAAGCAGTACGTTGATAAGGAAATAGCTAACGGACTGACGCAAATACGAGCCGATATCCAAGTGGCATACAACAAGTACAGTGACCGAGTTCAACAAACCTTATCTGTGTTTAAGCAAAACCAAAAGGTTAGCGATGACCGTGGAGACCAAAACTTTGCTGCAATGAATACTCGCATGTCGAAAATCGAACAAGCTATAGAAACCCAACTACAAAATATATCGCTTCTCATTTCAAAATTCAATACAATAAAAGCTCAGTTGGAACCTGCCCGAAAAGAATATAAGGAAACCATGATCATATTTGAAACCTCGTTTAATGACAACCGTATATCTCAGCAAGAACGTATAAATGATCTGGAACTTTCTATGAAACATGCTCCTAAATGTGTTGCTGCAGCAGAAGTATTAAATATTGTTCAAAAAGATAAGGCTAAAGATCTTTCTGACCTAACTGAACTTAAAGACAACAACTAAAGTAGTGCCTGACCTATACCGAGATATGCAAAAACTACATGATGATATTGCAAGTCAAATGTTAAACCAAAATCAAAAACTTCAAGCAATCGCAGACAGTATTGCTGCAATTAAAAAGCATCATTTAGAGTCGATAAAAACATGACTGTCTATTTTTAAGCAGTATACAAGATGGCTCCTATAGCGAAACATTCCAAAGAAAAAGTACAAGTCATTAAGGAACTGCATAGACCTGTGAGACGAAAGTTTCCAGGCCGCCGTGTAATAATCAAGGGTCTCGATGACTCCTGGCAGTCTGACCTCGCACAAATGGATTTCTATGCGAAATCGAATCGTATTTTTCTCGTCGTAATCGATTGCTTTTCAAAGTACGTGTGGACGAGACCATTGAAAACGAAATCCGGTGAAGAGGTAACTAGTGCCTTTGAGAGAATTCTCAAGGAAAGGCGACACCCGAAAAATCTCCAAACCGACCAGGGTAAAGAATACTACAATAATAGCTTTCAGAAACTGATGAGAAAGCCATAATAGCTGAAAGAACAATTAGAACGCTAAAAGAGCGTCTCTTCAAGTCCTTTAGTTTGAATGGCTCCTACAAATGGGTGGATATTTTACCGGAAATCGTCAAGGACTACAACCATCACAAATATTCCAAGACAAAGATGACACCTGAGGACATTAATAGGAAAAACGCACGTGAAGTAAGCGTATACAATAATCTAAAGATTGCCGGTCCTGGAAAACTTAAAGTTGGGGACGTAGTGTGAATCAGCAAGGTCAAGCACTTCTTTGACACAGGGTACCTACCGAATTGGAGCACTGAATTGTTTAAAATAACTCGCAGAAGTTTAACTAACCTTTTTACATATCTCTTGGAAGATATGTCTGGTACACCAATTCAAGGGGCTTTCTATGAAGAAGAGCTACAAAAGGCCACCTATCCTGAAGTGTATCTCGTCGAGAAAGTACTGCAACGTAAAGGCAACAAGGTTAAACTTCACTGGTTAGGATTTAATCAGGCTCATGATTCGTGGATTAATACTCTCTTCGAGGTGTCATTCCTTTGTACGCAAGACAATATATATAATACATATTGTTTCTGGTTAGGTAACCTTCATCAGTTGCGCTTCCCACAATTGAATGTCCTCTCGAATACTTCTTTATGTATTTGATACATTTCGTTAAATTTGAAGACGCGAGATGTAAGACCGAGATCTAGGATTTTCGAGAGAATTAGCACACAGAGATTCCGAATCTGGAGCCGTTCCGTTCGTGGATTAATGCTAGCAACAAGCTATAGATTTTCTTGGCGTAAGAAATCAATCGGGGTAGAGATAAATTTATAAAACCATGAAATTTCCCGCACTAGATTTCAGTTTTGTGCAGTAGTGTGCAATGGAATAAGATAAAGGGTATATTAGTGACTGGAGTGTATACTCTGGTAGAACTGTGGTATTTTCGCCCAGTGTTCCTGATCACGACACCAGCAGCAGTTTCGAGGTTGAATTTGATAGGGCATGGGATAACGGGTACAGCAGTGGTGAATCTAGTACCGACTACGGTTCCGACTTGGATCGTGTCCTATAGATATACTAGAATGCAGCCAATAAGGAAAAGTACTACTTATTGCACTCCAGAGTACCCATGTTGAATTCCCAGAGCGAGGTCCAGTGTGCTCTCAGTCCCGCTAAATCCTATTCCCCGTGGTTATTTTGCAAAAAACATCCACCGTGGGAGTACCTGTGAAAATTGTAATGTCCGCATTACAATGGGGAGACGTCATATGCCAGTTGGAGTTAATGAACCGAAACTTTTTCAAGAACAACTCACTACTAGACTTTACAGAGCCGATAGCTTGCGGTGACTTGCACTTGTACGAAGTGCGGTATGAAGACGTGAAGCAGATTATGGTTGTGAAACACATATCGATAATGTACCTAAACTATAGTGACGTTTGTGGACTTTTAGATATAGACCCTATAATTTTAAGTAAAGTGATTTGTTTAGAAAAATTAAATTTTTGTAAATTTTATCACGATCTATTTAATGAAATTGTTTATTGCGTAAGTTACCTATTGAGAAAATGATAAGAGCAATTTGTTTAGATATCACCTCACAATTATGTATTGCACTAAAAGAGCACTTGCGTTATTATAAAGATGTCATCTTACACGATTTAGATCTTATAAAAATTAAATAAATGTATAAATTGAATGTTTTGTCTGATTTTATCAGTTGAGAATATGGCGAGTCGTGAGTACTATCAAACTTATGAAAATCGATTACGAACGTTTGATAGTTGGCAATCTAACTTTCCTGCTGAAAAGCTAACCCGAGCAGGCTTCATTTACAACCGCGATGGAATAAGTGATGATGCAGTTGTATGCCCTTTTTGTCAAACTGAGGGATACAACTGGCAATCTGATGACTATCCAATGGCTGACCATTTAGATTGGTCTCCGTATTGTAGTTTTTTCGATCTGGATGACACGTATCGTATAAATAGACCTGCCATTTACCAGAGCAAAGCAACACTTAAAAGTCGACTTGCAACGTACACTGACTGGCCCATTTCTCTAAGACAAACACCGGAGGAACTCACCAATGCAGGCTTTTTCTATACTGGATATGGTGACAGGATAAAATGCTACTATTGTGGGAGAGAACTGAAAAATCTATTAACATACGACAACATTGAAGAGCTTCATACAAAAGTGTTCGATAATTGTTTACTGCTTAAAAATAACCGTCCAAACCCCACTGATTCTAACATTTGTAAAATTTGCCTCACTAGTGGCATGTCAATTGTTTTTCTACCTTGTAGACTCTTGGCTAGTTTCTTTGATTGCTCACTGAAAATAAACCACTGTTGCATATGCAGAAAACCTATAGCAGGGTCCTTAAAAATCGTTGTATCTTAAATACTAAAATAAAAACTTATTTCAAAATATTCTGTTTTATTTTCAAGCATAATTTACAGAATTATTGTGCAACATAAGGGTTTGTGTATCTCGGGAAATCTCCGTAGCAATGTTCTCCCCCATGATAGATTCGATATTGTCCACAAGATCACCATCATACAAGGGCATCAGAGAATGATCGAGGTTTCTCAAAGTATTTCCTCGAGCAAACCATTTTAAATTTCTTAGCCGAGACTTGAGCATGTTGCCTACGTCTACTGGGTGCGACACACTCTGCCTAAGAATCACATACCACTCATTCTCCTCTAAAGCCAACAGAGCCACACATCATAATTTGCTGCGACTGATGGACTGAGGAGCTACTCGAGGGCTGACTTCGTTTCTTAAACACCAGTATGGATTTTATTCGATAGGGTATTTAGGAACTCTTCATGTCGTTTGTCTGCTATGATACATTCTTCTTCAATTCTAATACGACCCATTTCAGCTTTTGTTCGTTCTTCTTCAGCTCAAATACGCTCCTGATCTGTTCTAATTCGTTCTTCTTCAACTTAACTTGCAATATGAGACGTTTAAGTTCGTTCATTTCTTCGGTTAAATGTTTGTTTTGTGTAGTGACCAACTCCAAGCGACATTCATCATAGCATTTCTCATATTTGATGTATTTTATGGAAATATCTTGAACCCACCCTAAATGAACAACTGATCCAAACTGAATTGGTGATGCTTCCCGTAGCTTCCTGCAGAAAAGTGGAAGGGGTAGTATATATGCAAAGAATTTTAAATTCCGGCCTCTTATCGAGGAGCAGAGAAAACTTGTTTGAATGAAAGGAAAATCCTTCGATCTAGGAAAACCTCATACTTGAGTCAATTAATTCGTATTTTAATGGTATATTCATTCTACGATGAGCTCGGTAGAACGTTAAATTTGAATCACAATACTTGACAACGGGTTGAATTGACCAATGAGAATGATGACTGGTGACGTCACAAAGACGGGACGTGGGGGGCTGTATACGTACAGCCATTGATGCCAGATATCATATATTTCTCTAGATATCGGAAAACATACTTATAACATCTTATGCCATTGATGATAAAAATCTGCAGATCTAGGGAAACACACCTGAACGACTTGATTTGGAGGGAATTGATGTTCAGAGGGTAAGGTAGTTGATGGAAGTAACTGGGACGGTGTTCCGAAATTTGAAGCATATTATGATAGTAAAACGACGTAAACAAAGTTATAGTTTTATTCTCAACAATTTAATATGTAGCTAACATCTCATTTAATACAGTTTTTAGCTGATCATACAAAGCCATAATAGGACAATCAATGCCGAAAATATCTAATGTCAGTTTATCAGGCTTTTGGAGCGAGTTAGTAAACTGATTGAATTCAAAGTACCTTTTGTCTTGGAAGAAGTATATTAATTCATTAATATACCGGAATACCTCTCTGATATTTGAAGGAATGCCTGCAAATTTTCTATTAATATAACCATATTCCTTTGACCCCCTAGAACACTCATGTATTTCCACAAATGTCTTTTCGATAGAAAAAGTAAGTGTGTGTACTTACAGCAGCAAGAATTTCGTCGTAGAGCTATTTTGAGATCGGTAGCATTGAGGCTTTTGATTAATTTGAAGCTATGATCTTCTATGTAAAAGAGTCTTTTTTCAATCAATAATTGCAATTATCTCTCCAGAAGGTCGTTGATAAATTGATGTTATTTCAAAAGCATCAAGAGGCAAAAAATGTAAAAATTTCCGCAATGATATGTCCTTTGATGTGAAATTCCTTGTTTGAATGTCCATTATCCAAAGTCTATCTTTATATATGATATATGATATATAAATTTGTGTGTAAGACAAGAAATTGAAGATATTTAGTTTCGACTTTACACAAGTCTATTATTTTATTAGTTTGGTTATTGTTTGTAGGTGTAGTTTTCCTTGTGATTGAGGGAGTTCTTGCAGTCCTTGTTGCTGTTGATGCTGGTGTACTTGAAGGAAAATGGTTTGGTGTGCTTAAAGGGTTAGTCGGGCTTGAGGGAATAGTTGCAGTCCTTTGTGCTGTTTTAGTTGTTGTTTGTTTCTTGGACCCATACAAATACTGAATTGCAATAATATCATCTTGATCTAATTTAGCTTGACTGTAGTAGGGATACATAAGAGCTGAGATAACTCCCGACTTAAACCACAAATGTGTCCAAATTCATGTGCCAAAACCCAAAGCATACTAGTTTGTCCTGGTGGTACATCACCAATGTCCTCATCTCCTAAATACCAGTCTTCCATCTTATCTAAATGAACCTTACGACACTCATCATTGTTGGGTGAAAATGCATGAGCCAGTACTCCACCCTTACCATCGAAATTGTAAGGGCATTTACCCTTCTGACAGGTTCTATAATTTATGTGTTCGGATCTCCTATCGGACATGGACATGACGATATCCGGACTACCTAAGCCCGACACCTGAACAAACCGTAAATTGGTAGCATTTTCCCAAATTTCAAATGCCTTTCGAGCGATCATATTCATTCTTTCATCTGCTAGCTTAAAATACCATTTCAGGGTTGTTTTATTCCATTTTTATGCCGATAGAGCAAAGTTTAGTGGAAAATCTGATACTCCGCAACGAGGTTGAGTCATTAATTAATGTTAGCGTCTCGTTATTTGCTGTACCGTCTACATTTAAATTGTATAGCTCGTGAAACTTTACCAATGCTTGTTACAGCAGTTTCATCACTTTCATTTAAATACCCATAGCTTTTGAGGAAATTTCCACATTGACGTTAGTCTCGGCAATGTGAAGAATAACGATAATAAGATAATACGTTAGAAGCATTGCAACAGTTTGATACGACTTCTATAGTTATACTACCTTTACTGTCCTACTGTTAGCTATATTTATATTTTCAGTCTCTTATCAGTCCAGGGACTTTCATAATAGTTCACAAAGAGATATCTACCTCTGCGGTTAATTTCTTTGTGGTATTTGGGTGGTTAAGACTAATATATTATACCTATCAAAACAACTAGAGTATGCAATATATTTTTATTCCATTTGTCTGATAATACAATCTTATACACTTTTATTTTCCAGTAGCCATCTCCAAGGCATTAATATTAACTTCGATGTTTACAACTTTTGAAAGCGCCCAATTGGATCCCACATCCTCGAAATCTTCCAGTTTTGCCAATATCTCGTCTCGAACGTTCTGGTTGTTATTTTTCGTGTTGAAGAACTTATAGTCCCTGACCTCCTCATTACCTGAAAGTTTAACAAATTCACCGCAGAATGTTGTATTAACCTTCAGCAACGACATTTTCTTTAGAATGTTACTAATTCGGGTTTTGAGTAAAACCAGAGCATCATCTAAGAATGAAACGACATCTATATGTGATTTATTAACAATGATTCCAGTTATAATACGGTTTCGAAAACACGAAGATACATCCTCCCACTGAACTCGGTCCGAACGTCGTTTATCATGGTTTAGACCCATACCACTTTTTGAACAAAGCAGCATTCTAAATTGTTTTAGATAGCCTGACTTGTTTTGTAATTTACGTAGCGTTCCTACTTTCAGTTAACTATGACTAATGGTATATTTTATTAGACGTAAATGTTTTTTATCTCCTTTAGCAACTTTGTTATTTCAGCTTGATTATTAAATTCGTTGTTTAACTCACATGTTCTGCATTTTTTTATAAATTCCTCAATACAAGTAAGGGTTTGGTCTGATTCCATTTTTCCCATTATTTGTGCTTTTCTCAGATGGTGCTTAAATATCTTGTTTCAGTAGCGAATATCTGTTTGCAAACACGGTTATGCTTTCACTGACTAAGTGAATTATTTAAGCTATTTTATATGGATATTTATGATGTTATTAGATTCTAAGTCCTATGCATAATAAATGTCTAACGCTCACACATCATCACTGCGCATGTCCAGCAGTTGCACAATATCACTGCGCATGTCTAACATCTATACAACATCTCTGCGCACGTCTCTCATCTATACAACATCACTGCGGATGTCTGACACTCACATAACATCACTGCTCATATTCTTCTTCCTTAGCTGTTTGTCTATCCTTGTTTAATCACGACTCTCCTAGTCTGACTTGTATGAGGATGGAACAACATTCTTGTCTTGTTTTCAAAGTTTCAAAAATGATCGCAACATTCTTATCTTGTTTTCGAAGTTTCGAAAATGAATATATAAGTAATTAGTGCTAACCGTATTTTGACCCACGAGGTCAATGTGACTAATTCCAATTCTGTTGATCCTCAACACGACATCCTTATCTTGTTTTGCCGTTTCGAAAATCTTTGGTAACGATGGCACCAGAATATGTAAGTAATTAGTGCTTATCATATATTCTTGACCTCGGGGTCAGCATATTTATTGTAATAATGAACTAATTTACATATCGGCAATTTGAATTTAGCAAAATTACGGGAATAATACAGCATCACTGCGCACGCATCTATACCCGAAGAACACAGAAAAACCTTTTATATATTATTTACGGCCAAACTTGCATATCGAGTTCAGTTTCAATTGTTCACTGGAAGCAAACGTTAGCTATGAATTTAGAATATTTAATGGTGGACGCCAAGCGTTATAAATTTGATAATTCGCTGCCAACTCGTAGAATGCAACCGAAAGATTTAACTGGAAAGCTAAATCCTAAAAATGGATGTTACCTGGTACCAGACATTTTAACAACTGTGATTACCTACAACGGGAACACTAAATTTATGGCAGTGCCAGAAAAACTAAACTAAATTAATATTACCGACACGGAGGTCACCCTCAAAATTGGTGAAAAAAATCTACATTTAACGGCGGAGAGTTACACGGTATTTAAGACATCTTTGGATTATGCATATGCTTTCCATAACGATCCTTCACTTGGAAAGGGTGAACCTGACACTGTATGGGACGATTGCCAGCTTTGTTCTGATGGAATTTCATTGGATCTGAGTATGTGGTTGGATGATGGAGGCCTTACTATAACGTGAACAAAAACGCGATCACAAATAGGTTTAAGTATTAAGGATGTTCTGAAAATTCATAAAGTCTTATATTCAAAATAAATACAGTTTAACTCTTGTTTTATTTTTTTGTTTCCAGTAGAATTACAAATATATTTCTAATTATTGTGACAACAACACTCCATTGAACAGCCTTATAGCTCTGATTTCAATGAAAACAATTCACTCATGTTTATCTGAAATTTAGAGAGTTTACTCGTCAATGCCATAAGAAGACATATGTTTTCAATCTAGTAACATATACGGTGACGTCACCGCTGTACGTATGAAGCCTCCCACTCCTGTGTTTATGACGTCACCAATCATAATTTTGATTGGTCAGTTCAAACTGTTATCAACTAATGAAACGAAATACCCATCAACCCTCACGTTGGCTGTCATGCTACACAGTTTTTGGTTTCCAGTAGAGATACAAATATTATTAATATATACACCAAATATTTTATTCCTAGATCCCATATCCCGACTTCTAATATCCCGAATTTTATTTCCGAAATCCAATTTCCAGAATTTTCACATCAAATAACATATTCCTATAAACAGCACTCAGGTAACCATCATATAAAAGACCTTATTCAAATGAATTGCTAGCGCATATCGCGGAAACGAACAACCCACACGAGCCGACCCTCACAACCAAGGCAATTAGCTTTCTTCTATTTCTATTTACTTACCACGACCGCCGCATGATGGCGCCATTTTATTCAAACCGCCACTACCTGCGCGCGCCGCAAACCGCCATTAACTGCGCCCGCTGCAAACCGCCATTAACTGCGCGCGCCGCAACCCGCAACAAAACAATTTAAATTTAAAATTTCAACAACCAACGTTCCCGCTGTTCTGGACCTAGTCGTGGCGTAGAAGTAACCTTGTTTATCTACTTTTATATATTTATTTTATTATTTTATTCTCTACTGTTCTATTATCCAAAATACCGTTTATTCCCAATTTACAAACATTTGCTTAATAATTTTTATACATATTTTTATTGAAACCCATTTTACAAACCCTTGTTTATTTTATTCTTTTTTTTTCAACTAGTGTACACTTTTAATTCTAACACATCGAAATGGCACAAGCAACAAACAACGTTGTTTCCGATGAGACCGAAAAATACCGGTTATTGGAAATATTTTAGGATTTTATATCATTCCGGAATTTGAAGGCCACTTTCATACACGCATGTAATTGTGCGTACAATATGTGGACTGCAGATCAAAAATATATGCTAGTCATTCATATTAAAAATACACTTAGGCGCAAAGCGGCTCAGTTAGTCAATTCGAGAAACCCCGCTTCATATTTAGAAATTAAGCAGCTTCTAATCAATCAATCAATCAATTGTCCAAAGAGTCCCCTCTAACGTTCTATAACAGACTTCAGGTTTTGAGTGCGAAAATGCACTCTTGTATTAAAAAATCGGCAAATCTAAGCTATGAGCAGAAAGTGCTCAGACTACACTTGTTGATACCATGGTTCTAAACACGCTTCTTACAGGATTAGAACCACGTCTAGGCCAAATAATTCGTGCCAGCAATCCTCAAGATCTTCTGGAGGCACACTCTCGCATAAGAGAATTTCAGTTGTCTTACTTCGAAGAACAAAACATAAATAAATCCGCTCTACCTAAGCCCTCTTTTCAGGCTAGGAAACCCATTCAACCACCGAAATGTTTCAATTGTGGACGATTAGGCCACATTGCAGTAGATTGTCGATTGCGACAACAAAACAACCCTCAATCTTACAACCAAAATATTACACCTAATTTTATAGGGCCAAATCACTCTTTGAGGCAAAACCCTGCCCCAAATAATAGCAATAATCAAGGTCCACCATTTCGACCCTCGTTTAAACCAAATCAATTCCGACAGTCTGGACAAACCCACACTATCGTCCAGAAAGGACACATCATTTCAATGAACACCTAAATACTGATTATCATGAATATTCAGAAAACGGATACGGCTATAGTTCTGAAAATAACCCATACATTTATGAAGATTTCAGTCAAAATCCTGTTGAATATGACACAGAGCAAACTTTGAATAGTCACGAATACCAGGATTTTCTAGCTCTCCCGAGCCTAGATCAACCCCCCGATTCCACAACTATTTCCGAAGTCCAAACCCAAATCCAGAATTTGAATCTGGAAGATTTCAACCCAAATGCGAATTTCCCGGAACAAGCATTTCTCTAAGTCCCCTGCTAAGAGTCATCTCCAAAAAAATTTATATTACATTCACGACTCTTCCGGAAAGTTCAAACTCCTCATTGATACCGGTGCTGGTATCTCCATTTTTAAAGAAAACACCGTTAAAAATTTTCGTCAAAGATTTCCCGAAAAAGTGACAATCCAAGGTATCTCTCATGAGAAAATTCCGATCTCTCAATCCACCCTCATTCTGTTCGCCGTAGGTAATCCCCCATAAGGTTTTTATCTACAACCTAGATATTGAGTTCGATGGAATTTTAGGTCTAGATTTTCTTGAACGTTACGAATCTATAGTTGACCTAAAATCCAAACAGTTAGTTACTAAGTTTAAAACTATCCCCCTACATGAAGTACCCGATCACGATCAGTCTAATACACAACCAACTCACACCCAATACTAACACACATAACAATCAAATAACTATTCCAGCAACAACCGAACAAATTTTCAAACTGAAATGCGATCTTTTCAATACTGACGCAATTTTACCGACACAAGTGATTGACAAAGTACGACTTCCCCATGCAGTTGTACGCGTTAATTCAAAGGGAGAATTTTCTGACCTTAATAATAAACGCGAACGCGATGCCTAAAACTGTTAACTTTTCCAATCTTCATTTAGAACCCCTTGACCATTCACACCCTCTCATAAATCTGAATACACACGACTACTCTGACTCTATAAACTTAGACAGAAACTTAACTATTAGGGAACAAATCCGTACAGAACACCTGAATGACGAAGAGCGAGAACTTATCACGAACCTCTGTTTAGAATTCTATCTTGAAGGCGATGTTTTGTCCTCTACCAACGCAGTAAAACATTCAATTGACACCAATAATGCCAAGCCCGTTTTCACAAAATCTTACAGATATCCTCAAGTCCATAAGGAGGAAGTGTAAACTCAAATTGCCAAGATGCTTGATCAAGGCATAATCAGGCAACCTTCCTCTCCTTGGTCCTTCCCCGTATGGGTCGTCCCCAAGAAACTCGATGCTTCTGGTAAGCAAAAGTGGCGAGTTGTTATCGACTATAGGAAGTTAAACGAACTCACTGTAGACGATAAATATCCTCTGGCCAACATTTCTGATCTCGACCAACTTGGAAAGTGTCAGTACTTTTCGACACTGGATCTCGCTTCAGGGTTCCACCAGTTGGAAATCCTTGAGGAAGACATTCCTATGACCGGTTTCTCTGTTGACAATGGCCATTACGAATTCGTTAGTGTGCCATTTGGTCTAAAAAATGCACCTTCTACTTTTCAGAGCGTCATGGACAAAATTCTTTTCGGTATCCTATAGCATATTCTTCCCGTACTCTCTGCGCTGCAGAAACTCGATACTCCACTATCGACCGGGAACTGCTAGCCACTGTTTGGGCAGTCAAGCACTACAGACCGTATCTTTTTGGGAGGAAATTTACTTTAATCTGCGATCACCGCCCACTTACTTGGCTCTTCTCTATCAAAGATCCTGGCAGTCGTCTAGCCAGATGGCACCTCAAGCTAGAAGACTATAACTATAAAATCGAATATAATCCCGGCAAGGTAAACTTGCACGCAGACGCTCTTTCCCATATCAAAATTAATCACTTCAAACAATGCACCGATTTATTTCCAAAATCAACATTTTTGCAAATAACGAAATCGACGCACAACAACCAGACACCGATAATAATCAAGAACCCGGTGATCATGACGAACGTATGACAACAGAATTTAATCGATTTGTTCAACTATATAAAACCGAGTCGATAATCGATTATTCAAAAATAGAAATTTCTAACGCCTGCCTCCTAGACAAATCTCTCAAACGAATAGTCACTTTCTTCTGTCAAAATACCCAATGACTTGCATGACAAAATCATCGAAAACATTTTCGAAGAAGACCCTAACTTCACTACTGACACTTTAAACGTTCTTAGACCAATCAATAGAGATTTTTTCGTGCAAAAAATACTATCAGGATACTGCCTGTGCCATCACATTAAGAATGATTGGTAGTGATATTTTGCATGTTTATAAAATGAAAAATAATAAACTAATCTCAATGGTGAATTGTGAGGCATGGAAATACCAATGAAATGAGCCCAGGATCGATCCGATAAGATCTTTAGTAACAGAGAAAAACAAAAAATACTGGAAAATTTGGCGGTTTTCTTTATATTCTTATAACTCCGTCACTATCGAAGTTGTAGAACTGGGCTTGTGGGAATTAATAGTAATTGATATCTACCTTATGAGTGACTAAACCAGGCGCTATCGGTTTATTAGTTTTTGATTAATTGCTATGTGAAGTTTTTAGTCCACTATTCTTGCAGTGTGTCTCCATGCGACATGGATCGTCAAATATCAATTCAGAATAGAGATGTTGAAAGTAGAGGTATCATTCTACAACGCCTCTATTTCCATTTTTCATTAAATGTCTGTGAAATATACAAAAAATGTTAGCAAAAATGACCAAAATTTGGTGAGCGTATGAATGTGTTCGAGTAGTGGGGGGGAACACGGTTGTTGAGGGGAACTGCTAACAATAATTATTATCGATAGTAACTGTCACTCTGACAGATGGTGAAAGAATTTAATCGTTAAAAAAACTTCTATACAAAGTGTTTTGTTCGATTTTATTATATCAAATGGGAACTGTTTGTTTATTAATATATTTATATGTAAATGGATTCTCGGAAACGTTTTTGCTTTAATTTGTGGATTTTGGGTTTACGGAACATCGAAGGAGAGCGGTCATTAAAAAAATTCTTACTTGTGAGGATTTTAAATATCAAAACGATCTATGTATGTGCCTTTACTATATATTACTATACGCTTCCCGTCAACAACCGTGTTTCCCCCACTCCTTGCATACATTCATACGCTCGCCCATTTTTGTCATATTTGCTAACATTTTTCAGATATTTCACAGACATTTAGTGAAAAATGAGAATAGAGGCGTTGTAGAATGACACCTCTACTTCCAATAACTTTTTTCCAAATTGAAATTTGATTATCTATGACGCATGGGGGCACAATGCAAAAATAGTGAACCAAAAACTTTATATCACAATTGTTCAAAAACTAATAAACCGGTAACGCCTGGTTTTGGCATACATAAAATAGATGTAAATTACTATCAGTTGCTACAAGTCCAGTTCTACAGCTTCTGAAGTGACGAAGATACGATTTTAAAAAAAAAAATCCTAGATTTTTCAGTATTTTTTGTTTTCCCCTGTTACTAATGATCCAATCGGATCGAGCCTGGGCTCATTTCATTGGTATTTTCATGCTTTACAATTGACCTGTTGACACCATTGAGATTAGTTTATTATTTTTGATTTTATAAACATGCTAAGAAAAAAAACGTAATTTTCTTGCTTCAATTGTTTATAACAAAGTAAAAAACCATAGTTGCGAGTGGAAAACATTGCAAAATATCGCTAAGAATCGTTGTTAATGTGATGGCACAGTCGGTATCCTGATAGTATTTTTTACATATTATCAGTTAATTTTTGCTCTATTGATTGGTCTATCTAGCCAGTAAAACTGTAAGCCATAGAAAATATTTAATTGTCCCTTTAAGCTTTGATCCTGGAACAGTTGTCTCACTTCTTTTTAACATCCTTTATAACAACCAAGACCAGTTCCACGAATCCGAAACTTTCTGTATTGAAAGCAACGTAGAACTACCGATTCTCGAAACTCTATCCTTTATACTCGCAGGCAAAGACGTAAAACTAAAAATTTGTCAAAACATTGTGACAACTCCTTCACAAGACGAAATTCCCATAATACTGCAACAGTACCACTGTGTCAAAAATAAAATCGTGGAATTAATGAGACCATTCGACGTATTAGGTAAAAGTATAATTGGACTGGAGTAATCAAAAGTTTAGAGAATTTATTAAGTCCGAAACTTGCCAAAAGGTAAAGTTCTGTAGAAAAATCTTAAGTGCTCCTTGTCATAACCGAAACACCAAAAATGCTCTTCGAACGTATCAACATTGATATTTTCGAATATCCGACTAGAAGCTACGCACTGACTATTAGGGATGAACTCATCAAATTTACCCAGGCCTATCCTATTGGTAACAAAACAGCTAAACGTCGTCTTAATATTTTTCCAGCGTTAAGGTACACCTCTTCGCATCCATTGAATTTGATAACACCATTGCGAATCAAACGGTTCTGTTGAATGATTTCACGCGACTGTAGCGGAAATGATAAGGGCAAATACAGCTGAACATTCGGGCCAACATCCATTTAACGTCCTCCCTTACGCAGTTTTCTGCTATAACAACACTAAAAACAAGACTACCGAATTCACGCCTTACGAACTTATTTTTGGGTATACTTCTAGTAGGCCTCCGAAAACAATATACGATCAGGAAAAACTCATTACCAAATACGTTAGGGACCATAACAACAGAATGAACTATTACAGAGTAGCCCGCTAAAACAGACTAACAAAAACAAAAATCGAAAGTTAGTTTTGAAAAAAATGTTTCGACTATCCAACCAGAATACAATGTAGGCGACAAAGTTTACGTGAAAGAATCTCAGATTAAAAACAAATCCGAAAACAAATTCAATGGACATTTTAAATATACCGCGATAAGCTAAAATTTTGCCACAGTTATAAACTTACAGACTAACCAAATAAGTAAAATTAACTTTGATAGACTAAAACCGTATTTTGAATAAATCCCTTCTTTTCAGATTCTTTGGACTATTTTGAATCGTCAACCTTCAACAATACTCTCTTACACCTGTTAACAATACAATAGGAGTTTTCTTCCATGAAGAAGGCACACTTAAAATTTCTAACCACAAATGGACACTTCTTGTCTTCAAAGACCTCAACCCTTTCAGAGTGCTATTTCAAATAATGACGCCATACTAAACCGATTCCTAGAAACTATTAACGAAAACACAACTAGTTCAAAGTCATTTAAACCAAAAGTACAAATACATGTGAGCCTCTTGAGACAAATTGCAAAATCATTTAACTGTAAATATACAGACATTTTCCCTGACACTCAAACTTATACTACTAACAGAAGAAAACGCGGACTTATTAACGGACTAAGCTCAGTTTGGAAAGGTAACTTAGATGCGGCAGATGGTGAATACAATATACCAACACCAAACTCAAAAATGAGTAAAAAAACAAATATCCGTAACTACTTCAGTCATTACAAGCCTTAACAACACCTTACAAAAATTCCAATCAGAAGAGAAAATATTCTCAAATAATATCGTGGAAATAAGAGAGTCACGATTATACATTTCGAATGATCTTGACTTTAATGAATTTCAAATCAATACCTTGGATCGGTGTGAAAGCATAATGGAGAGCTACATATTTATCGAAAACACTTTCAACGATGTTATAACTGCAGACTCTTTCGCCCGCTTAAAAATTGTACATAGTTCGATTATAAGCCCACTAGATTTGGTTGATTCCCTTCAAAAGATTTCTCAGTCACTACATGAAAATAATTTACTCCTTCCTACTTACACTTCCAATGTTGGTCAGTACATCGATTTGACAGAACTGGAAGCCTTTCAAATCAACACTAAAATCATTTTTGTACTCAAAATTCCTCTAGTTGATCTTGAGATTTACACCCTTTATCACCTTTATCCTATCCCAATTTTGGATGGTCGAACAGGGTTTCATCCTATACTTTCAATAAAAATAAACTTTATTGCGAGATATGACGATTCATTTTTATAGACATTCTTCGAACACCTGAGTGACTGCAAGCCACTTAACACCCAGTTTAAAATTTGTTGTCAATTCCACATCCAATAGATAAAGATGCCATCTGCGAAGGACAACTTCTCAGACAGCCAACCAGACTTCCCGCAACCTGCAAAACTTCGATATTATATGCCGAAGATTATAATATCAATGAGATCGACATAAACCTATGGTTGATCTCCACCTCCAGATCTTTGCCCATCACAATCAAATGCAAGGGAGATGTTATCACACTAACCGTATCGACGAATTCATTAATGAAAATTCAGACACACTGCAACGCCTTCATCGGTAATACCAGGGTCCATGCCAGAAGGGCCACCAAAAATAGCATCACACTCAAATATCATCCAGTAAATATCCCCTACAACTACTGCGCCGACATGCCTACCGTCAGTCAACTTCCCAGTATTAAACCCTTAAAACTACAAGAACTAGCAATCATGTTAGCAGTACCTGTTGTCCTCCTGCTCACGCCACAACAATCCTGAAAAAGTTGAGTAAGTTTATTAAATCTGACCCTACTAGCGAGCCAACACCATTACCATGTCCAGCAAACAGTTACTCCAGAGGAAAGCTCCACAGCCCTACCGAAAACATAGAACTTCCCTTAAAAGTTGATGATACAGAAATGGATGGAAGTTGTTATATAACTTTATAACATGAACTTTGTGTGAACTTATGTAGCAACTATATTTCGTCGTTCCCAGCCGACTCAGCGGCACGTGCAGTGTCACATTACAACATTACATTACCGCCGGGCATACGTGTGAATCGCCGTGTCGGCAGTACCGATTCAGCATTCATTATGTTATAAATTATAGAATTTCATTTAGTCTTTATTCATTATTACTCAGACGTTTTGTAGTTAATATTGTTATTTTCATTTACATTTTTTTAAAGTTACATTTTTTGTATCGTTGCTAATAAAATGTTTTTTAAAAAGTTAAAATTGAGAAGTGTGATATAACATATATATATATATATATATATATATATATATATATATATATATATATATAGTTTTTTTGGGATTTGCTCCAATAAAATTACCAGGTTACTTTGGAATCAAATATATTTTGTTTTAGGGACGTTTCGCTAGTATATTTTCCAGCTTCTTCAGCCTATCTACAAATTATCAAATAAAGGACATACATTAGAAACAAGTTTTACAATCCAAAAAAGTCAAACAACAGAAAAATATTAGTCAAAAACAGTAAAAAACATACTGGGTACAAAATTAACAGAACAAAACTAACAATTTTGTTTATAGATATTTACCAAAAAATGATGATTACAATAACCATAACATCTTACCTGCAGTGCAAGGTGAAAACATGAAAAGCCGAGATAGCATGTTATTTTAAGGTTAGTCGGTAAAAAGTCAGAACTGTCAGACAGAAAACGTTTTACTATTTATTCACAGAACAAGAAAAAACTCAAAAAGCTGCTAGTGGTCTCGGCTTCTTCATAGTCCTTAACAATATATACACATATATACATATATATATATATATATATATATATATATATATATATATATATATATATATACCACACATATACATGCACACATAGGCGCAAGTACATGTGTACCCATATACAGATACCACTACATGTCAGATGAAAATAATATGTCTCAGAAAAAACAATGTAAACCTAAAAACAAAATTATAAGTGGAAAACAAAGAGGTCCTTAAATCGTGAAATCAAAAATATGAACAATTTAAAAAAAGTGGAAGTGAAATAAAACCAGGAAATCCAAAGTTAAACCAACCCAGGTTATTGGGTGATGGACAATACGTTACTTGTACATCATGTTTAGGTTTTGTAAATCCGTTCTTTTGTTCATGCAGTTATCACACTGGAAAATGTATGTCATTTTTAGAAAGTTTCTTTTAAACAAATTAATGCTTGTGTCTAAAATTTCAACATCCTCAAATGCCGGTAGGTGCCCTTCTTCTATGTGGTGTTTAGAGCTAGAGCACACGAAGCTTTTTTATTCCTGATATCGCTTTTGTGGGAAACAAGGCGGTCTTTGAGATGTCTTTTTGTTTGCCCTACATATTGAAGTGGACAGTTTGAGCAACTGATTTTATAAATGACGTTTGATCTGTTTTTTGATTCTACTTTATCTTTAATTTTGGAGAAAATATTGCCAAGTCTTTTAACAGGCTTTACAGAAATCTTCAAACTGTTAATCGGTTGTAAAATTTTACATAGCTTTGGTGTAAGTTCTCGAATATATGGGAGTGAAGCAAACCTGAAAGTCCCCTGGGAATCAGAGTCAAAATTGCTTCCATTGATTACATTATTAGAGATACTGTTATCTTTTAATTCCAAGTGAGTAGTGAACAACAGTTCATTAATTAATTTTTTTGGATAAGAATTAGTTTGTAGTTGTAAAGCTAGAATATTAAGATTCTTTACCCTAAAGGTAGGATGGCAAATATTAACTATTCTATTTTTCTGACCTAAAATTAGGTTTTTTTTTATTGTAGTTGTGGTAACTATGAAAATTCATCAACCTATTTGAATTGGATGGTTTTTGATACTAATCCAGTAAAATAACTTGGTTTTCCCCTCTGATAACCAAAGTGTCTAGAAAAGGAACACTATTATTGGTTTCCTTTTCTACTGTAAATTGGATGAAATTATTGTAACTATTAAAGATATGAAGTACAGAGTCTTCAGTGTTAGATGGAACAGCAGTAATGATGTCATCTACATATTTGTATAAAAAGGGGGGTTGGAATCCTAATTTAGATGTACAACATTCCAACAGGTCATCCATGACAAACTGTGCTATAATAGGTGAAATTTTCGACCCCATAGGGGTGCCAAAGCATTGTCTGTAAAACTGATTATTGAAAACAAAATAAGTGTTGTTAAAGATGTATTTTACAATTTCTAGGAATTTTTCTAATGGGAATTTACAGAAATCTTTTATAGTAGACCACCTCTTTTGTATGCTCTCTAAGGCAAGCTCTATTGGGATGTTGGAGAATAAAGATATCACATCTAAGCTTATAATAACATAGCCTTCAGGGATTTTTAAGTTATTCGTCCTCTTCGCAAAATCGAAGGAGTCAGCAATATAATATTGGTTATTCTTATTGAAGGACTTTGTGAGGAAGTCTGTGAAAAAGGCAGTTAGATTAAAAATAGGGCTATCATAAGTAGCTATGATTGGTCTTAAGGACAATATTGGTTTATGAATTTTGGGTTATCCATAAAAACGAGGAGCTAAAGAGTTATATGTGGTTAGTTTGGAGGCAGTTTGATCATCAATAATCAGATCTTTTTTAAGTTTAAGCACCATTTTATTGTTTTTTTGTTCTATAGTAGATGTGGGATCTTGTCTAATTTTTTTGTACAAGTTAGTATCCGCTAGAATAGCTTCTGCAAGTTTTGTATACTCTTGACGTTTGATGGCAACAGTCACATTGCCCTTATCTGCTTTGGTAATGTAAATATCTCTGTTGTTACCTAAAAACCTTTTTGCTTCCTTATACCAAGAGTTGAGAAAGTTATAGGGGTGTTTAAAATCATGTTGCATGTAATTGGTAATAGTGTTAGTGATCTTAGCAGTTAAAATGTTTTTTAAGATAGAAGTATCACAAAATTGTAGACAATATTCTACATCAGCAAGCAAATGATTAATGGAAATATCTTTCCTACTAGGGGGAAGTACAAATTTTGGCCCAAGGGCAAGAATATTTCTAACATTTTCAGGAAATTCGATACCACTCAAGTTTTTAAACCACCCTTCTGGTACTTTAAATCTAGATTTCCTGGTTTCAATGAGACAGTCAATTTTTTCCCTATTCCTATGTTTGATTTTTTGAAAAATTTTGTTATAAATACAATCTTGTTTTCTTTTAAATTCTATCCACATATCAGCAGGTATAAACAATAAAATATTCTGCTCTAATTGATTTTTATGCTGTAATAAATAACTAAGGTGTTTGTGTGTACCTTCAATTTCAAAGTTGAGGATCTTGTGTTGCAGATTTTCAGTAAAGTTGTGGATCCTGTATGTTAATGTCATTTCAATTGTTCCACTGAACAGTTTTTTTAGTTGTTTTATGCTATTGGGGATGTGTTTGGGAACTACATTGTTTGTTACTCCTGCACCTCAGCAAGAATATCTTTCTGTTGTGGTATGACGCTAACTTGTGGTTAGTTCTTGTCCATGCTTTCATCAATTGGACTGCATCTGCTCCATGTATGTTCTTCAGATTGTCGAAAAAACCCATGACTGATATATTTAAGTTCAAAATTTTCTTCTTTGGAGAGATATTACAATATAGATAGTTTTTTGGGATTTGCTCCAATAAAATTACCAGGTTACTTTGGAATCAAATATATTTTGTTTTAGGGACGTTTCGCTAGTATATTTTCCAGCTTCTTCAGCCTATCTACAAATTATCAAATAAAGGACATACATTAGAAACAAGTTTTACAATCCAAAAAAGTCAAACAACAGAAAAATATTAGTCAAAAACAGTAAAAAACATACTGGGTACAAAATTAACAGAACAAAACTAACAATTTTGTTTATAGATATTTACCAAAAAATGATGATTACAATAACCATAACATCTTGCCTGCACTGCAAGGTGAAAACATGAAAAGCCGAGATAGCATGTTATTTTAAGGTTAGTCGGTAAAAAGTCAGAACTGTCAGACAGAAAACGTTTTACTATTTATTCACAGAACAAGAAAAAACTCAAAAAGCTGCTAGCGGTCTCGGCTTCTTCATAGTCCTTAACAATATATACACATACACATATATATATATATATATATATAACCACACATACATGCACACATAGGCGCAAGTACATGTGTACCCATATACAGATACCACTACATGTCAGATGAAAATAATACGTCTCAGAAAAAACAATGTAAACCTAAAAACAAAATTATAAGTGGAAAACAGAGAGGTCCTTAAATCGTGAAATCAAAAATATGAACAATTTAAAAAAAGTGGAAGTGAAATAAAACCAGGAAATCCAAAGTTAAACCAACCCAGGTTATTGGGTGATGACCACTAATATCTCTCCAAAGAAGAAAATTTTGAACTTATATATATATATATATATATATAAAGGATGTTTCATTTAAAAATTATAACTTTGGTTCACCCTTTGTTATTGAACTACCCTATATACTATTTTGCCTGTTGATATGAGGTTTCTCTCCTCAATTTTTTCCTCCATCAGATAAGTATTTGTAAATTGTAAATGAGGAACAAAGTGTAGTAAGCCACTTTCGAAAAATTTTTCCGGATTACTGGTTGTGTCTACAGATATCTAGATTCGGGTGAAACAGTATTCCTGTATATAAATCGTGTTATACTTATCTGTGTCTGGAGACGTTTCAACTTCAACTCTGGGTTCGTTGTCAATCGCTGTGTATTCTAGCTGGAGGTTTGTTCTTGCTAATCAAGACAATCGAAGAATAAGCCTTCAGCTACATCCCTCAACAATCTTTTTTGGAATTACCTATATACTTTAAAATACTTTTAAGTTAAGGACCTTATATTTCTCTAATATTTTTTCCCGTATATTATAATGTTCGCTCACTAATTGGCCAGCCTGTATAATTAGCAATGATAATTTGTTTTTTTTTTTAAACTAATTGAATTGTTGTATTTACGTCCTCTTGTTAATCCCAATTGATCTAATACTGTTTATATACTGAATTAACCTTTAAATGTAATAATTTATTACTCTATTATTTATTCCACATCTTATTTTGCGAACAGAAGAACATTTAGATTATGTTATTAATGATGATTAAGGACGTCTAAATAAAATGTAAATACCCTTGACGACGAACTGCTACAATCGTTTTTTTTCTTCATCTCCATTTCATATGGAAATCCAAGAAATCTAGAACTGTAATTCTGGATTTTACTTGGTGTATTTTCACGATCAACAGCACAGCACTTTCGATTTGATGGTTTTCTTTCTATCTTATCAAATAACTGTCTTATACAAGTATAAGAGACGGTTTTTACTTAACCAGCATTTAAAAAATAAAACTCGAGATGGCGCAAAGATATCCCATCAATGGAAAGAAGAAAAATACAGACTCTTCAAGCGAAGCTTCATAATATGTACACATTTTTGGTCTCATAAATATTCACCAGCTTATTCATAGGAGCGCTAAGGAGACAGATAATAAAACATTCACTACATTAAGATAAGTTTAATGTATAAAAATGTGTTTTTATTATTTTTTAGATAAATTGCCCGAACTTGCTTTTGTTGGATTTGTCAAATGTTAGAACATTTGCTCATAATATGTCACTGTTCCATATTGAAAAACTTCAGATTGGTTGTCCAAAGTTAAAAGTTTTGCGCATCACAAATAGCCAGATATGGATGGCCCCAACAAGTTTAACTGAGCAGGTAAGCGACATTTAGTTGACTTATAATTTTCTCTTATTGGTCTTGCTTAATGTCTGACGGAAATATATTTTCAAGTGCTCCAGCGTTTATTAACCTAAAAGTGAAAGAAAAATAAAAACGTATATTAGATTAATTGGTTACTGGACACGCATATAGTAACAACTATTTATAAAATCTATAACTCAATAAAATCTCTTAAAAATGTCTCACTATAAGCTACGATTTTAAATAAAATTAATTTGTAATATAATATAGTTCGCCCACAAGTATTTATTTTGGTTTTGATTCATCCTAATCACCCAACAAAGATCAATAAATTTACAATATATAATCAAATAAATTGGTCTAACAAACATTATTGGACTTCTGCTACTTTGTTGAACAGAAAAAATGCATCATGAAATTACATTCGCGATCAATGACATCGAACAAGCGTTCAGTTGTGCCCGATGAGCATAATACAAAACAGAACACCCAATAATATTTTATTTATATTAAGTAATTTGTAGTACAAATTTCAAATATGCATAGTTAATAACATACTGTATATTTGTACATAAAAAACGTAAGAGAATAAAATCTTGGGATGAAATATTTTAAAAAATGCCGCTACCAAGGGATGGTGAAAAGACAATGGAGATAGAAAGTGTAAATTACAACTTAGACAGCTTACAACACGACAGTACAAGAAAACTTTATTTGTGGAGATTCAGCAAGAATTCTATTAAGGGCGCTGTTAGAAATGAAGTTAAAAAACCGAGTAAGTCATACTGGTGAGATTTCGATTTACTTCTATAAGTAAAGCCGAAAAGAAAAAATATTATGCTAGTAACTCTTTTAAGCAAAAATCGAGGAGACTAGAAAGAAAGCATAAGGAACAAAACGTAATCAAGAGCATGGGAAAGAAATTAGCAGTACATTTACAATAAAAAACATCAGAAGTACAAACAAAAGACAAATACACTTGAACAACATACTAGGTACACAGTGGGTAAAGAACTTCAAACAGTTACCGAAACCGGAGACACATTTAATTTAGGCGAAGAGTTCTCATACAAATCACCGAACAAGTGACGCTGAAAATGGAAGAAGTGGAAATGGCAATAAAATATGTGCAACAAAAAAGTCACCAAATTCAGGGGTGATAAATCCAGAATTAAGTCGATACGATCAATCCAAACTGACAGAAATAATCTTTATTTGAAATATGCCTAAATGGAGAAGAAATGCCAAGCTAATGGCGAACTACTATATCTCACCAATATATAAGAATGGGTCAAAATTCGATCCGAAAACTCTGAAGGGATTGCGCTCGTTACTATTGTTGGGAAAATATACTCTAAAACACTAAAAATAAAAGTTGAAAAGAACATGAAGAACAAACAGTCAGAGGAACAACCAGGATTTCAGCAATAGATAATATAATTATCATCAAAATTTCAACAGAAAAAAAAGTACAACGTAACGTAACATACACAGCACTCATTGTTTACAAGAACCATGCGATAGAGTCCCAGTTTCACAATTGTGAAAAATAATGGAAAATATGCATTTTAACACAAACTTAATAAAAGTCACTAAAATTACTGTAAACAGAACACCACCACAATCTTGGAAACAAATTAACAATTCTATCGAAACAATAATAGGTTTGGGACAGTGGTTTATCTCCTACCTTCTATAAAATATACTTCGACACATCCCTAGTAAGGTGTACAATATATTGTAATGTTTTTATTTTCACACTCGCGTTCAGCCCTTGGATTTATTTAAAAACACAATCCAACTCACTCTAATTTATTTCCACTACTTTAACACAATTTATATTCACAGAACTATTTACATTTATCTAAACTATAAGGCCATCGAATACTGAATGAATGAATCTTCAGCTCTCCATATTTATATATTGCTTCTCGGAATTCTCCAGAAGGTCAAAGAGCCGTCGAGACCAGGATAGATTTTTCGAGAAATGCAGCAAAGCTAAGTCACGCTAATATCCCGAATTCCCCCAAAATATCGTAGGAATGTCCCTTCCACGAACCATCGGATGAATTCTCATAACATTGCTTCCTCCTTAAGACCATTTCGTCCCGGAATGTCCCAGAATCCCTCCTGGTGTGACGATATTTGCAGGACTCTCCATTCCGACAACGGGAAGTTTGGTGGAAGTAACAGTCAACGATCTTCGAATCTAGGCTGCGAATATTGAGTCAGCATACAAGGATGTCGATGCCACTAAATCGAAAGATCATACTTCTCACTACCCTCCAGTTCAGTCCATCCAACCCGCAGGCTATCTTTGGGACCGCCAATTTCATCAGGTTCTTCTCCATCATCACAGTCCTCAATTCTACCATAGTCTTCCAAAGATCGCTGTATGTTGGCTTGTCCTGCGAGAATGTTTTCGTTACCTAATAAAAGATATCTCTGGTACCCACTGGTTGTTTATCTTCGAGATGAAGGATCTTCCCTACCACTGGATCTTGCTCCCTTAGGTTCTGGAACTGGCCGTACTTCTTTGCAAACACCTTGGCTATTCCTCTGAATATCCGAAGATCTCGAGTCACACAATGAGCCAGTGCATATTCTATGGGCATCTCAAATAGGTCTCGGGTATAATCTGGTCACCTCGTGCTGCACTTTCTGCCCATCAGAGTACAGTGCCAAGAACTGTTCGAATGTCATCTCATCATTGGGTGGTTGGATGCTGTGGATTTGGGCTTGGTCAACTTCCGGCACAAGGGGCTAACCTGTTAAAATGTACCACCTTTGGTTTTTCTCGAGGTAGCTTCCTTATTCTGTAGACAACATCGTTGATTTTCTTTACAATTTGGTACGGCCCCTCCCAAGATCTCTGTAACTTGGGCGAATACCCATGACGACGTTGCGGGTTAGACAACCAAACAAGATCATCAACTTGGAACTCTCCGTCCTCGGCTTTGGTGTCGTAGGCTTCCTTCATTCGGGCGCTGGCATTCTCGATATTTAACCGGACTCGTTGATGGATGTCGTTCATCTTTTGTCGTAGCTGGCTGACATAGTCTTTACCTGCGGTCTCTTCTCCTGGGGATATCCAAACTTCAAATCGCATGGTAGTCTTAATTCTCGTCCCATAATAATACTGGCCGGGGTCTGACCCGTGGACTCGTGCACAGATGAACTATATGCCATTCGAAACAAGTGCAGATACTGGTCCCAGTCTCTTTGGTGGTAAGAGGCTACCTTTAACAAATGACGGTTAATTCATCCATTCCATCGGATTGCGGGTGTAATGCAGTCGTCCGTGTTTTATTGATCTTCAAGAGTTTGCAGACGTCTTGGAACAGAGTAGACTCGAAATTTATACCTTGGTCTGAGTGCAACACCAAGGGAACATCAAAACGACTGATCCATTCCTTGACAAGGACATCAGCAACGGTCAAGGCTTCTTGATTCGGCAAGGCATACAATGAGTATTCTTTCAAATGGACTGCCTACATTATATTGCTTTATGAGAGCTTTTGGTCGCTTCTCAGACCCATTACTTGCTGCAGAGACCGTACATTTCCGGCATCAATCCTTGACATTCTCTTGGCAGTTTACCCAATAGGAGCGTTCTCTTAATTTCCCCAGGGTTTTCGTTACTCCCAGATGTCCTCCAGTTGTACCATCATGTAGTTCTCGTAAAACCGCTTGTCTCCTATTTTTGGGAACTAGAAACTGTTTTCTGTCCTTGCTCTCCTTTGGAGTTTCCAGGAAGCGCTTCAAAAGTCCATTCTCCAGGATGAGGGAGTTCCACTGAGCCCAGTATGACTTTATGGTTAGTGAGTATCGGGAATTCTCCTGCCACGTTGGTTTGCGGTCTTCTTCCTTCCACCGGATAACCTCTTTTAGCTATGGATCTAATTTTTGGTCTTGCTGGATCTCCTCAGGTTGCCAATTGTCATTGACGGCGGTAGTTCTACAGAGAACAGCCCCTTTTTCTACAGCTTATGGCTTATTCCTGCGCGATGTCCAGTCTTCGGGATTTTTAAACTGCAGGAACCACTTCAGTGCTATGTGATTACTCCTCAGGAGGAGTCTTTTACCGCAGAGGTACTTGTAGAAATGTTCTTCCTCCTTTACCACAGCCACAGAGTACCTTGCGAGTAACGCAGAAATTCTGTTCAGGCTTACTCAAGGTCTTGCTGAAATATCCGATGACTCTCTCCCGGCCATCCTGGATCTGCGAAAGCACCGCACCAATTCCGACATTGCTTGCGTCGGTATCCAATACGAAGTTCCCATCTGGCAAAGGATAACTTAAATTGGGGGCACTGGTTAATGTTCTTTTCAATGTCTCGAATGATCGCTGATATTCCTCGTGCCGCTGGTACTGCACCTTCCCCTCTGTGATATTGGCAAATCCTGCTACATACCAACGATAGTACGTGCATAACCCCAGGAAACTTTTTAACTGGTGGATATCTTTAGGTATCGGCCATTCCTGGACAGCTTTGACTTGCTGTTTATCAACAGCTACTCCCTCTGCGGAAACCACATGCCCAAGGTATTGCACCTCTTCTTGGAACAGCTGGCACTTCTTCGGGCTTAACTTTAGTCCGGAACTTCGAAGTCGCTGAAACACCTCCTCCAGGTTCTTCACGTGGTCTTCAAATGATCTTCCAACCACGATAATGTCGTCAAGATACACCAGGCATGTTTTCCATGAAAGTCCTTTTAACACTGTTTCCATCAATCTTTCAAACGTTGCTGGAGCATTACACAACCCAAACGGCATTACCGTGAAATGGTAAAGTCCTGATCAGATGGTAAAAGCAGTCTTTTCGCGGTCTTCTTTAGCTAGTTTCACCTGTCAATAACCGCTCTTCAAGTCCAGTGTGGAAAACAGCTTCCATCCAGCCAACGTATCTAGGATGTCATATGTTCTTGGAACGGGATAGCTGTGTTTCTTTGTAGCGTGGTTTAATTGCCGATAGCCCACGCAAAATCGGGTCTAACCATCTTTCCTTTTAAGCAAGACAACTGGAGAAGCCCAAGGGCTATTGGATGGTTCAATAACACCTTCTCCCTCCATCTCGCGGACTATCCTGTCGGCTTCTTCTCTTTTAGTTAGGGGTAGTCTTCTTGCCGACTGTCGAATAGGTTGAGCGTCCCCGGTATTAATTTTATGTTTCACCAGATCAGTTCGTCCTCTTTTTCCGTTCCCTACATCGAAGATATCCTGGTAGTTTCTAATAATGTCCCTCAATTTTGCTTTCTGGTTTGTTTTAAAATTCTTGGATGAATCAGTGATGAGTCTTTCCAGTTCCTCAGATACTTAACCTGGTGGTATTTTTGCATGCTGTGTGCTTCTGACTACAGAGGAAATTGTTGAACAATAATCCAAAGTTGTTCCTTTCTTTAGCACAACCGAGTAATTTAAGTTTATTACTTTTACTGGTGCAATCTCCTCGGCACGAAACAAAGTGCGACTCCTCTGCCTACATTTCCGTCGTTAAGTTCTGGATCAAACATCATTACTGTTCCAACTTTAGCTTTCCCTTCTAAGTAAGCATCTACAATGATTTTAGTTCTTTCCGGAACGTTTACATCCTCTGACAAGATTGCTCATATCTCTCACTCGCAAAATTCCATCTTCAAAGTGTAACTGGAATCTCTTGGAGCTCATGACATCCATTTCGATGATGACTTGGACTTCAATGTCCGCCACTAATGCCCGGTGTTTGAACGTTGTACTTTCCAAGACCATTTAAACCTCTATTTCACCATGGACTTTCGCTGCCTCTCCTGTCGCTGTTCGCACTTGCTTGCCATTTTGTTGGTTGTATCATTATTCTAAATCGATGTTGGGCCTTATAACTGTTTTTATCGCACCTGTATCCAGCAGCATTACACATTGCTTCTTATTAATAAAGGCATCTACAAAGACACTGTTAACGTTGTTGCGTAGCGAAGCGACATAGGCGTTGATCGTTGGGGCTTGTTGGCTACAGATCGACGATGGCGCCTTTACATCGACCCTCTTTAGTTTTCCGACGAGAAAGTCGGGCTTCCGTTTCTGTCCTTGCAACGACTCCGAATGTGTCCTACCTTACCACACTTCCAACATCTAGTTGTCTTTTTCGGTAGGAACTTCCTCTACTATCTTCCTTACAGAGGCTTTATCAGTTCCGCCATGTTCTCATTCTCCGTCCATGATTCGGACTCTGGCTTGACCTCTGCAGGTATTTTTCGCTGCCTCGAATTCTAGCGCTCGAGCCAGTGCATCCACTAATTGAGTCGGTCGAGCTAGTGTTAAAGCTTGTCTGGCTTCGTTATCCCGCAGTCCATCCAAAAACGCTTGTACTGCTAACCTTTCTATCACATTTTCCGGTGTGGCTGGATAGGCAAGGCGAACTAGACGGGCAATAACAGCTTCAAACTCTTGTAGGGATTCATTGGTTTTGCTGGTGGCGATTTTTCAATTGGGAGTGATAAACGTGCTCCAAATGGATTTGTCCATACCTCAGTTCTAGATGTTTGACCAGTTGTCTTCTTGCTCAGATGAATTCAAGGTTTGCAAAATATCTGTAGCATCCCTCTTAAGGCGAGGGTTAGTGTTATTGCCTTCTCCTCTGCAAACCATCCGTTTAACTTTGCTACAGCCTCGAATTGGCGTCTATAATTAGCCCATGACGATTTTCCATTTTGTGTCTTGTCCCCTCGAGGCCAATTTTCGAATCCTCTATTTCTAGACTGTTTCTGCTTTCGGTTTTTGATTGTGTTTCTCCCATTTGTATTGTGACTACCTGTTCTTTTATTTTGCAGATCTCACCCTCCATTATCTGTCTTAACTCTTCTATCCGCATTTCATTTTTGACTGACTCTTCGACCATTGTTTGCTTTAGCTCCACCATGTGAGCCTCATTCTCGAATATTTTCTCTTCCAGCATTTCTGAATTTTTCTGTACCATGCTTTTCAAATTTTCTTCTAGGGATTTAGAATTTTCTTCTAACGCTTCTTTCAAGTACTCATGTCCCCATTACCATAAACGCCAAACAAATAAATATTGGGATTATTACCTTCATTTATTAAGTCATCTCGTAGCCACTAATTTCTATATCCCCTTCCTCCAGTTCTTTTTTTAATCAGTCACTTTCAGTTGGTCTAAACTCACGTTTTTAAACATTGTCAGTCTATTTATTTTCCACTTTTAAAGTTCCACAAATACACCTCACACCTGATACCACTGAAATGTTTTTATTTTCACACTGGGGTTCGGTTCTTGGATTTATTTAAAAACACAATCCAACTCACTCTAATTTATTTCCACTACTTTAACACAATTTATATTCACAGAACCATTTACAATTTATCTAAACTATACGGCCGTCAAATACTGAATGAATGAATCTTCAGCTCTCCGTATTTATACAGGGTGTTCCTAAATTGGAGGTACAAACGAAAAGGGGAGATTCCTTGAATAGTTTTAGGAAGAAAAAGTCCCATAAACATGGGTCCGCAAACGTTTCGTTTTCAAGATACAGAGTGTTAAATTTTGAATTTTTTTAAAGTTTTTTTCTCATAGTATCTGCACTTCAGAAGATATTCAAATGAAATTTGGCATAGATATTACAATTAAGAGTTTACTTACACCTTGTGACATGCCAATTTCGATTGCAAATCTACAGGGTGATATTTTTTCGGGAAACTATCCACTGTTGTCCTTCAGAACTTTTTTTTGGTGAGCCACTGGTACTTTCAAAAATTGTAAAGAAAAGCTTTGTTGTTATAGCAAACTTTATGTTCTCTTGTAGTTTTGTCGTATCTACTACCGGTGTCGAGAAAAAATTTTGAATGATTCTCTTGAAATCCTCAGAAAATTTCGAATTGTCATAGAAATCTAGTTACCTACCTAGTAGGCTGTGGTGAATGAATAAATTTATTGTTAGTTTTGACACATCAAATTAAACTCCTGTGTTTTGAAAATTAAAGATGGTTGCATTTTAATATCAAAACATCTTTCAGAAACTGGATCTTTTTCTGCGAAAAATATTAATGCAGGTAGACCACGAAGTGTGAGAACAACACGACTCGAAGAGGCAGTGCTGAACGAAATAGAAGAACATCCAGGAACCAGTACAAGAAAAATTAGTGTTACCTTAAATACAAGTCATCAAGTTGTTTGGCGGATCTTGCGGGATTCTTTGCTCTATCCTTATCACATTCAGAGGGTGCAGGCGCTCTTGCCTCGAGATTGTCATCCAAGAATTATTTTTTGTCAGTGGTACCTCAACAGACTATTGAAGAATCCTCATTTTGATTGCCAAATCCTATTCACTGATGAAGCCTGTTTCTCAAGGACTTCAATCATAAATTTTTATAATGAACACATATGGGCTGAGGAGAATCCACATGAAATTGCAGAAGCTTATTTTCAAGAGGAATTTTCATTAAATGTGTGGGGTGGTAATATTGGCGATTATTTGATTGGTTCTTTCTTCTTGTCAGGGCGACTTACTCGTCAATCATACAGACATTTTTTAGAGAACGATTTGCCCTTGTTATTGGATGATATACCTCTTATGATGCGACGTGAAATGTGGTTCATGCACGACGGTGCTCCTGCTCATTTTTCACTTTTGGCTAGGGAGTATTTGAACGAAAATTATGTAAACAGGTGGATTGGACGAGGTGGACATCAGCCATGGCCCGCCAGATCCCCAGATTTAAATAGTTTAGATTTCTTTCTATGGGACCATCTGAAATCTCTAGTGTACATAACGCCAGTGAATACCGTAGACGAACTGAGAAATCGTATAATAGGAGCGTTTGATACAATTAGGAATACTCCAGGAGTGTTTGAAAGAGTTCGATCGTCTATGAGAAGAAGAACAGAAGCTTGTATAAGGGTTGGGGGAGGACATTTTCAACAATTGCTGTTGTTTAGTTCCTTTGTTTTTATTTAGTTTTTTTATTATGATTAATTTTTGAGTTGTACGTTTTTTGCAGTAATACATTTTTTTTGATGATACCAGTTTATAAAATCTTTAAGAATCTTTGCTAGTTTAATAATTCAAATTTTTTTTCTCGAAATCGGTAGTAGATACGACAAAACTACAAGAGAACATAAAGTTTGCGATAACAACAAAGCTTTTCTTTACGATTTTTGAAAGTACCAGTGGCTCACCAAAAAAAAGTTCTGAAGAACAACAGTGGACAGTGTTCCCGAAAAAATTTCACCCTGTAGATATGCAATCGAAATTGGCAACTCTTAATTATAATATCTATGCCACATTTCATTTGAATATCTTATGAAGTGCAGATACTATGAGAAAAAAACTTGAAAAAAATTGAAACTCTAACACTCTGTATCTTGAAAACGAAACGTTTGCGGACCCATGTTTATGGGACTTTTTCTTGCTAAAACTATTCAAGGAATCTCCCCTTTTTGTTTGTACCTCCAATTTAGGAACACCCTGTATATTGCTTCTTGGAATTCTCCAAAACGTCAAACAGACGCCGAGACCAGGCTAGATTCTTCTAGAAATACATCAAAGCTAAGCCGCCGACCTCGATGCACCAGCCGAACCGTATCCCGAATTCCCCGAAATATCTTAGGAATGTCGCTTCCACGAACCATCGGATGAATTCTCGTGTATATATATATATATATGTTATATGCAAAATATATCAGCACTTAGTTCACACAGTCGAGAAGTCAACGGAATTTAAAGCGTACGTGACTTCTCAGGGATATCAAATTTCATCTTGAATTATATGCAAACAACTTCCCGGAAACCTACACGAGTCCGTTTACCCAGTAAAAACGCTGACTTGCATCAGCACTTTTGTCAATGTTATAAAAGCAACTGGAAACATTCTCGTGTTGTCATTCAAATAATATCATTTATAATATTAAGTTATTCAAATACTTTAACTATTTTAATTGTTCAATTTTAATTGTGTATGTTTCTAAATAAATAATTTTTTTTAAAAGTGAATTGAATCAAAGTGAATATAAAATTGGCGCAGTCAGTAGGATTGTCCAACACAGTTAGAACACGTGAATACTAACTGACTGTGGAGATTTCTAAATCATTGTGGACAAAACCTACTTGAAAAGGACAACAACTACCAAGTACTAGCAAGGGAACACGCAACCAGGCTAACCAGTGCTAAGTGACGCGGAGAACAGTCCGATGCGAGGAATAATAACGTAAGAATCACATAAAGTAACTATTTTTTATTTTTGAATGACCACCAGTTCTTTCATTTATATAATATTTTATTCCTCATAACCTTACATTCCTAAATAATTTTGAAACTATATATTTTACATAATCATATTATTTTAGTTCCATTACTTTGACTTACATATTTCGAAGTATTTGAAACATTATTTCAAGTATATTATTAATCTACCATTTATACATTCCTATTTCAAATTTGTTATTACTCTATTAAACATTGCTCGATATTGGATTTTGATAAACTAGATATTTACCATTTACATTTAAAACCTCAACATTTAATTTTTATTTATTGTGCGAATTTATACATTTATAAAAATGGCCACCACTAGACAAGCAACTACACCAACCGTAGAACCCTATAAGCTTTCGGAAATATTTGCCATAGTTCCTGAGTATGATGGTAATCCGATATTTTTGAATACTTTCATATGCTCCTGTAATACTGCTTACAGCATGGCAACGGATAATCAGCAAGTATTGCTAATTCTCCACATCAAAAATAAGTTACGCGGTAGAGCGGCTGAATTAATTAATTCGCGAAACCCTAGTCAATTAGCTGAAATTCAAACCCTCCTAGAAAATCATTTTGGAGATCCTAGAGATCTCTCTGCTCTCATACAGGACTTGCAACGAATGCGGCAAACTCCTAATGAATCCCCCCTCACATTCTCTGCTAGACTCCAGACGCACCAAGCGAAAATGCTAGCAGCTATAAACAAACAAAATTTAACTATCAAAGAAAAGCAAGCGCAGATTGACTTAATAGAGTCAATGGCTCTTAATAGCCTCCTCACGGGTTTAGAGCCCAAAATTGGTCAACTCGTTCGCGCTAGCGACCCGTGCAGTATTCTCACTGCCATTTCCAGAATTAAACGAGAATTACAACTATCACATTTAAAAACCCAGAAATTTTCAGGTAATAGAAGTTTCCAACAACTCCCTCGTAAACTAAATAACGGTCCACCTCCAAAACAATGCTCTTTTTGTAAACGCATGGGCCATTTAAGCAACGAATGCTTATTGAGAATGAGACAATTTCAACACAACCCGAATTCTAATCAGAACTATTCGGATAACCGCCCTCATTTTTCCAATCAACCTGCTAATCAATCTACAAATGTTAATCCCAGTCAACAATTTTCACAGCAACAATTTCGTCCATCTACCAGTAGACAACCCCAAATGTCTGGCAATTAAAGACCGAACCCGAGTTTCTTTAAACATCAACAACGCCAACAACCAAAGACTCATCACTTGAACAATCTGCAATTCGGACCATATCACAATGACTATAACTACTCTCAAAACGAAAATCATTACACCTCTTTACTCGATGAGTACGGAAACGTACAAGATTATCACCCTAATGATTTCGAACAAAACAATGAACCAGAATATTTCAATACTGAACAATTATACGAATTTTATTCTGACGAACCTGATTCTTCTCAAGTAAATTTTCATTTGACCCCCACTCAGTCAGAACCCCCAGACCAAGAAATTTCAGAAATTCAAACCCAAATTCAGACAATGAATCTGGACGACTTCAGCCCCAATGTCAACTTCCCAGAACAGAACTTTCTGTAAGACCCCTTCTTTCCGTCAACTCAAAGAATCTTTATTATATTACTGACTCTTCAAACACCTATAAACTTCTTATCGATACGGGTGCAGGACTTTCAATTTTTAAACCTGAAACCTGCCAACGCTTCAAACAACGATTTCCCGAAAACGTAGTCATCCAAGGAATCACCGATCAGAAAATCTTAATCAACGAATCCACCCTTGTACCTTTCAATGTCGCCGACCCACACAAGGTATATATTTGCAACATCGACATTGAATTCGACGGATTACTGGGTTCAGATTTCCTTGAACACTAAAACTGCGTTATAGACTTTAACAGCAAACAACTTGTCACTAATTTTAAAACTTTACCTCTCTACAAAGTTACGGATGATACTGTCATGCGTACTCAGAACCCTTCAACTTTCAATAACTGCATTCCGGTTAATACAATCTGTGTAGAACCCCGAACAGAACAAATATGTAAATTAAAATGTAACCTCACTAATACTGATGCTTTCCTATCATCTGCCGAAATAGAAAAAGTTTATCTTCCCCGTGCCCTTGTTAAAATTAATGAAAAAGGCGAATTCCTTACTTCAGTTTTAAATGCAAATGCTATCCCCAAGACTGTTAATTTCGACAATTTGGAACTCGAACCGATAAACAATTTTTCCGTAAACATTCTTTCTGAAAATTACTCTCAAAACTTGACCCAGCCTGATAGACAAACTACAATTATGGAACAACTTCGGTTAGAACATCTGAACGAGGAGGAAGCCGAACTTATCTCTCAACTTTGCCTCGAATATTCCGACATATTCTATTTAGAAGGTGACCAACTGACGTTTACAAACGAAATCAAACATTCCATAGACACTAATAACGCAAAACCCTCTTTCACAAAGTCATATCGGTACCCCCAAATACCCAAACAAGAGGTAAAAAGTCAGATATCAAAGATGCTTGACCAAGGCATTATACGTCCATCTAATTCGCCATGGTCATCCCCGGTTTGGGTAGTTCCCAAAAAACTAGACGCATCTGGTACCCAAAAATGGCGTGTCGTCGTCGATTATCGTAAATTAAATGAACTTACTGTTGACGACAAATATCCCCTACCGAACATTTCGGATTTACTTGACCAACTTGGCAAATGCCAATACACCACCCTCGACTTAGCTTCCGGGTTTCACCAAATCGAAATCGATACTAAAGACATCCAAAAAACAGCATTCACAGTTGATAATGGCCATTTCGAATTTGTTAGAATGCCCTTCGGTCTTAAAAACGCTCCATCCACCTTCCAAAGGGTAATGGATAATATTCTTTTAGGTGTTCAAAACGAGAGATGTTTAGTCTATATGGACGACATTATCGTTTATTCTCCGACTATACATGAGCACATAGCCCGGCATTCTGAAGTTTTCAAACGATTGCGAAAAGCCAATCTAAAAATCCAACCCGACAAATGCGAGTTTCTTCGCAAAGAGGTCGCGTATCTTGGCCACCTTATAACTCCCGAAGGCGTGAAGCCTAACCCCTCAAAGGTAGATTGTATCTTAAATTTTCCCCAACCAAAAAACCCAAAAGATATCAAGTCCTTCTTAGGGTTATCTGGTTATTACAGGCGATTCATCCCCAATTTCGCCAAGATTTCAAAACCTTTGACAAGATTACTTCAAAAGACACACCTTTCCAGTTTGATCCAGAATGTGTCAAATCTTTTGACGAATTAAAAAGGGCCCTTACTTCTACTCCCATACTCATATACCCTAATTTTGAAGAGCCATTTATTCTTACAACCGACGCCAGTTCATTTGCTATCGGCGCAGTGCTCTCTCAAGGCCCCGTAGGTAAAGATTTACCCGTAGCCTATGCCTCCAGAACTCTCTGCAATGCTGAAACTAAGTATTCAACCATAGAACGAGAACTCCTTGCAATAGTGTGGGCGGTTAAACACTTTCGTCCGATAATTTTTGGCCGTAAGTTTTTACTTCTGACCGATCACCGCCCGTTAACTTGGCTGTTTTCTATAAAGGACCCTGGAAGTAGACTTGCAAGATGGCGCCTTAAGCTCGAGGAGTACGACTATCAAATAATTTACAAACCCGGCAAAGTAAATAAAAACGCCGACGCGCTCTCTCGCATTAAAGTTAACAACTTTAATGAATACATATCATTTCAAGCAAACAATCATCTAACACCATTACAGTACTCCCAACAAAGAAACTGACGATGACTCACAAGAACCCCAGAAGAGAAGTCCCATTAATCTCCAACAAATCTCCGAAGAATTTAAAACTTTTGTCGAGCGATATCAAACCGTCTCTCTCATAGATTACGACAAAATTCAATTTTCTAATTGCCAACTCCTAGACCGAGGAAACAAAAACATCCTAGTATTTCCCCTCTCTCATGAAAAATTTTCACCATGATTTCATGCTGATTTCCGTACCCCTAGAGTAAATGTCTTTGCAAGCAAAAGTGTCAGAAAAAGACGCTATTACATCGTCCCTCTCCCTTCTGACCCAGAAATAGTCAACGAGATTCTTTTCGCATCTCTGTATAATAGTAGAGATATGTTTACTGAAAATGAAGTATTCTGTGTTGAGAATAACATTGAACTGCCCATTTTGGAAATGCTTTCGTTTATCTTTTCCGAAATCGATATCAAATGGAAAGTTTGAAACGGTTGAGAAAGACCAAATACCCATCATTCTCGACCAATTCCATAACGGCAAAAATAATATACACCGAGGTATCAATGAAACTATCCGCAGAATAAAAGAAAAATACGATTGGCAAGGACTGACTAAGGACGTTGACAATTTTATCAAAAACTGTCAATCTTGCCAGAGAGCAAAAGTTTACCGAAAAAATCTCGACAGCCCACTTGTCATTACTGAAACCCCACGGACACCCTTTGAACGCGTCAACATCGATATTCTAGAAGTCCCGACAAAAAACTACGAATTAACTATCCGGGACGAACTAACAAAATTCTCTCAGGCCTACCCCATAACCGACAAATCCGCAAAAACCGTTGTTAGTACCTTACTACTCTATTTCCAACACTTCGGTACTCCATTACGGATACATTGTGATTATGGCAGGGAATTCGACAACACACTAATGAGAGACTTGTGTAAGCTATTTGACATCAAACTATCTTATTCTAGTGTGGGACATCCCCAGTCAAATGGTTCATTAGAACCATTCCACTCGACCTTATTAGAGATGATTAGAATCCATAAACTAGAAAATCCTGACGAACACCCTTTTAACATCCTCCCTTATGCAATCATTGCATATAACAATTCTGTAAACAAAACTCATGGATTCACCCCTTACGAACTTGTTTATGGACATACTTCGCGTAGGACTCCAGAAACTCTCTACAACCAACAAGCCCTGATAACTAAGTACATCAGAGATCTCAATAATCGTATCTCTCACTAATATAAAATTGCTCGCGAAAGAACGGAAATCCAAAAACATAAAGCGAAAGTCAGATTTGATGATCACGTTTCTGAAAATCTCCCTAACTATCAAATAGGCGATAATGTCTATATTAAAGAATCCCAGATCAAGGACAAACTCCAAAATAAATTCAATGGTCCTTTCGAAATCCTGGAGATTCACAGAAACTCCGCAACAGTACTAAACCCTAAAACTAACCAAAAATCAAAAGTAAATTTCGACCGAATGAAACCGTTCTCAAAAAGTTTTGCCTGCTGTTCGGGTCAGCAGTACCCCAATTTCAAATACAACCAATAAACAATACTTTAGGTATCTACTTTCATAACGAAGCAGAAATAATTGTATCCAATGATAAATGGACACTTTTAGTACTCAGAAACATTTCTACACTAGAACAAGTATTTACAAAAAATAACAGAATATTACAAACTCTTGTAAAAACTGTTAACTTCAATTCTTTTGCTATGAACTACTTTCGCGCAGACGTACAAACCCACATTAACCTTCTCAATCAAATTTCTAACTCAATCAAACAGAAATTTACTGACATTCACATGGACACTAAAAGACACAAACGAGGTATACTTGATAGGGCAAGTACCCTTTTTAAGGCAATCACCGGCAATTTAGACGCCGCCGACGGAAAATACTTTACCGAAAGCATAAACCGCTTAAATCAAGGCCAACTTCAAATTGAGAACTTACAAAAAAACCAAATATGTGTCACCACATCCGTAATTAAAAACTTCAACGAAACTATCCAAAATCTTAGAATTGACGAGAAACTATTTAACGATAACATGATAAAGCTGGAAAACACTATCGGAAAAATTAATTATAAGGTCGCCTACGTCGAATCAAAACTCGCACTACTTGAAATGTGTGAAAAACTTATGGAGAATTATCTCTACTTAGAAGATAATTTAAATGATGTTTTAAATTCTATCACATTCGCGCGTCTGAAAATAATTCACTCTTCAATTTTAACACCAGAACATCTTATTACCTCATTACAGGAAATATCGCAAAATTTAGTCAAAAGTAACCTTCCATTGGCTGTAAAGTACTCGAGCATCGCACAATATCTAGAAATCATTGAACTAGAGGCATTTCAAACATATACCGATCTTATATTTGTGTTAAGAATCCCTTTAGTCGAACAACATCCTTACACAGCCTTTCATTTATATCCTATCCCTATATAGGATGAAAGAACAGGTTTACATCATATGCTATCCTTCACTCAAAAATATCTTGCAAAGAATGATGATTCTTTAATGTTTATTCCGATCAAAGACTTAAGTGCGTGTAAACCGTTATCCACTCGTAAGAAACTGTGTTCTGAACTTTACGCATATCCTATTGACACGAACGCGTTATGTGAAGCTCAACTTCTAAAGAATGTCCAGAAGGTACCCGACAACTGTAAAAGCTCACTAATATTCACTCAAGGATACAACGTTCAAAAACTAGAACCCAATACATGGCTCATAATTACTTCTGAACCCATAAGTGTTACAGTGAATTGCGCTCAAACAAACCCAAAAACTCTTACAATCTCCCTCAACTCCATATTGACTCTTCAATCAGAGTGTAGTGCGTTTATAGGAATTACAAAAGTTCAAGCCGAATCTGGTAAACAAACCGATGTTCTAGAAACCTTCCAACCAGTAACAGTGCCGTTCAACATGTTGCGACGCAGTGCCAGAAAAAATTATAATTCCTGAACTTCAGCCCCTGAAGCTGAACACGCTTAACGTAGAAGAATTAGACGTAGCAAATCACAAATTGGAACAATATTCCAGAGACCTCGATGGTCTCATAAACCAGCCGTTTGTAACCAAAAATATCTCTTGGTTTACCTATACAACCATAGCTGCTCTCATGATCATAGCAGCACTCATCACCTTCCAAGCTGTCAAAAAGAGGATGGTAAAACCTCCAAAGGACTGCAATCTTGACCAGACTTCAGTGCCTCAGCCAAGGCTCAAATTCTTCCCCAAGCTTAGGCCTGTTTTGAAGAGACGCAAGTTTAGGTATACCCTTTATGTTCTCTAAAAACACCATTTATAATATTGATTTATATCATTAACCTTTTTATTTTTCTACACATTATTTTTATTCACATTTCCTTTTACTTTATATTTTATTTTGATATGTTTAGGTTAAGCATTTCATTATTACTCGTATTATTTTATTGCTCATTTATTTTAACATATTTTGATTTTATTTTACAAATATTCAATCAATTTGATTTTTACCTATTACTTTATTTTATTCATATTTTATACACTTATTACTTATTATTCATACCATTCAAACATCATTTTATATTATTTTATTTTTCTGTTCCTAAAAGTTGATGTTATAGCATCAACTTTTGATATGTAAGGGGAGTTGTTATATGCAAAATATATCAGCACTTAGTTCACACAGTCGAGAAGTCAACGGAATTTAAAGCGTACGTGACTTCTCAGGGATATCAAATTTCATCTTGAATTATATGCAAACAACTTCCCGGAAACCTACACGAGTCCGTTTACCCAGTAAAAACGCTGACTTGCATCAGCAGTTTTGTCAATGTTATAAAAGCAACTGGAAACGTTCTCGTGTTGTCATTCCAATAATATCATTTATAATATTAAGTTATTCAAGTACTTTAACTATTTTAATTGTTCAATTTTAATTTTGTATGTTTCTAAATAAATAATTTTTTTAAAGTGAATTGAATCAAAGTGAATATAAAATATATATGGGGCTAAGAGTGGGAGGCGACAGCTTGTTCACACTATATTTTGCAGACCGCCAGACCTTCTTGGCAGAAAGCGAAGAAGTATCTTTCGATTAGGAAGTTTAAAAAACTACATGAATCATCGGGTTTAACTATGAATTTGGCAGAGTGAGTTCATATCTTGCCCGCAATAAAGAAATCAAAACCTTCTTTCTAGAAAATGGAAACGTAGAGCATTAGTGAAGAGTAAATAGCTGGGTCCCAATTCTTAAAACCATGCGAACGACGCTCTACCACACGGCTGATGACGTCAATCGAATGAAAACTAATAGAAACCGGTATTCTCGATTATTGTGTACGACCGAACCATTGTGTTTTTTAATGGACTAAAATTCTTTCAAGAATAAACCAATACACACTTCCGAGGAAGTGGGAAATTTCTTAAAACTAATACGTCCAAAAATGGTAGAGTACTCTTATGTTCCTATTCATATCTAAGTTTAATAGAAACCTGTTATTAAGATTCTTAACAAAATTCACGCAGTAAGTCCTCCAGGTAGGTACTTCAAAGTTTGTGGAATGGGTACACTAGGAAATAAGGAACTAATATCTAACGATACCAAAATTTCTCTAGGTTGCAGCGAAACATTTTGTATAGATTGAATAAACTCTAAAGAATTCTTTACGCTAAAATTTTACTACAGACTAGGTAAATTTTCGAATCGGTTTGTTAACCACTTCGCTATCTAACTAAGATGGGCGTCAATCGCTGAAACAATTGGACGTTTTTCCCGGTTTATGAATTTTTGGAAGGCCATATAATTTCGGGGTCTTTGGATTAGAAACATGTAGTCTTCGTTTCAGCTCAGGACTTACAATAGATTTGCATGCTTTAAGGACGTTGTTTAATTCTGATGTCATTTTTCATAAAGGATTTCTAACTAATTTTGAATTGCCGTAATCAGGTTATTAATTCTATCAAAATAATCAGAATTGTCGAGAATCACTACTTTGTTGCCTTTATCAGCTTTCAAGTAAAAAACGGCCCTGTTTCTCAATCATTTAATAACTTTCATTTGTGTGTTCTTTTTCCTGTGTTTATTACTAAAGGATAAATTTTTAGTTAAATGATTTCGAACCTGCTCACGGATTAAACTTTTAGAATTGTCTGGTAAGTATTGAATTGAACTTTCAACACTCACCACATCATCTTCATGTTCAGGAATGACAAATTTTAAACCGTTATTTAATAATTCTAATTCTTCGTTTCTAAAATATTGAGATGAATGGTTTTCAACAATAAACGGAGTTGTCGGAGTTACTTTTGCTGCTGCTTGTTGTTTATTCATTGAACATAATTGTTTAAGTTTCTTCTTAAGCTTTCTCATTTTATGTTCATTTCATGTGAAACTTGATCCATTGTTTAAAATCATTCTCAGTTAATGTATATGTGAGTTTTTATACAATGAATAACTCTCAATTTCTAATAAACTACGTTTAGTATAGAGATGTGTGATTTCTAAATCTAGTCATTTTATTTTTGCATAGTTTTCAACTTTTTAGATGCTACAGAATTAATTAATTGTAATTTCGGTTTAATTTGGTTTACTCCTTGATGATGACAACTTAGAGTTGTTGAAATGGCGCTGATTATTTAAAATAAAGGTTTGGTGTTAGGGTGCAAAACTGTGTTTTTACATTTGTGACACATCAAAGGTTCCACAACATTTCCATTAGAAAACATTTTAGTTCATTGTTCCTCCAAAATGTTTAATAAAACCACATCGTTCATCTACAAATTAAAATACAAAAATTACTATAAAAATTAATGGTCATCCAGTTACCTTAGACGAAATCAAAGCAACCGATCTATAGTTTTATTTGTTAAAAATCTCAACTTAGGTAATTGCCACTAGACAAGTTACATGAACTTCAAATTAAGGAATCAGCCGAAGAGGCCTTAGAAGAAATCAAATACAGTCCAGACGCTCCACATCGTTCCTATATTTCACAATTGTCCAGATTATTGCAGTAATTCGGTTTTTCATTGTCAGGAAACGAAAACTAATGATCAAATTGTTCCAGTCCAGTCAACCAGGCACAGACCGGCAGGAAGTGCGTCTCAGGTGGTTTCACCGTTGTCGAACCTTTAGGGATGAAGGATTTATGTATCCCTTTTTATATTATATTTAAATTCTCAAACACATTATGATGCTGTTGTTTCCAGAATCGACATAAACTTAGCGGTGTTAAGACGTATATTTTTATTCAGTAATTATCATTCAAATAAATTTGTAACTATTTTCCGTGTAGAAATAAAAACTTTATTTTTTTAAGTTATTTTCGAAAAGGAAAATATTACTGCGTACCAGAAGCAAAAGGAAACATCATCAGTAGATAGACATCAAAGCGATTTCTTCAGATATGACTGACTCATTGTTTATGTAAACAAGTAGAACGTATTGTGATTTATTTTGGTGCATTTAAAGACATTTATTTTCGGTGAAACAAATTGGTTATCGGAAGTGGAATGAAGTGAATTTTAATTTATAGGTACACCCAGAAGTATGTAAGAATTGGACGAGAAAGTATTCAAACAAGTTACTTATAAGTTAGACAAGAAAATAAGTCAGATCTTGGAAAAACGTTTCAAGGAGAAACAAGTTCGAGAGGAAAACCAACAAAGGTTAGTGCAGTCTTTAGATGAGATACCAAAAATTGATTAGAAAACCATTCACTAACATAGAAGAAAATCAACATAACCACAATGTCATTACCATAAAAGATGAACAGCAAAACCTTGTCTCTACCACGAAAAGTATAGAGCAAAATTTAATTGACGGGTTATTTTGTAAATTACAAGGTAAGCACAAATATTACAAGAAAAGAAACAAGATGAACTAAAAAATTTTGAATTAAAAAGACAAGGTGAACTTAAAAATTGTAATTAAAAAGGTAAGGTGAAATTAAAATATTAGGAGAAAAACCGAAGGCTGAATTAAAAAGACAGCAACAATTTGAACAACTAATGCAATTAGTAATAACAGGTAACAAAGCAGTTACTCAGAAAATACAGATTATGGAATCAGATATATAGCAATAAATGATGAAATTGAGGTCCTAAATAATTCAATGTATAGACGTCATGACATCAATTCAATTCAAAGCAAAGTACAATGTAAACTTAGCTGTTCAAATTGGAGTGGAAACGGTGATTAACAAGATTCAACAATACTTAAAAAGAGGAAGATATCAGTACACCTTAAGTACCAAAGGTTCCTTTATGAAAGCACCCACATTTGCTAGTACTTCATCTTGACCTAAGTTCAAACGACAATCTGAAACAGTGGCTGCAGTTAATGGTTGGGATAGCAGTAGTTAAACAAAGCGGTTTCTGGACCGGAAGTGGGCATAAAGGTAACCAGTCATCGAGTTCTCGCCGGGAGCTGTTGGTAGTTGTTGTTCGGATAAGAAGGAGACATTGGAAAGAAGAAGAAGACATTGGGGGTGGTCGTAGGGGTGCGCGAAAGACATTTGGGTGTGCCGCAGAGGTGCGCGCCATCTGTTGTTAATAAATGAAAGCCATTGTATTGTGGGTTGCGTGCGTTGCAGAGGTGCGCGCCATCTGTTGTCAATAATTGAAAGCCACTGTATTGTGGGTTGCAGGGGTGCACGCCATCTGTTATTGGTTGTGGTGGTTACAGAGAAAAAAAGCTAAATACTTGGCCGGGTATCGAACGCGGCTTGCCTGATTACAAAGTCAGGTACCCAGCGAGCTGCGCTAATGCGGTTAATCGAGAAATGTTTATTTGAAAAGGGATAGTACATGCCCGTTGCGCGGGCGCGTGTTTTTGGGTGTTGTTCGGTTGGATATTTGGCGGCTGGATGGGAGGATATGGTATTTTGTTGTCTGTAAAAAAAATTTAAAATCTTGGTATTTTGTTGTCTGTAAAAAAATGTAAAATCTTTTGCTTAAGCCTGCATGCGCGAGAACGTCCACTCCTTCGAGTCTATAGTTTTCGTAAGCGACCGCCTACCTGCGCAAGAACGGCAACTCCTTCGAGTCTCTGATTTTGTCTCATGATTCAAGGCATTGAACGCCTGCATGCGCGAGAACGTCCACTCCTTCGAGTCTATAGTTTTCGTAAGCGAGCGCCTACCTGCGCAAGAACGGCAAATCCTTCGAGTCTCTGATTTTGTCGGATGATTCAAGGCCGAGCGTAATAATATTGAGACTTGGAAAATTTTTTAATGATGAATTAAGAATTTGATGTTATGGTTTTTAGTAGCCTGCTAATAATTTATAGAATAAAGTAACGAACGAGGTTCAAGATGAGCATAGTGTCTCACCAACTATGTTGATAGCAGATCGATAAAAATGACTTTACTTAAATCAAGCTTTATAATATTCACATTAATTTTGAAAAATGTCTTGTACGCTAATATACCTTATGGAACCAAGGACATGGCTGTATGCCCTTCAGGGAACTGTTTGAACCGCTCCAACTATACATTGATGGCTCGAGATAGATTAAACGATGGACAGTTGCCTGTATATTTTGCTCGCCTTTCAAACACAACAAAAAATTTCAAACTGAAGCTGATATTTTCTGATGACACTGAAGGTGACACTGACTGGATTTCAGCAGCATCTTGCCAAGATTAAAAAACTTTACTATCGAACAGCTCAATGACTATACGTGATGCCAACCTACAAGAGGAGCTCCACAAAGTGCTAATTCTTATTTGTGTAACACTATCTACAATTACAATATTATTACTTAAATTAATTGTGAAATGTATCAACATTTTCTTTTGCACATCGTACTGGATCATTGCAGCGGCAGTGAAAAATGCATGGAGAGTCAGAAGGTTCCAGTTTAACAGCGCCTTAGTAGATAGAACAGGAGAACAACAGACCACTTTTTATGGGACTAAAATCACTTTTTGAAATCGAGCTGGTACGCGGTGGAATCGCCTCGGGCGCGTTATTTATTGCATGTGTATGTATGAATAATGTGTGTATTGTTTGGTAATGTATGTGTAATTAAAAATACACGTGTAATTGTTGAGATAATTATTATTATTTAGTTAAAGACTTGTACCAGCGCATCCGCCATAATACACGCGACACCTCCACATTTGGTCGCCTATGAACAGGGGTCATTAGCATTGATATCCCATCAAGGTCAGCCGGCTGGATTCACGATTTTTGCAAGTAATGGCTTGTAAACGGTTGACGTCACTGTTGGAATCGCGTTTCGCGATTTTTACGAGTACAGACTTGTTTTTGCAAAGATCAAGGTGCTGGGTATGGGGTCAAGAGACTGCGATCATTTTGAAGGTCAACTAGTCGGATTCCGACCAGCCATTTGATTTTTTGCAATTTCAGGTGGATTGTTGAAATTAGAGGGAACATATAAACGAGAGTATTAGAAAGATTATGTTTTATTAAAATTATAAAAAATTTTGTACAATTTTTTTAAATCTATTCGAGCTACTATGTTAAGAGGAATTATTATGTCAGAATTATTGCTTTTATTTTTGTGAATAAATAAATGGTTTTCTCCGTCCTCTGCCCATATGGTGACCCGTAAATTGTTGTCATAATCTTCGGAAACCAGTACGTTGTTGTCATCTCTGTACTCACTGATAAAATGTAGAAATTTTTCAAACCTAGCTGGCGTAAAAGTAACAGATGATGTTTCTTCTTTTGGAAATGGATTCGGTTGATTGGACTGATCTTGAAGAACAGTTGCATGATTATTTGACCGCAGGACTACTTTCTCAGTGGTAAATACTATTACCAGAAAATGTTCGAATTTGTAGTGAGCTACTAAGTAGGTGGGTGTAATTCTCTTGATAGTTTTTCTGTTAGTAAAATTAAAGCGATGGTTGTTTGAGATAAGGCCACTGTAAGACATCTTACTCACTTCAAGAGATACTGCGGGGATACGTGTTTGCGTTGAAATGTATGTTGTTCAGTACCACTACCACGAATGCGGTTGACTCTCCCACCCGAGATAAATTAAATAATAATAAAAAAAATTGCCAGAAATGTTAGCCGAGAGATGGGATCGAACCGGGGACCTGTGATGGGGAATATACTTACCTCTGTGATTAACTTGGCGCTCTTTCTACTCGGCCATTTCTGGGTGAATACAAAATAGGGTGTAAAGGTATAAGTATTGCATTATAAAATTGTTAACTGAAGAATAAAGACGTATACGTCATTTTCAATAATGATATTAGTGAAAGCTAGTATTACTACTGGTTTTGTGATATTGACTTTTATCGTTGATGTGTTGCGTGTGTCGCAGGGGTGCGCCCCATCTGTTGATGGTTGTGGTGGTTAGAAAGAAAAAAAGCTGTGGTAGGGTTTTGAGCCCGGGAATCTCGCATGGGAGTGATCGTTCCGAGCATCTAAGCTATATGGTTATTAATATAACAGTTTCTTCGGGAGAATAGGTATCTGAGTGTTGAAGGTAAATTTTTAATAGGTTGAAATTTAATCAATAGAGTATGCTATTAGGTTGTATGCTTGACATGTGTAGTGATGTTGTGTGACTGTAAACATGCGCAATGATATTATGTGACTGTTAGACATGTGCAGTGATGTTATGTAACTCTTAGACATGCGCAGTGATGTTGTGTGACTGTTAGACATGTGCAGTGATGTTGTGTGAGTGATAGACTTGCAAAAGGTTAAATTGTATATGAAAACGTATACAAATAAGCTCTCGTCCCATACATCAACAGACATTTTTGGCGGGAAGCTTAAAAATATGTACGAAAACGGTATTTAGATGTAGGTTATCAGAGTGGTAGATTAACAGATTCAACTATCGAAAATAATAGTTGATATCTTATAGAAGGAATGGAAGGAACAATATAGTAGAAATGGGATAGTGGGAAACGAGATTACAGGCAACGAGATTGCTGGAACAGGATAGAGGAAACAGTAGGTATATGCTTGAAGTTGGTTGGCAGAACGCAGGAAACGAAAATGGATGGAACGATATAGCGGAGCGGGATGTTTGAAGTTGGTTGACTGAAGGCTGGAAACGGGAATGGTATGAATGACCTAGTGGGATCGGGAACAAAATAGCTGGAACAGGATAGTGGAAAGGAGCGCGCGGGATGGTTGGTCCAGAGACGAAACAAATGGGTTGGAGCCACTACAAAAGCTAGAAACGGCTCATAAAAACGACTGGAACCGTAGAAATCGCTGTTGGAAATGGTTGGAGTCACTGCAAATGCTAGAAACGGCATATAGAAACGACTAGAACCATAGAAACGGCTGCTGGAAATGGTTGAAGCTACTACAAAAGCTAGAAACGACCCATAGAAACGACTGGGATAGTAAAAATGGTTGGTAGAATGGTCGGAACCACTACAAAAACTAGAAACGTCCTGTAAAAACAACTGGAACAGTAGAAACGGCTGGTAGAATGGTTGGAGCCACTACAAAAGCTAGAAATGTCCCGTAGAAACGACTGGAAACTTAGACATTGCTGCTGGAAATGGTTGGAACCTCTACAAATGCTAGAAACGGTCCGTGGAAACAACTGGAACCGTAGAAACGGATGGTAGAATGGTTGGAGCCACTACAAAAGCTAGAAATGTCCCGTAGAAACGACTGAAAACTTAGAAATGGTTGGTAGAATGGTTGGTGCCGCTACAAAAACTAGAAACGTCCCATAAAAACAACTGGGGCAGTAGAAACAGCTGGTAGAATAGTTGGAGCCACTACAAAAGCTAGAAACGTTCCGTAGAAACGACTGGGACAGTAGAAACGGCTGGTAGAAATGGTTGGAGACGCTACAAAAGCTATACACTTCCCGTAGAAATGACTGGGACAGTAGAAACGCGTGGTAGAAATGGTTGAAGCCCCTACAAAGGTAGAAACGTCCCGTACAAGTCATACAAATGTTGGAAATGGTAGGTTAGTTGGAAACGGGCAACAAATGCTAGAAACGGTAGGAAGGTTGAAGCAGGAACGTTAGAAAGGTCTTAATGAGAATGCTGAGAACGACGTAATTGAAAGTAGGAAATGAGAGGGTGGTTGGATCAGGAATGTTGGAAAAGACATAAAGTTGGATTGTTAGAACATGCGCTGTAGAGTTGTGATGGGAATGTGAGAAATAGGATGGTAGGAATACGAATTCTAGAAACGTGAATGCAGGATGTTTGAATAGAAATATCTGAAACAAACAGACTGAAGGGTAGTCAGCAGCAAATGTTACTAGATTGTTAGAAGGATAAAAAGTTTGAATGTTGAGAAAATTGTTGGGAATGGCGGGATTTCTATTGAGTGATTAGAAGATTGCATCAACAGAGTTACTAGTCAACCACAACTAAAAAGTGTTATTCAAATAATAGTTTTGTCACAGAATTTGTCACTGGAAAAGGTTACTAGACAGACGCAACTGTCGTGAACCACAGTCAAATCAGTGTTATCAAAATGATATAGGGCTCAAAGTGATAAAGAGCGTCCTAGGATAGATGGCAAGAACAAAGATTACAAATTCGGAATGGGTGAAGTCTAGTAGTTAGGTTCAGGGAGGTTGTAAATTTTACTTGAATCGTATTAAAACATAATACCTTTTAACTGACGCTGATATATCATGTGTTGCTTGCTCCCTTTTTCTGTGACGACACACGATACATCCTTTAGTTATGTTAACGAAGACATAAGTTTCAGTTCGTTTGCAACAATTGATTAGATGTATATGAAGCAACAAGACGTCCAACTACTTATCGAAAATTTCGACTTTGTTTTAGGTTCGGCCGATCCTAACCTACCCTAATCTTAAGTCGTTCAATCGATCCTAATCTAACCTCAGTTGATACCATCTAACTGCCCTGTTTGAAAGACCTCCCTCCCCTTTTACTATGACGTGATAAGCCTCGTTGGTTGGTTACTTATTACTAAGAGCTAACAGAACCATACATCTCTGCTTTTCGCGGTTGATGGACTTGGGAGCTACACGATGAACTACTTCGTTCCTCAAGCGTTTCACTACCTGAGACTGTATTTATTCTATTAGAAACAACGTTCAGAACTACATGATGACGTTCCGATGTCTTGACAGATTCCTTATTTAAAAGGTTTTTCATAATTATTACAGACCCCAGCGAATTATTTACGTTTGTGTTTGGTATCAACAAACTACTTAAATTGTGAATAATGATCTTACTGCATTCAAAATTTTACAAATGAAACACTGTTGCTATAATGCTATAGACATATTCTCGGTAACTAGTACTCAACTGTCTAATTGTTTTATTATTTAAATGGAAATAGAACAATCTCACTTGAATTGTTTTAAAGAGTGGCGTTCTTTTCACTAAGCTGAATCGAAAGCTTTTATAATCAGTGCAGAATGATTTAGCCTTATGTATTTCTCATTGTCTTCAATCATTTTGACACAGTTCATTAAAGAGAGTAAGTGACATTTTCCATATATTGTATGCCTTATATGAATAAGGTTTCTTATTATAGGTTAAGGTGTGTTAGAGTCCTAGTACGCATTCCATCCCTAATGATTGACATGTTGAGGTCTCGTGGTCTGTTTGAATAAACCAATGAGAGAGGAATCATTTTGATAGATACTTAAGCGTAATTTGACAACAGATCTCTTCTTTCATGTTTTCTGTGAGACAGAGTGAGACAACATATTCCTTGAACAGGTTATGTTTCTTGTTATATAGAGGAAATGACCGACTAATGACGCCGCAGAGAAAAAAAAGATTACCATATTTCCTTCGATCTCAGAAAAGTATGGCTTTGATCTTAAGTGACAAATGCTTCCTATGTTATAATCCAAAAGCAGACATATGAGTTATATATACTAATGGCAGGTGGTCTGCTGATAAACTAGGCAATGACAGTGATGACGTCACAGAAATTGATACTCATGACAATGCTGTTCAATAGCACATTTTTGATTCAATATATATATTCCTGGAGTAAACTTTTCAATTTCATACAATATGCTTATAAACTTATGGATTATGTTTCCGTTATTTGTTGTGATGGAGATCGATGCTGACCGATAATTATAATTGGATAACACGAGGCCTGGTTACAGCTTTCTTTTGTCTTATATTGCTTCTAGTATGTTCACAATTATAACCCTGTGAGTTGATAGTTTTAAATTTGTATGTGTGTAGTTTAATAGGTTGGTTACGTTTTCTTAAATGTTATTCATTATGTATACACTCGTGCATAGGAATGTGTTTTCTATTATCTAACACTCGTACATCTTACAAACAAATTCGTGTTGTTCACATTGATATTGAAGGATGACATGGCAACACATGGTTTAAGGGCTTTTGTTTGTTGCACAATGAAGTCCACCCATTCTTGACCAAGATTTTCTGGCCTGTTGAATGAAGCTTAACTCCATCAAGGTGAAACGACACTTGAATGTGAAAGACCCTCTATGTTCAATTCTAAATCTACATGATTCAAAACAAAAAATATTTAAACCATAAGACTTTTATTTCACAGTTTAGATTGACAATTCTTTCCACTAACAGTAATTTAATTCAAAGCAAAGTGTTATTGGAAGAACAATATTGTTACATCAAACACCCTTACAGTATTTCAAATGATTGATTGATACTCTAAGATAGGAATAAATTCATTCCTAATTGATACTTCTGTTTTGACAAATTATAACCTTCGCTAATATCTTCACTCGAGGTTAAAAAACTGCAATAATTGATAGTGATGCAGATATTCAATAAAGCACAAACATCGGATATTTTTACAATATTTGAATGATTAATTTCAATTTAACACGAATTTCTACTGCAGTAGAAATCATTCAAATATTCTAAAAATATCCGATGTTTGTGCTTTATTGGATACCTGCATCACTATCAATTATTGCGGTTTTTTAACCTCGAGTGAAGATATTAGCGAAGGTTATAATTTGTCAAAACAGAAGTATCAATTAGGAATGAATTTATTCGTATCTTAGAGTATCAATCAATCATTTGAAATACTGTAAGGGTGTTTGATGTAACAATATTGTTCTTCCAATAACACTTTGCTTTGAATTAAATTACTGTTAGAGTTGTCAATCTAAACTGTGAAATAAAAGTCTTATGGTTTGAATATTTTTTGTTTTGAATCATGTAGATTTAGAATTGAACATGGAGGGTCTTTCACATTCAAGTGTTGTTTCACCTTGATGGAGTTAAGCTTCATTCAACAGGCCAGAAAATCTTGATCAAGAATGGGTGGACTTCATTGTGCAACAAACAAAAGCCGTTAAACCATGTGTTGCCATGTCATCCTTCAATATCAATGTGAACAACACGAATTTGTTTGTAAGATGTACGAGTGTTAGGTAATAGAAAACACATTCCTATGCACGAGTGTATACATAATGAATAACATTTAAGAAAACGTAACCAACCTATTAAACTACACACATACAAATTTAAAACTATCAACTCACAGGGTTATAATTGTGAACATACTAGAAGCAATATAAGACAAAAGAAAGCTGTAACCAGGCCTCGTGTTATCCAATTATAATTATCGGTCAGCATCGATCTCCATCACAACAAATAACGGAAACATAATCCATAAGTTTATAAGCATATTGTATGAAATTGAAAAGTTTACTCCAGGCATATATATATTGAATCAAAAATGTGCTATTGAACAGCATTGTCATGAGTATCAATTTCTGTGACGTCATCACTGTCATTGCCTAGTTTATCAGCAGACCACCTGCCATTAGTATATATAACTCATATGTCTGCTTTTGGATTATAACATAGGAAGCATTTGCCACTTAAGATCAAAGCCATAATTTTCTGAGATCGAAGGAAATATGGTAATCTTTTTTTTCTCTGCGGCGTCATTAGTCGGTCATTTCCTCTATATAACAAGAAACATAACCTGTTCAAGGAATATGTTGTCTCACTCTGTCTCACAGAAAACATGAAAGAAGAGATCTGTTGTCAAATTACGCTTAAGTATCTATCAAAATGATTCCTCTCTCATTGGTTTATTCAAACAGACCACGAGACCTCAACATGTCAATCATTAGGGATGGAATGCGTACTAGGACTCTAACACACCTTAACCTATAATAAGAAACCTTATTCATATAAGGCATACAATATATGGAAAATGTCACTTACTCTCTTTAATGAACTGTCTCAAAATGATTGAAGACAATGAGAAATACATAAGGCTAAATCATTCTGCACTGATTATAAAAGCTTTCGATTCAGCTTAGTGAAAAGATTTCCACTGCACGAACGCCACTCTCTAAAACAATTCAAGTGAGATTGTTCTATTTCCATTTAAATAATAAAACAATTAGACAGTTGAGTACTAGTTACCGAGAATATGTCTATAGCATTATAGCAACATTGTTTCATTTGTAAAATTTTGAATGCAGTAAGATCATTATTCACAATTTAAGTAGTTTATTGATACCAAACACAAACGTTAATAATTCGCTGGGGTCTGTAATAATTATGAAAAACCTTTTAAATAAGGAATCTGTCAAGACATCGGAATGTCATCATGTAGTTTTGAACTTTGTTTCTAATAGAATACAGTCTCAGATAGTGAAACGCTTGAGGAACGAAGTAGTTCATCGTGTAGCTCCCAAGTCCATCAACCGCGAAAAGCAGAGATGTATGGTTCTGTTAGCTCTTAGTAATAAGTAACCAACCAACGAGGCTTATCACGTCATAGTAAAAGGGGAGGGAGGTCTTTCAAACAGGGCAGTTAGATGGTATCAACTGAGGTTAGATTAGGATCGATTGAACGACTTAAGGTTAGGGTAGGTTAGGATCGGCCGAACCTACAACAAAGTCGAAATTTTCGATAAGTAGTTGGACGTCTTGTTGCTTCATATACATCTAATCAATTGTTGCAAACGAACTGAAACTTATGTCTTCGTTAACATAACTAAAGGATGTAAAGGGAGCAAGCAACATATTATGATATATCAGCGTCAGTTAAAAGGTATTATGTTTTAATACGATTCAAGTAAAATTTACAACCTCCCTGAACCTAACTACTAGACTTCACCCATTCCGAATTTGTAATCTTTGTTCTAGCCATCTATCCTAGGACGCTCTTTATCACTTTGAGCCCTATATCATTTTGATAACACTGATTTGACTGTAGTTCACGACAGTTGCGTCTGTGTCTAGTAACCTTTTCCAGTGACAAATTCTGTGACAAAACTATTATTTGAATAACACTTTTTAGTTGTGGTTGACTAGTAACTCTGTTGATGCAATCTTCTAATCACTCAATAGAAATCCCGCCATTCCCAACAATTTTCTCAACATTCAAACTTTTTATCCTTCTAACAATCTAGTAACAGTTGCTGCTGACTACCCTTCAGTCTGTTTGTTTCAGATATTTCTATTCAAACATCCTGCATTCACGTTTCTAGAATTCGTATTCCTACCATCCTATTTCTCACATTCCTATCACAACTCTACAGCGCATGTTCTAACAATCCAACTTTATGTCTTTTCCAACATTCCTGATCCAACCACCCTCTCATTTTCTACTTTCTATTACCTACCTACCGTTTCTAGCATTTGTTGCCCGTTTCCAACTAACCTACCATTTCCAACATTTGTATGACTTGTACGGGACGTTTCTAGCTTTTGTAGGGGCTTCAACCATTTCTACCAGGCGTTTCTACTGTCCCAGTCGTTTCTACGGAACGTTTCTAGCTTTTGTAGTGGCTCCAACTATTCTACCAACCATTTCTAAGTTTCCAGTCGTTTCTACGGGACATTTCTAGCTTTTGTAGTGGCTCCAACCATTCTACCATCCGTTTCTACGGTTCCAGTTGTTTCCACGGACCGTTTCTAGCATTTGTAAAGGTTCCAACCATTTCCAGCAGCGATTTCTAAGTTTCCAGTCGTTTCTACGGGACATTTCTAGCTTTTGTAGTGGCTCCAACCCTTTCTACCAGGGATTTCTAAGTTTCTATTCGTTTCTGCGAAACATTTTTAGCTTTTGTAGTGGCTCCAACCATTCTACCAGCCGTTACCACTGTTCCAGTTGTTTTTACAGGACGTTTCTAGTTTTTGTACTGGTTCCGACCATTCTACCAACCATTTCTACTATCCCAGTCGTTTCTATGGGTCGTTTCTAGCTTTTGTAGTGGCTTCAACCATTTCCAGCAGCCGTTTCTATGGTTCTAGTCGTTTCTTTATGCCGTTTCTAGCATTTGTAGTGACTCCAACCATTTCCAACAGCGATTTCTACGGTTCCAGTCGTTTTTATGAGCCGTTTCTAGCTTTTGTAGTGGCTCCAACCCATTTGTTTCGTCTCTGGTCCAACCATCCCGCGCGCTCTTTTCCACTATCCTGTTCCAGCTATTTTGTTCCCGATCCCACTAGGTCATTCATACCATTCCCGTTTCCAGCCTTCAGTCAACCAACTTCAAACATCCCGCTCCGCTATATCGTTCCATCCATTTTCGTTTCCTGCGTTCTGCCAACCAACTTCAAGCATATACCTACTGTTTCCTCTATCCTGTTCCAGCAATCTCGTTGCCTGTAATCTCGTTTCCCACTATCCCATTTCTACTATATTGTTCCTTCCATTCCTTCTATAAGATATCAACTATTATTTTCGATAGTTGAATCTGTTAATCTACCACTCTGATAACCTACATCTAAATACCGTTTTCGTACATATTTTTAAGCTTCCCGCCAAAAATGTCTGTTGATGTATGGGACGATAGCTTATTTGTATACGTTTTCATATACAATTTAACCTTTTGCAAGTCTATCACTCACACAACATCACTGCACATGTCTAACAGTCACACAACATCACTGCGCATGTCTAAGAGTTACATAACATCACTGCACATGTCTAACAGTCACATAATATCATTGCGCATGTTTACAGTCACACAACATCACTACACATGTCAAGCATACAACCTAATAGCATACTCTATTGATTAAATTTCAACCTATTAAAAATTTACCTTCAACACTCAGATACCTATTCTCCCGAAGAAACTGTTATATTAATAACCATATAGTTTAGATGCTCGGAACGATCACTCCCATGCGAGATTCCCGGGCTCAAAACCCTACCACAGCTTTTTTTCTTTCTAACCACCACAACCATCAACAGATGGGGCGCACCCCTGCGACACACGCAACACATCAACGATAAAAGTCAATATCACAAAACCAGTAGTAATACTAGCTTTCACTAATATCATTATTGAAAATGACGTATACGTCTTTATTCTTCAGTTAACAATTTTATAATGCAATACTTATACCTTTACACCCAGAAATGGCCGAGTAGAAAGAGCGCTAAGTTAATCACAGAGGTAAGTATATTCCCCATTACAGGTCTCCGGTTCGATCCCATCTCTCGGCTAACATTTCTGGCAATTTTTTTATTATTTAATTTATCTCTGGTGGGAGAGTCAACCGCATTCGTGGTAGTGGTACTGAACAACATACATTTCAACGCAAACACGTATCCCCCAGTATCTCTTGAAGTGAGTAAGATGTCTTACAGTGGCCTTATCTCAAACAACCATCGCTTTAATTTTACTAACAGAAAAACTATCAAGAGAATTACACCCAGCTACTTAGTAGCTAACTACAAATTCGAAAATTTTCTGGAAATAGTACTTACCGGTGAAAAAGTAGTCCTGCGGTCAAATAATCATGCAGCTGTTCTTCAGGTCAGTCCAATCAACCGAATCCATTTCCAAAAGAAGAAACATCATCTGTGACTTTTACGCCAGCTAGGTTTGAAAAATTTCTACATTTTATCAGTGAGTACAGAGATGACAACAACGTACTGGTTTCCGAAGATTATGACAACAATTTACGGGTCACCATATGGGCAGAGGACGGAGAAAACCATTTATTTATTCACAAAAATAAAAGCAATAATTCTGACATAATAATTCCTCTTAACATAGTAGCTCGAATAGATTTAAAAAAATTGTACAAAATTTTTTATAATTTTAATAAAACATAATCTTTCTAATACTCTCGTTTATATGTTCCCTCTAATTTCAACAATCCACCTGAAATTGCAAAAAATCAAATGGCTGGTCGGAATCCGACTAGTTGACCTTCAAAATCGCAGTCTCTTGACCCCATACCCAGCACCTTGATCTTTGCAAAAACAAGTCTGTACTCGTAAAAATCGCGAAACGCGATTCCAACAGTGACGTCAACCGTTTACAAGCCATTACTTGCAAAAATCGTTAATCCAGCCGGCTGACCTTGATGGGATACCAATGCTAATGACCCCTGTTCATAGGCGACCAAATGTGGAGGTGTCGCGTATATTATGGCGGATGCGCTGGTACAAGTCTTTAACTAAATAATAATAATTAACTCAACAATTACACGTGTATTTTTAATTACACATACATTACCAAACAATACACACATTATTCATATACACATGCAATAAATAACGCGCCCGAGGCGATTCCACCGCGTACCAGCTCGATTTCAAAAAGTGATTTTAGTCCCATAAGAAAAAGTGGTCTGTTGTTCTCCTATTCTATCTACTACGGCGCTGTTGAACTGGAACCTTCTGACTCTCCATGCATTTTTCACTGCCGCTGCAATGATCCAGTACGATGTGCAAAAGAAAATGTTAATGTAGTTTATTATTGGCTTCTGAATAGTATTTTACATAAATAAAACATTGTATATAACTGTGTTTTAATTATTCATTCTTTTCCTTATACATTTCACAATTAATTTAAGTAATAATATTGTAATTGTAGATAGTGTTACACAAATAAGAATTAGCACTTTGTGGAGGTCCTCTTGTAGGTTGGCATCACGTATAGTCATTGAGCTGTTCGATAGTAAAGTTTTTTCATCTTGACAAGATGCTGCTGAAATCCAGTCAGTGTCATCTTCAGTGTCATCAGAAAATATCAGCTTCAGTTTGAAATTTTTTGTTGTGTTTGACAGCCGAGCAAAATATACAGGCAACTGTCCATTGTTTAATCTATCTCGAGCCATCAATGTATAGTTGGAGCGGTTCAAACAGTTCCCTGAAGGGCATACAGCCATGTCCTTGGTTCCATAAGGTATATTAGCGTACAAGACATTTTTCAAAATTAATGTGAATATTATAAAGCTTGAATTAAGTAAAGTCATTTTTATCGATCTGCTATCAACAGTAGTTGGTGAGACATTATGCTCATCTTGAACCTCGTTCGTTACTTTATTCTATAAATTATTAGCAGGCTACTAAAAACCATAACATCAAATTCTTGATTCATCATTAAAAATTTTTCCAAGTCTCAATATTATTACGCTCGGCCTTGAATCATCCGACAAAATCAGAGACTCGAAGGAGTTGCCGTTCTTGCGCAGGTAGGCGCTCGCTTACGAAAACTATAGACTCGAAGGAGTGGACGTTCTCGCGCATGCAGGCGTTCAATGCCTTGAATCATGAGACAAAATCAGAGACTCGAAGGAGTTGCCGTTCTTGCGCAGGTAGGCGGTCGCTTACGAAAACTATAGACTCGAAGGAGTGGACGTTCTCGCGCATGCAGGCTTAAGCAAAAGATTTTAAATTTTTTTACAGGCAACAAAACCAAGATTTTAATTTTTTACAGACAACAAAATACCATATCCTCCCATCCAGCCCCCAAATATCCAACCGAACAACGCCCAAAACACGCGCCCGCGCAACGGGCATGTACTATACCGTTTCAAATAAACATTTCTCGATTAACCGCATTAGCGCAGCTCGCTGGGTACCTGAGTTTGTAATCAGGCAAGCCGCGTTCGATACCCGGCCAGTATTTAGCTTTTTTTCTCTGTAACCACCACAACCAATAACAGATGGCGTGCACCCCTGCAACCCACAATACAGTGGCTTTTAATTATTGACAACAGATGGCACCGCGCACCTCTGCAACGCACGCAACCCACAATACAATGGCTTTCATTTATTAACAACAGATGGCGCGCACCTCTGCGGCACACCCAAATGTCTTTCGCGCACCCCTACGACCACCCCCAATGTCTTCTTCTTCTTTCCAATGTCTCCTTCTTATCCAAACAACAACTACCAACAGCTCGGCAGCAGCTCCCGGCGAGAACTCGATGACTGGTTACCTTTATGCCCACTTCCGGTCCAGAACTATTGATAGCCTTAGGCGGTTAACATACTTAGCGTACCAGACCTACCAGAGGCTATCTAAAGTTTTATAAATGGTATTTGAGACTTTTGGAAATAGAGCCTATATGAACATGTCCAAATCAAAGGTACGAGCTGCTTCCATCAGTCAGGAAGCACCAGAGCCGACGCTTAGGGATCTTCTATTAGCAATGAAGAAAATAATTGAGACAGGACAGAAGCAAAAACCAAAGTCGTATTTTATTGTTGTAAACGCATAAGGCATCTCCAAAGTGACTGCAGAGTCAGGTCATCAGATAGAGTACGCCAAAACAATTATATCACCACCAGGAACAGTCAGCCAGTCAGTATAAATAGTCAAACGCTATGTAACCTTCCAATATCCCCAAGACAGGATACATCCGGGAATTTTGTCGAGATAGCAGCAGTCTAGTCGTCAAGGGACTATCAATGGCCGAGCGCAATCACCATCACTTTTAACACTGGCGCTGCTGTGCCCATTGCCAGGTCCAGCGTTTTGATGTCATCGGAAGCAACAACATTCAACTAAGAACAGTCACCGGCGAGTTCATGTCAATAAAGACTGATCTTATAGTGGGTATTAACTAGTTAGCCAACATGGGTTCATGTTTGATCCAAAACATGATGTTCTTTGACTCCTAAATGAGGAATTTGTAATAGTCTAGGATCCCGTATTAAGAAAATATACCCTCATATGTTAATTAGATAAAATAATGCTTTATACGCTTATGTCAATGTTATGAATCTATAAAAACAACGTCTGCCACCATAGGTCTGCTACAATTAATATTAAATAATCAATTAATAATTAATTTATTTATAATTTTTACCTATTCATGTAAATTGCAGGAAGCGACCATAAACTTTTAATATTTTATAATGTAAGCCTTGTTGTGATAGGCACCCGTCTTTATAACTGCTACATATATCTGCAGCCAGGTAAGAGCAGGTATAAAAATGTAAATTATTTCCCTCACCTGTTAATTAAAAATTTCCAGTGCTGAATTAAATCGCCTCAAATTCTAAACTCAATAATGCATGGCAGTTGTATAAAAATCTGATGCAGCCAGAGATAAAGAATTAAAAAGAAAATTACGGTAACTATGGGTGCTCGATTCGAAGAGACTATGACTAAGGATAGTGTAAAATTAATGCGCGCGCATCATAGATCTGTTTAAATGTACTTTAGTTTTTTTATTCAATTAAAAGTCCACTACAGCCCAGATCAAATGATTATTTGGCGCATATGAAAAATTACCACTTCAAAAAAGTCAGATTATTGGGAGAATGATTATTTGATCACAGCTTTGGGAAACAAAAAAATTTTATAACAGTTGAAGAAAAATGTTTCTCCTATTATGTTAGTGATAATCCCGTAATTAAGTCAGAAGAAGTTGATTTACTTTGACACCATGAAGAAGCAGATACCCGCATAATGTTTCACATTTATAAAGCACCACTATATTCTAAAGTACTAGATATAGATGTATTGATTGTTATTCTAGGAAATATACATAAAGTTCTGGGCAAAACAATTTGGCTAGCTGGGTCATCGTCTAAAAAATCAACTGTTCCGAGTTAGCGTCAACATTGGGTCCTCAATTATGTCTCTCACTGCCTGCATTTCATGACTACAGAGGCTGCGATTATACTGCAGCTTTTTACAATAAAGGAAAAGCTCGACCATTCAAGATTTTGGCAAAAACTAAGAATTATCAGGAAGTATTCGCATCGTTGACGGATGAAATAGACATTTTCTCGGAAAAAAAAATGCAAGCTGTTGAAGAAATTACATGTTTAATGTATGAAGTACTGTATTTGCGTTAATGACGCTAGACACAGAATTTTCCAAAAAGCGTATGCGTCTGCTAATAACAATGAGCAATTTTTAAAAAAAGTTAAAATTTTTGATTCGATGCTGATTCCACCTTGCTGGAAATCTTTGGAAAAAAAGTTCTGAGAACGATATTTGTTAACTCCATGTGGTTGAACGCTACTAATGAGGACTGTATTAAACTAAATCCGAAGCAGTGTGGTTGGTTTAAAGAAGGTAATTTGAAGCCTCGATGGTTTATTAGAGATGCAACACCGCTTCAAATTGAAGATATTTTACAAGAGAGAAACAATTCTGATGAAGATAATAATGAAAACGGAGTAAACGACTCAGATGACGATGGAGAAAGTTCACCGCGCTACAGCCAAGAATTAGGTGACAATGTTGCAACTTCTGACGAATCAGAAGAAGAATAGGAATTTATTTTCGTGTTTAAAATATTTTAAACATAATATTATTGTACTAATTTTGTATTTGAAATGTTTTGCATAACAACACTCTAAAAATAAATACTTACAACGAATATTTTAAAACAATCATTTATTTGAGCGTATAGGGATTATAATTAAAACATTTTATAAACAAAAATTTAATTATTTAAGCACAACGAAAACTTCCCGGTAAGTGTAAATAATAGTTGTTTTTTAAGCTATATTTTTTTAATCTCTCAACTGAAAACCTATAATTTTAAATTATTCTTCCAGAAACTTAATATTGCACAGTATTCTGTAAATAAAAAAAATTAAAGTACATATAAACAGATCTATGATGCGCGGGCATAAATTTTACACTATCCTTGTTTATAGAAGGAATTAATACTGTTCTGTCTCTCTCTTCGAATCGAGCTCCCATAGTTACGTAAATTTTTTTTTAATTCTTTATCTCTGGCTGCATCCGATTTTTATACAACTGCCAAGCATTATTGAGTTAAGAATTTGAGGCAATTTAATTCAGAACTGGAAATTTTTAATTAACAGGTGAGGGAAATAATTTACATTTTTATACTTGCTCGTACCTGTCTGCAGATACCTGTACCAGTCATAAAGACGGGTGCCTATCACAAAAAGGCTTATATTATAAAATAGTACCTGACTGACCGAGCATCACTCCTGAATTCAAGGTTTTATCATAAACGTACATATATCCAAATAATCCGACATTTGCTATGTAAACTAATTTAAACTCCCTAACATAATGTTTTTCTCCTACACTCTTTATTTACATGGCGTTACTACAATTCTACTGCCCCCTATATTTCAACCACCCTATATACGCAACTTCTTGTGAAAATCCCATTAAAAAAATTTTTTCTAACATTTTTTAAATCACGCTACAATTCCACTCGATTCCATATTCCAATAACCCTGTATATGCGACCACTTTTTGCCATTCAACAAACGCTCTTGTTTCCAAAATTTTCATATAATTCTACTTGCCATAATATTTCAAACCCATAATATGTATATAATATATATATAT
>CM067218.1:81746818-81854140 GCA_034190945.1 Octodonta nipae
CAAGGACTTCAATCATAAATTTTATAATGAACACATATGGGCTGAGGAGAATCCACATAAATTGCAGAAGCTTATTTTCAAGAGGAATTTTCATTAAATGTGTGGGTGGTAATATTGGCGATTATTTTGGTTCTTTCTTCTTGTCAGGGCGACTTACTCGTCAATCATACAGACATTTTTTAGAGAACGATTTGCCCTTGTTATTGGATGATATACCTCTTATGATGCGACGTGAAATGTGGTTCATGCACGACGGTGCTCCTGCTCATTTTTCACTTTTGGCTAGGGAGTATTTGAACGAAAATTATGTAAACAGGTGGATTGGAAGGTGGACATCAGCCATGGCCCGCCAGATCCCCAGATTAAATAGTTTAGATTTCTTTCTATGGACCATCTGAAATCTCTAGTGTACATAACGCCAGTGAATACCGTAGACGAACTGAGAAATCGTATAATAGGAGCGTTTGATACAATTAGGAATACTCCAGGAGTGTTTGAAAGAGTTCGATCGTCTATGAGAAAGAACAGAAGCTTGTATAAGGGTTGGGGGAGGACATTTTCAACAATTGCTGTTGTTTAGTTCCTTTGTTTTTATTTAGTTTTTTTTTATTATGATTAATTTTGAGTTGTACGTTTTTTGCAGTAATACATTTTTTTGATGATACCAGTTTTTAAAATCTTTAAGAATCTTTGCTAGTTTAATAATTCAAATTTTTTTTCTCGAAATCGGTAGTAGATACGACAAAACTACAAGAGAACATAAAGTTTGCGATAACAACAAAGCTTTTCTTTACGATTTTTGAAAGTACCAGTGGCTCACCAAAAAAAAGTTCTGAAGAACAACAGTGGACAGTGTTCCCGAAAAAATTTCACCCTGTAGATATGCAATCGAAATTGGCAACTCTTAATTATAATATCTATGCCACATTTCATTTGAATATCTTATGAAGTGCAGATACTATGAGAAAAAAACTTGAAAAAAATTGAAACTCTAACACTCTGTATCTTGAAAACGAAACGTTTGCGGACCCATGTTTATGGGACTTTTTCTTGCTAAAACTATTCAAGGAATCTCCCCTTTTTGTTTGTACCTCCAATTTAGGAACACCCTGTATATTGCTTCTTGGAATTCTCCAGAACGTCAAACAGACGCCGAGACCAGGCTAGATTCTTCTAGAAATACATCAAAGCTAAGCCGCCGACCTCGATGCACCAGCCGAACCGTATCCCGAATTCCCCGAAATATCTTAGGAATGTCGCTTCCACGAACCATCGGATGAATTCTCGTGTGTGTGTATATATATATATATATATATATATATATATATATATATATGTTATATGCAAAATATATCAGCACTTAGTTCACACAGTCGAGAAGTCAACGGAATTTAAAGCGTACGTGACTTCTCAGGGATATCAAATTTCATCTTGAATTATATGCAAACAACTTCCCGGAAACCTACACGAGTCCGTTTACCCAGTAAAAACGCTGACTTGCATCAGCACTTTTGTCAATGTTATAAAAGCAACTGGAAACATTCTCGTGTTGTCATTCAAATAATATCATTTATAATATTAAGTTTTTCAAATACTTTAACTATTTTAATTGTTCAATTTTAATTGTGTATGTTTCTAAATAAATAATTTTTTTTAAAAGTGAATTGAATCAAAGTGAATATAAAATTGGCGCAGTCAGTAGGATTGTCCAACACAGAACACGTGAATACTAACTGACTGTGGAGATTTCTAAATCATTGTGGACAAAACCTACTTGAAAAGGACAACAACTACCAAGTACTAGCAAGGGAACACGCAACCAGGCTAACCAGTGCTAAGTGACGCGGAGAACAGTCCGATGCGAGGAATAATAACGTAAGAATCACATAAAGTAACTATTTTTTATTTTTGAATGACCACCAGTTCTTTCATTTATATAATATTTTATTCCTCATAACCTTACATTCCTAAATAATTTTGAAACTATATATTTTACATAATCATATTATTTTAGTTCCATTACTTTGACTTACATATTTCGAAGTATTTGAAACATTATTTCAAGTATATTATTAATCTACCATTTATACATTCCTATTTCAAATTTGTTATTACTCTATTAAACATTGCTCGATATTGGATTTTGATAAACTAGATATTTACCATTTACATTTAAAACCTCAACATTTAATTTTTATTTATTGTGCGAATTTATACATTTATAAAAATGGCCACCACTAGACAAGCAACTACACCAACCGTAGAACCCTATAAGCTTTCGGAAATATTTGCCATAGTTCCTGAGTATGATGGTAATCCGATATTTTTGAATACTTTCATATGCTCCTGTAATACTGCTTACAGCATGGCAACGGATAATCAGCAAGTATTGCTAATTCTCCACATCAAAAATAAGTTACGCGGTAGAGCGGCTGAATTAATTAATTCGCGAAACCCTAGTCAATTAGCTGAAATTCAAACCCTCCTAGAAAATCATTTTGGAGATCCTAGAGATCTCTCTGCTCTCATACAGGACTTGCAACGAATGCGGCAAACTCCTAATGAATCCCCCCTCACATTCTCTGCTAGACTTCAGACGCACCAAGCGAAAATGCTAGCAGCTATAAACAAACAAAATTTAACTATCAAAGAAAAGCAAGCGCAGATTGACTTAATAGAGTCAATGGCTCTTAATAGCCTCCTCACGGGTTTAGAGCCCAAAATTGGTCAACTCGTTCGCGCTAGCGACCCGTGCAGTATTCTCACTGCCATTTCCAGAATTAAACGAGAATTACAACTATCACATTTAAAAACCCAGAAATTTTCAGGTAATAGAAGTTTCCAACAACTCCCTCGTAAACTAAATAACGGTCCACCTCCAAAACAATGCTCTTTTTGTAAACGCATGGGCCATTTAAGCAACGAATGCTTATTGAGAATGAGACAATTTCAACACAACCCGAATTCTAATCAGAACTATTCGGATAACCGCCCTCATTTTTCCAATCAACCTGCTAATCAATCTACAAATGTTAATCCCAGTCAACAATTTTCACAGCAACAATTTCGTCCATCTACCAGTAGACAACCCCAAATGTCTGGCAATTAAAGACCGAACCCGAGTTTCTTTAAACATCAACAACGCCAACAACCAAAGACTCATCACTTGAACAATCTGCAATTCGGACCATATCACAATGACTATAACTACTCTCAAAACGAAAATCATTACACCTCTTTACTCGATGAGTACGGAAACGTACAAGATTATCACCCTAATGATTTCGAACAAAACAATGAACCAGAATATTTCAATACTGAACAATTATACGAATTTTATTCTGACGAACCTGATTCTTCTCAAGTAAATTTTCATTTGACCCCCACTCAGTCAGAACCCCCAGACCAAGAAATTTCAGAAATTCAAACCCAAATTCAGACAATGAATCTGGACGACTTCAGCCCCAATGTCAACTTCCCAGAACAGAACTTTCTGTAAGACCCCTTCTTTCCGTCAACTCAAAGAATTTTATTATATTACTGACTCTTCAAACACCTATAAACTTCTTATCGATACGGGTGCAGGACTTTCAATTTTTAAACCTGAAACCTGCCAACGCTTCAAACAACGATTTCCCGAAAACGTAGTCATCCAAGGAATCACCGATCAGAAAATCTTAATCAACGAATCCACCCTTGTACCTTTCAATGTCGCCGACCCACACAAGGTATATATTTGCAACATCGACATTGAATTCGACGGATTACTGGGTTCAGATTTCCTTGAACACTAAAACTGCGTTATAGACTTTAACAGCAAACAACTTGTCACTAATTTTAAAACTTTACCTCTCTACAAAGTTACGGATGATACTGTCATGCGTACTCAGAACCCTTCAACTTTCAATAACTGCATTCCGGTTAATACAATCTGTGTAGAACCCCGAACAGAACAAATATGTAAATTAAAATGTAACCTCACTAATACTGATGCTTTCCTATCATCTGCCGAAATAGAAAAAGTTTATCTTCCCCGTGCCCTTGTTAAAATTAATGAAAAAGGCGAATTCCTTACTTCAGTTTTAAATGCAAATGCTATCCCCAAGACTGTTAATTTCGACAATTTGGAACTCGAACCGATAAACAATTTTTCCGTAAACATTCTTTCTGAAAATTACTCTCAAAACTTGACCCAGCCTGATAGACAAACTACAATTATGGAACAACTTCGGTTAGAACATCTGAACGAGGAGGAAGCCGAACTTATCTCTCAACTTTGCCTCGAATATTCCGACATATTCTATTTAGAAGGTGACCAACTGACGTTTACAAACGAAATCAAACATTCCATAGACACTAATAACGCAAAACCCTCTTTCACAAAGTCATATCGGTACCCCCAAATACCCAAACAAGAGGTAAAAAGTCAGATATCAAAGATGCTTGACCAAGGCATTATACGTCCATCTAATTCGCCATGGTCATCCCCGGTTTGGGTAGTTCCCAAAAAACTAGACGCATCTGGTACCCAAAAATGGCGTGTCGTCGTCGATTATCGTAAATTAAATGAACTTACTGTTGACGACAAATATCCCCTACCGAACATTTCGGATTTACTTGACCAACTTGGCAAATGCCAATACACCACCCTCGACTTAGCTTCCGGGTTTCACCAAATCGAAATCGATACTAAAGACATCCAAAAACAGCATTCACAGTTGATAATGGCCATTTCGAATTTGTTAGAATGCCCTTCGGTCTTAAAAACGCTCCATCCACCTTCCAAAGGGTAATGGATAATATTCTTTTAGGTGTTCAAAACGAGAGATGTTTAGTCTATATGGACGACATTATCGTTTATTCTCCGACTATACATGAGCACATAGCCCGGCATTCTGAAGTTTTCAAACGATTGCGAAAAGCCAATCTAAAAATCCAACCCGACAAATGCGAGTTTCTTCGCAAAGAGGTCGCGTATCTTGGCCACCTTATAACTCCCGAAGGCGTGAAGCCTAACCCCTCAAAGGTAGATTGTATCTTAAATTTTCCCCAACCAAAAAACCCAAAAGATATCAAGTCCTTCTTAGGGTTATCTGGTTATTACAGGCGATTCATCCCCAATTTCGCCAAGATTTCAAAACCTTTGACAAGATTACTTCAAAAGACACACCTTTCCAGTTTGATCCAGAATGTGTCAAATCTTTTGACGAATTAAAAAGGGCCCTTACTTCTACTCCCATACTCATATACCCTAATTTTGAAGAGCCATTTATTCTTACAACCGACGCCAGTTCATTTGCTATCGGCGCAGTGCTCTCTCAAGGCCCCGTAGGTAAAGATTTACCCGTAGCCTATGCCTCCAGAACTCTCTGCAATGCTGAAACTAAGTATTCAACCATAGAACGAGAACTCCTTGCAATAGTGTGGGCGGTTAAACACTTTCGTCCGATAATTTTTGGCCGTAAGTTTTTACTTCTGACCGATCACCGCCCGTTAACTTGGCTGTTTTCTATAAAGGACCCTGGAAGTAGACTTGCAAGATGGCGCCTTAAGCTCGAGGAGTACGACTATCAAATAATTTACAAACCCGGCAAAGTAAATAAAAACGCCGACGCGCTCTCTCGCATTAAAGTTAACAACTTTAATGAATACATATCATTTCAAGCAAACAATCATCTAACACCATTACAGTACTCCCAACAAAGAAACTGACGATGACTCACAAGAACCCCAGAAGAGAAGTCCCATTAATCTCCAACAAATCTCCGAAGAATTTAAAACTTTTGTCGAGCGATATCAAACCGTCTCTCTCATAGATTACGACAAAATTCAATTTTCTAATTGCCAACTCCTAGACCGAGGAAACAAAAACATCCTAGTATTTCCCCTCTCTCATGAAAAATTTTCACCATGATTTCATGCTGATTTCCGTACCCCTAGAGTAAATGTCTTTGCAAGCAAAAGTGTCAGAAAAAGACGCTATTACATCGTCCCTCTCCCTTCTGACCCAGAAATAGTCAACGAGATTCTTTTCGCATCTCTGTATAATAGTAGAGATATGTTTACTGAAAATGAAGTATTCTGTGTTGAGAATAACATTGAACTGCCCATTTTGGAAATGCTTTCGTTTATCTTTTCCGAAATCGATATCAAATGGAAAGTTTGAAACGGTTGAGAAAGACCAAATACCCATCATTCTCGACCAATTCCATAACGGCAAAAATAATATACACCGAGGTATCAATGAAACTATCCGCAGAATAAAAGAAAAATACGATTGGCAAGGACTGACTAAGGACGTTGACAATTTTATCAAAAACTGTCAATCTTGCCAGAGAGCAAAAGTTTACCGAAAAAATCTCGACAGCCCACTTGTCATTACTGAAACCCCACGGACACCCTTTGAACGCGTCAACATCGATATTCTAGAAGTCCCGACAAAAAACTACGAATTAACTATCCGGGACGAACTAACAAAATTCTCTCAGGCCTACCCCATAACCGACAAATCCGCAAAAACCGTTGTTAGTACCTTACTACTCTATTTCCAACACTTCGGTACTCCATTACGGATACATTGTGATTATGGCAGGGAATTCGACAACACACTAATGAGAGACTTGTGTAAGCTATTTGACATCAAACTATCTTATTCTAGTGTGGGACATCCCCAGTCAAATGGTTCATTAGAACCATTCCACTCGACCTTATTAGAGATGATTAGAATCCATAAACTAGAAAATCCTGACGAACACCCTTTTAACATCCTCCCTTATGCAATCATTGCATATAACAATTCTGTAAACAAAACTCATGGATTCACCCCTTACGAACTTGTTTATGGACATACTTCGCGTAGGACTCCAGAAACTCTCTACAACCAACAAGCCCTGATAACTAAGTACATCAGAGATCTCAATAATCGTATCTCTCACTAATATAAAATTGCTCGCGAAAGAACGGAAATCCAAAAACATAAAGCGAAAGTCAGATTTGATGATCACGTTTCTGAAAATCTCCCTAACTATCAAATAGGCGATAATGTCTATATTAAAGAATCCCAGATCAAGGACAAACTCCAAAATAAATTCAATGGTCCTTTCGAAATCCTGGAGATTCACAGAAACTCCGCAACAGTACTAAACCCTAAAACTAACCAAAAATCAAAAGTAAATTTCGACCGAATGAAACCGTTCTCAAAAAGTTTTGCCTGCTGTTCGGGTCAGCAGTACCCCAATTTCAAATACAACCAATAAACAATACTTTAGGTATCTACTTTCATAACGAAGCAGAAATAATTGTATCCAATGATAAATGGACACTTTTAGTACTCAGAAACATTTCTACACTAGAACAAGTATTTACAAAAAATAACAGAATATTACAAACTCTTGTAAAAACTGTTAACTTCAATTCTTTTGCTATGAACTACTTTCGCGCAGACGTACAAACCCACATTAACCTTCTCAATCAAATTTCTAACTCAATCAAACAGAAATTTACTGACATTCACATGGACACTAAAAGACACAAACGAGGTATACTTGATAGGGCAAGTACCCTTTTTAAGGCAATCACCTGCAATTTAGACGCCGCCGACGGAAAATACTTTACCGAAAGCATAAACCGCTTAAATCAAGGCCAACTTCAAATTGAGAACTTACAAAAAAACCAAATATGTGTCACCACATCCGTAATTAAAAACTTCAACGAAACTATCCAAAATCTTAGAATTGACGAGAAACTATTTAACGATAACATGATAAAGCTGGAAAACACTATCGGAAAAATTAATTATAAGGTCGCCTACGTCGAATCAAAACTCGCACTACTTGAAATGTGTGAAAAACTTATGGAGAATTATCTCTACTTAGAAGATATTTAAATGATGTTTTAAATTCTATCACATTCGCGCGTCTGAAAATAATTCACTCTTCAATTTTAACACCAGAACATCTTATTACCTCATTACAGGAAATATCGCAAAATTTAGTCAAAAGTAACCTTCCATTGGCTGTAAAGTACTCGAGCATCGCACAATATCTAGAAATCATTGAACTAGAGGCATTTCAAACATATACCGATCTTATATTTGTGTTAAGAATCCCTTTAGTCGAACAACATCCTTACACAGCCTTTCATTTATATCCTATCCCTATATAGGATGAAAGAACAGGTTTACATCATATGCTATCCTTCACTCAAAAATATCTTGCAAAGAATGATGATTCTTTAATGTTTATTCCGATCAAAGACTTAAGTGCGTGTAAACCGTTATCCACTCGTAAGAAACTGTGTTCTGAACTTTACGCATATCCTATTGACACGAACGCGTTATGTGAAGCTCAACTTCTAAAGAATGTCCAGAAGGTACCCGACAACTGTAAAAGCTCACTAATATTCACTCAAGGATACAACGTTCAAAAACTAGAACCCAATACATGGCTCATAATTACTTCTGAACCCATAAGTGTTACAGTGAATTGCGCTCAAACAAACCCAAAAACTCTTACAATCTCCCTCAACTCCATATTGACTCTTCAATCAGAGTGTAGTGCGTTTATAGGAATTACAAAAGTTCAAGCCGAATCTGGTAAACAAACCGATGTTCTAGAAACCTTCCAACCAGTAACAGTGCCGTTCAACATGTTGCGACGCAGTGCCAGAAAAAATTATAATTCCTGAACTTCAGCCCCTGAAGCTGAACACGCTTAACGTAGAAGAATTAGACGTAGCAAATCACAAATTGGAACAATATTCCAGAGACCTCGATGGTCTCATAAACCAGCCGTTTGTAACCAAAAATATCTCTTGGTTTACCTATACAACCATAGCTGCTCTCATGATCATAGCAGCACTCATCACCTTCCAAGCTGTCAAAAAGAGGATGGTAAAACCTCCAAAGGACTGCAATCTTGACCAGACTTCAGTGCCTCAGCCAAGGCTCAAATTCTTCCCCAAGCTTAGGCCTGTTTTGAAGAGACGCAAGTTTAGGTATACCCTTTATGTTCTCTAAAAACACCATTTATAATATTGATTTATATCATTAACCTTTTTATTTTTCTACACATTATTTTTATTCACATTTCCTTTTACTTTATATTTTATTTTGATATGTTTAGGTTAAGCATTTCATTATTACTCGTATTATTTTATTGCTCATTTATTTTAACATATTTTGATTTTATTTTACAAATATTCAATCAATTTGATTTTTACCTATTACTTTATTTTATTCATATTTTATACACTTATTACTTATTATTCATACCATTCAAACATCATTTTATATTATTTTATTTTTCTGTTCCTAAAAGTTGATGTTATAGCATCAACTTTTGATATGTAAGGGGAGTTGTTATATGCAAAATATATCAGCACTTAGTTCACACAGTCGAGAAGTCAACGGAATTTAAAGCGTACGTGACTTCTCAGGGATATCAAATTTCATCTTGAATTATATGCAAACAACTTCCCGGAAACCTACACGAGTCCGTTTACCCAGTAAAAACGCTGACTTGCATCAGCAGTTTTGTCAATGTTATAAAAGCAACTGGAAACGTTCTCGTGTTGTCATTCCAATAATATCATTTATAATATTAAGTTATTCAAGTACTTTAACTATTTTAATTGTTCAATTTTAATTTTGTATGTTTCTAAATAAATAATTTTTTTAAAGTGAATTGAATCAAAGTGAATATAAAATATATATGGGGCTAAGAGTGGGAGGCGACAGCTTGTTCACACTATATTTTGCAGACCGCCAGACCTTCTTGGCAGAAAGCGAAGAAGTATCTTTCGATTAGGAAGTTTAAAAAACTACATGAATCATCGGGTTTAACTATGAATTTGGCAGAGTGAGTTCATATCTTGCCCGCAATAAAGAAATCAAAACCTTCTTTCTAGAAAATGGAAACGTAGAGCATTAGTGAAGAGTAAATAGCTGGGTCCCAATTCTTAAAACCATGCGAACGACGCTCTACCACACGGCTGATGACGTCAATCGAATGAAAACTAATAGAAACCGGTATTCTCGATTATTGTGTACGACCGAACCATTGTGTTTTTTAATGGACTAAAATTCTTTCAAGAATAAACCAATACACACTTCCGAGGAAGTGGGAAATTTCTTAAAACTAATACGTCCAAAAATGGTAGAGTACTCTTATGTTCCTATTCATATCTAAGTTTAATAGAAACCTGTTATTAAGATTCTTAACAAAATTCACGCAGTAAGTCCTCCAGGTAGGTACTTCAAAGTTTGTGGAATGGGTACACTAGGAAATAAGGAACTAATATCTAACGATACCAAAATTTCTCTAGGTTGCAGCGAAACATTTTGTATAGATTGAATAAACTCTAAAGAATTCTTTACGCTAAAATTTTACTACAGACTAGGTAAATTTTCGAATCGGTTTGTTAACCACTTCGCTATCTAACTAAGATGGGCGTCAATCGCTGAAACAATTGGACGTTTTTCCCGGTTTATGAATTTTTGGATATAATTTCGGGGTCTTTGGATTAGAAACATGTAGTCTTCGTTTCAGCTCAGGACTTACAATAGATTTGCATGCTTTAAGGACGTTGTTTAATTCTGATGTCATTTTTCATAAAGGATTTCTAACTAATTTTGAATTGCCGTAATCAGGTTATTAATTCTATCAAAATAATCAGAATTGTCGAGAATCACTACTTTGTTGCCTTTATCAGCTTTCAAGTAAAAAACGGCCCTGTTTCTCAATCATTTAATAACTTTCATTTGTGTGTTCTTTTTCCTGTGTTTATTACTAAAGGATAAATTTTTAGTTAAATGATTTCGAACCTGCTCACGGATTAAACTTTTAGAATTGTCTGGTAAGTATTGAATTGAACTTTCAACACTCACCACATCATCTTCATGTTCAGGAATGACAAATTTTAAACCGTTATTTAATAATTCTAATTCTTCGTTTCTAAAATATTGAGATGAATGGTTTTCAACAATAAACGGAGTTGTCGGAGTTACTTTTGCTGCTGCTTGTTGTTTATTCATTGAACATAATTGTTTAAGTTTCTTCTTAAGCTTTCTCATTTTATGTTCATTTCATGTGAAACTTGATCCATTGTTTAAAATCATTCTCAGTTAATGTATATGTGAGTTTTTATACAATGAATAACTCTCAATTTCTAATAAACTACGTTTAGTATAGAGATGTGTGATTTCTAAATCTAGTCATTTTATTTTTGCATAGTTTTCAACTTTTTAGATGCTACAGAATTAATTAATTGTAATTTCGGTTTAATTTGGTTTACTCCTTGATGATGACAACTTAGAGTTGTTGAAATGGCGCTGATTATTTAAAATAAAGGTTTGGTGTTAGGGTGCAAAACTGTGTTTTTACATTTGTGACACATCAAAGGTTCCACAACATTTCCATTAGAAAACATTTTAGTTCATTGTTCCTCCAAAATGTTTAATAAAACCACATCGTTCATCTACAAATTAAAATACAAAAATTACTATAAAAATTAATGGTCATCCAGTTACCTTAGACGAAATCAAAGCAACCGATCTATAGTTTTATTTGTTAAAAATCTCAACTTAGGTAATTGCCACTAGACAAGTTACATGAACTTCAAATTAAGGAATCAGCCGAAGAGGCCTTAGAAGAAATCAAATACAGTCCAGACGCTCCACATCGTTCCTATATTTCACAATTGTCCAGATTATTGCAGTAATTCGGTTTTTCATTGTCAGGAAACGAAAACTAATGATCAAATTGTTCCAGTCCAGTCAACCAGGCACAGACCGGCAGGAAGTGCGTCTCAGGTGGTTTCACCGTTGTCGAACCTTTAGGGATGAAGGATTTATGTATCCCTTTTTATATTATATTTAAATTCTCAAACACATTATGATGCTGTTGTTTCCAGAATCGACATAAACTTAGCGGTGTTAAGACGTATATTTTTATTCAGTAATTATCATTCAAATAAATTTGTAACTATTTTCCGTGTAGAAATAAAAACTTTATTTTTTTAAGTTATTTTCGAAAAGGAAAATATTACTGCGTACCAGAAGCAAAAGGAAACATCATCAGTAGATAGACATCAAAGCGATTTCTTCAGATATGACTGACTCATTGTTTATGTAAACAAGTAGAACGTATTGTGATTTATTTTGGTGCATTTAAAGACATTTATTTTCGGTGAAACAAATTGGTTATCGGAAGTGGAATGAAGTGAATTTTAATTAATAGGTACACCCAGAAGTATGTAAGAATTGGACGAGAAAGTATTCAAACAAGTTACTTATAAGTTAGACAAGAAAATAAGTCAGATCTTGGAAAAACGTTTCAAGGAGAAACAAGTTCGAGAGGAAAACCAACAAAGGTTAGTGCAGTCTTTAGATGAGATACCAAAAATTGATTAGAAAACCATTCACTAACATAGAAGAAAATCAACATAACCACAATGTCATTACCATAAAAGATGAACAGCAAAACCTTGTCTCTACCACGAAAAGTATAGAGCAAAATTTAATTGACGGGTTATTTTGTAAATTACAAGGTAAGCACAAATATTACAAGAAAAGAAACAAGATGAACTAAAAAATTTTGAATTAAAAAGACAAGGTGAACTTAAAAATTGTAATTAAAAAGGTAAGATGAAATTAAAATATTAGGAGAAAAACCGAAGGCTGAATTAAAAAGACAGCAACAATTTGAACAACTAATGCAATTAGTAATAACAGGTAACAAAGCAGTTACTCAGAAAATACAGATTATGGAATCAGATATATAGCAATAAATGATGAAATTGAGGTCCTAAATAATTCAATGTATAGACGTCATGACATCAATTCAATTCAAAGCAAAGTACAATGTAAACTTAGCTGTTCAAATTGGAGTGGAAACGGTGATTAACAAGATTCAACAATACTTAAAAAGAGGAAGATATCAGTACACCTTAAGTACCAAAGGTTCCTTTATGAAAGCACCCACATTTGCTAGTACTTCATCTTGACCTAAGTTCAAACGACAATCTGAAACAGTGGCTGCAGTTAATGGTTGGGATAGCAGTAGTTAAACAAAGCGGTTTCTGGACCGGAAGTGGGCATAAAGGTAACCAGTCATCGAGTTCTCGCCGGGAGCTGTTGGTAGTTGTTGTTCGGATAAGAAGGAGACATTGGAAAGAAGAAGAAGACATTGGGGGTGGTCGTAGGGGTGCGCGAAAGACATTTGGGTGTGCCGCAGAGGTGCGCGCCATCTGTTGTTAATAAATGAAAGCCATTGTATTGTGGGTTGCGTGCGTTGCAGAGGTGCGCGCCATCTGTTGTCAATAATTGAAAGCCACTGTATTGTGGGTTGCAGGGGTGCACGCCATCTGTTATTGGTTGTGGTGGTTACAGAGAAAAAAAGCTAAATACTTGGCCGGGTATCGAACGCGGCTTGCCTGATTACAAAGTCAGGTACCCAGCGAGCTGCGCTAATGCGGTTAATCGAGAAATGTTTATTTGAAAAGGGATAGTACATGCCCGTTGCGCGGGCGCGTGTTTTTGGGTGTTGTTCGGTTGGATATTTGGCGGCTGGATGGGAGGATATGGTATTTTGTTGTCTGTAAAAAAAATTTAAAATCTTGGTATTTTGTTGTCTGTAAAAAAATGTAAAATCTTTTGCTTAAGCCTGCATGCGCGAGAACGTCCACTCCTTCGAGTCTATAGTTTTCGTAAGCGACCGCCTACCTGCGCAAGAACGGCAACTCCTTCGAGTCTCTGATTTTGTCTCATGATTCAAGGCATTGAACGCCTGCATGCGCGAGAACGTCCACTCCTTCGAGTCTATAGTTTTCGTAAGCGAGCGCCTACCTGCGCAAGAACGGCAAATCCTTCGAGTCTCTGATTTTGTCGGATGATTCAAGGCCGAGCGTAATAATATTGAGACTTGGAAAATTTTTTAATGATGAATTAAGAATTTGATGTTATGGTTTTTAGTAGCCTGCTAATAATTTATAGAATAAAGTAACGAACGAGGTTCAAGATGAGCATAGTGTCTCACCAACTATGTTGATAGCAGATCGATAAAAATGACTTTACTTAAATCAAGCTTTATAATATTCACATTAATTTTGAAAAATGTCTTGTACGCTAATATACCTTATGGAACCAAGGACATGGCTGTATGCCCTTCAGGGAACTGTTTGAACCGCTCCAACTATACATTGATGGCTCGAGATAGATTAAACGATGGACAGTTGCCTGTATATTTTGCTCGCCTTTCAAACACAACAAAAAATTTCAAACTGAAGCTGATATTTTCTGATGACACTGAAGGTGACACTGACTGGATTTCAGCAGCATCTTGCCAAGATTAAAAAACTTTACTATCGAACAGCTCAATGACTATACGTGATGCCAACCTACAAGAGGAGCTCCACAAAGTGCTAATTCTTATTTGTGTAACACTATCTACAATTACAATATTATTACTTAAATTAATTGTGAAATGTATCAACATTTTCTTTTGCACATCGTACTGGATCATTGCAGCGGCAGTGAAAAATGCATGGAGAGTCAGAAGGTTCCAGTTTAACAGCGCCTTAGTAGATAGAACAGGAGAACAACAGACCACTTTTTATGGGACTAAAATCACTTTTTGAAATCGAGCTGGTACGCGGTGGAATCGCCTCGGGCGCGTTATTTATTGCATGTGTATGTATGAATAATGTGTGTATTGTTTGGTAATGTATGTGTAATTAAAAATACACGTGTAATTGTTGAGATAATTATTATTATTTAGTTAAAGACTTGTACCAGCGCATCCGCCATAATACACGCGACACCTCCACATTTGGTCGCCTATGAACAGGGGTCATTAGCATTGATATCCCATCAAGGTCAGCCGGCTGGATTCACGATTTTTGCAAGTAATGGCTTGTAAACGGTTGACGTCACTGTTGGAATCGCGTTTCGCGATTTTTACGAGTACAGACTTGTTTTTGCAAAGATCAAGGTGCTGGGTATGGGGTCAAGAGACTGCGATCATTTTGAAGGTCAACTAGTCGGATTCCGACCAGCCATTTGATTTTTTGCAATTTCAGGTGGATTGTTGAAATTAGAGGGAACATATAAACGAGAGTATTAGAAAGATTATGTTTTATTAAAATTATAAAAAATTTTGTACAATTTTTTTAAATCTATTCGAGCTACTATGTTAAGAGGAATTATTATGTCAGAATTATTGCTTTTATTTTTGTGAATAAATAAATGGTTTTCTCCGTCCTCTGCCCATATGGTGACCCGTAAATTGTTGTCATAATCTTCGGAAACCAGTACGTTGTTGTCATCTCTGTACTCACTGATAAAATGTAGAAATTTTTCAAACCTAGCTGGCGTAAAAGTAACAGATGATGTTTCTTCTTTTGGAAATGGATTCGGTTGATTGGACTGATCTTGAAGAACAGTTGCATGATTATTTGACCGCAGGACTACTTTCTCAGTGGTAAATACTATTACCAGAAAATGTTCGAATTTGTAGTGAGCTACTAAGTAGGTGGGTGTAATTCTCTTTATAGTTTTTCTGTTAGTAAAATTAAAGCGATGGTTGTTTGAGATAAGGCCACTGTAAGACATCTTACTCACTTCAAGAGATACTGCGGGGATACGTGTTTGCGTTGAAATGTATGTTGTTCAGTACCACTACCACGAATGCGGTTGACTCTCCCACCCGAGATAAATTAAATAATAATAAAAAAAATTGCCAGAAATGTTAGCCGAGAGATGGGATCGAACCGGGGACCTGTGATGGGGAATATACTTACCTCTGTGATTAACTTGGCGCTCTTTCTACTCGGCCATTTCTGGGTGAATACAAAATAGGGTGTAAAGGTATAAGTATTGCATTATAAAATTGTTAACTGAAGAATAAAGACGTATACGTCATTTTCAATAATGATATTAGTGAAAGCTAGTATTACTACTGGTTTTGTGATATTGACTTTTATCGTTGATGTGTTGCGTGTGTAGCAGGGGTGCGCCCCATCTGTTGATGGTTGTGGTGGTTAGAAAGAAAAAAAGCTGTGGTAGGGTTTTGAGCCCGGGAATCTCGCATGGGAGTGATCGTTCCGAGCATCTAAGCTATATGGTTATTAATATAACAGTTTCTTCGGGAGAATAGGTATCTGAGTGTTGAAGGTAAATTTTTAATAGGTTGAAATTTAATCAATAGAGTATGCTATTAGGTTGTATGCTTGACATGTGTAGTGATGTTGTGTGACTGTAAACATGCGCAATGATATTATGTGACTGTTAGACATGTGCAGTGATGTTATGTAACTCTTAGACATGCGCAGTGATGTTGTGTGACTGTTAGACATGTGCAGTGATGTTGTGTGAGTGATAGACTTGCAAAAGGTTAAATTGTATATGAAAACGTATACAAATAAGCTCTCGTCCCATACATCAACAGACATTTTTGGCGGGAAGCTTAAAAATATGTACGAAAACGGTATTTAGATGTAGGTTATCAGAGTGGTAGATTAACAGATTCAACTATCGAAAATAATAGTTGATATCTTATAGAAGGAATGGAAGGAACAATATAGTAGAAATGGGATAGTGGGAAACGAGATTACAGGCAACGAGATTGCTGGAACAGGATAGAGGAAACAGTAGGTATATGCTTGAAGTTGGTTGGCAGAACGCAGGAAACGAAAATGGATGGAACGATATAGCGGAGCGGGATGTTTGAAGTTGGTTGACTGAAGGCTGGAAACGGGAATGGTATGAATGACCTAGTGGGATCGGGAACAAAATAGCTGGAACAGGATAGTGGAAAGGAGCGCGCGGGATGGTTGGTCCAGAGACGAAACAAATGGGTTGGAGCCACTACAAAAGCTAGAAACGGCTCATAAAAACGACTGGAACCGTAGAAATCGCTGTTGGAAATGGTTGGAGTCACTGCAAATGCTAGAAACGGCATATAGAAACGACTAGAACCATAGAAACGGCTGCTGGAAATGGTTGAAGCTACTACAAAAGCTAGAAACGACCCATAGAAACGACTGGGATAGTAAAAATGGTTGGTAGAATGGTCGGAACCACTACAAAAACTAGAAACGTCCTGTAAAAACAACTGGAACAGTAGAAACGGCTGGTAGAATGGTTGGAGCCACTACAAAAGCTAGAAATGTCCCGTAGAAACGACTGGAAACTTAGACATTGCTGCTGGAAATGGTTGGAACCTCTACAAATGCTAGAAACGGTCCGTGGAAACAACTGGAACCGTAGAAACGGATGGTAGAATGGTTGGAGCCACTACAAAAGCTAGAAATGTCCCGTAGAAACGACTGAAAACTTAGAAATGGTTGGTAGAATGGTTGGTGCCGCTACAAAAACTAGAAACGTCCCATAAAAACAACTGGGGCAGTAGAAACAGCTGGTAGAATAGTTGGAGCCACTACAAAAGCTAGAAACGTTCCGTAGAAACGACTGGGACAGTAGAAACGGCTGGTAGAAATGGTTGGAGACGCTACAAAAGCTATACACTTCCCGTAGAAATGACTGGGACAGTAGAAACGCGTGGTAGAAATGGTTGAAGCCCCTACAAAGGTAGAAACGTCCCGTACAAGTCATACAAATGTTGGAAATGGTAGGTTAGTTGGAAACGGGCAACAAATGCTAGAAACGGTAGGAAGGTTGAAGCAGGAACGTTAGAAAGGTCTTAATGAGAATGCTGAGAACGACGTAATTGAAAGTAGGAAATGAGAGGGTGGTTGGATCAGGAATGTTGGAAAAGACATAAAGTTGGATTGTTAGAACATGCGCTGTAGAGTTGTGATGGGAATGTGAGAAATAGGATGGTAGGAATACGAATTCTAGAAACGTGAATGCAGGATGTTTGAATAGAAATATCTGAAACAAACAGACTGAAGGGTAGTCAGCAGCAAATGTTACTAGATTGTTAGAAGGATAAAAAGTTTGAATGTTGAGAAAATTGTTGGGAATGGCGGGATTTCTATTGAGTGATTAGAAGATTGCATCAACAGAGTTACTAGTCAACCACAACTAAAAAGTGTTATTCAAATAATAGTTTTGTCACAGAATTTGTCACTGGAAAAGGTTACTAGACAGACGCAACTGTCGTGAACCACAGTCAAATCAGTGTTATCAAAATGATATAGGGCTCAAAGTGATAAAGAGCGTCCTAGGATAGATGGCAAGAACAAAGATTACAAATTCGGAATGGGTGAAGTCTAGTAGTTAGGTTCAGGGAGGTTGTAAATTTTACTTGAATCGTATTAAAACATAATACCTTTTAACTGACGCTGATATATCATGTGTTGCTTGCTCCCTTTTTCTGTGACGACACACGATACATCCTTTAGTTATGTTAACGAAGACATAAGTTTCAGTTCGTTTGCAACAATTGATTAGATGTATATGAAGCAACAAGACGTCCAACTACTTATCGAAAATTTCGACTTTGTTTTAGGTTCGGCCGATCCTAACCTACCCTAATCTTAAGTCGTTCAATCGATCCTAATCTAACCTCAGTTGATACCATCTAACTGCCCTGTTTGAAAGACCTCCCTCCCCTTTTACTATGACGTGATAAGCCTCGTTGGTTGGTTACTTATTACTAAGAGCTAACAGAACCATACATCTCTGCTTTTCGCGGTTGATGGACTTGGGAGCTACACGATGAACTACTTCGTTCCTCAAGCGTTTCACTACCTGAGACTGTATTTATTCTATTAGAAACAACGTTCAGAACTACATGATGACGTTCCGATGTCTTGACAGATTCCTTATTTAAAAGGTTTTTCATAATTATTACAGACCCCAGCGAATTATTTACGTTTGTGTTTGGTATCAACAAACTACTTAAATTGTGAATAATGATCTTACTGCATTCAAAATTTTACAAATGAAACACTGTTGCTATAATGCTATAGACATATTCTCGGTAACTAGTACTCAACTGTCTAATTGTTTTATTATTTAAATGGAAATAGAACAATCTCACTTGAATTGTTTTAAAGAGTGGCGTTCTTTTCACTAAGCTGAATCGAAAGCTTTTATAATCAGTGCAGAATGATTTAGCCTTATGTATTTCTCATTGTCTTCAATCATTTTGACACAGTTCATTAAAGAGAGTAAGTGACATTTTCCATATATTGTATGCCTTATATGAATAAGGTTTCTTATTATAGGTTAAGGTGTGTTAGAGTCCTAGTACGCATTCCATCCCTAATGATTGACATGTTGAGGTCTCGTGGTCTGTTTGAATAAACCAATGAGAGAGGAATCATTTTGATAGATACTTAAGCGTAATTTGACAACAGATCTCTTCTTTCATGTTTTCTGTGAGACAGAGTGAGACAACATATTCCTTGAACAGGTTATGTTTCTTGTTATATAGAGGAAATGACCGACTAATGACGCCGCAGAGAAAAAAAAGATTACCATATTTCCTTCGATCTCAGAAAAGTATGGCTTTGATCTTAAGTGACAAATGCTTCCTATGTTATAATCCAAAAGCAGACATATGAGTTATATATACTAATGGCAGGTGGTCTGCTGATAAACTAGGCAATGACAGTGATGACGTCACAGAAATTGATACTCATGACAATGCTGTTCAATAGCACATTTTTGATTCAATATATATATTCCTGGAGTAAACTTTTCAATTTCATACAATATGCTTATAAACTTATGGATTATGTTTCCGTTATTTGTTGTGATGGAGATCGATGCTGACCGATAATTATAATTGGATAACACGAGGCCTGGTTACAGCTTTCTTTTGTCTTATATTGCTTCTAGTATGTTCACAATTATAACCCTGTGAGTTGATAGTTTTAAATTTGTATGTGTGTAGTTTAATAGGTTGGTTACGTTTTCTTAAATGTTATTCATTATGTATACACTCGTGCATAGGAATGTGTTTTCTATTATCTAACACTCGTACATCTTACAAACAAATTCGTGTTGTTCACATTGATATTGAAGGATGACATGGCAACACATGGTTTAAGGGCTTTTGTTTGTTGCACAATGAAGTCCACCCATTCTTGACCAAGATTTTCTGGCCTGTTGAATGAAGCTTAACTCCATCAAGGTGAAACGACACTTGAATGTGAAAGACCCTCTATGTTCAATTCTAAATCTACATGATTCAAAACAAAAAATATTTAAACCATAAGACTTTTATTTCACAGTTTAGATTGACAATTCTTTCCACTAACAGTAATTTAATTCAAAGCAAAGTGTTATTGGAAGAACAATATTGTTACATCAAACACCCTTACAGTATTTCAAATGATTGATTGATACTCTAAGATAGGAATAAATTCATTCCTAATTGATACTTCTGTTTTGACAAATTATAACCTTCGCTAATATCTTCACTCGAGGTTAAAAAACTGCAATAATTGATAGTGATGCAGATATTCAATAAAGCACAAACATCGGATATTTTTACAATATTTGAATGATTAATTTCAATTTAACACGAATTTCTACTGCAGTAGAAATCATTCAAATATTCTAAAAATATCCGATGTTTGTGCTTTATTGGATACCTGCATCACTATCAATTATTGCGGTTTTTTAACCTCGAGTGAAGATATTAGCGAAGGTTATAATTTGTCAAAACAGAAGTATCAATTAGGAATGAATTTATTCGTATCTTAGAGTATCAATCAATCATTTGAAATACTGTAAGGGTGTTTGATGTAACAATATTGTTCTTCCAATAACACTTTGCTTTGAATTAAATTACTGTTAGAGTTGTCAATCTAAACTGTGAAATAAAAGTCTTATGGTTTGAATATTTTTTGTTTTGAATCATGTAGATTTAGAATTGAACATGGAGGGTCTTTCACATTCAAGTGTTGTTTCACCTTGATGGAGTTAAGCTTCATTCAACAGGCCAGAAAATCTTGATCAAGAATGGGTGGACTTCATTGTGCAACAAACAAAAGCCGTTAAACCATGTGTTGCCATGTCATCCTTCAATATCAATGTGAACAACACGAATTTGTTTGTAAGATGTACGAGTGTTAGGTAATAGAAAACACATTCCTATGCACGAGTGTATACATAATGAATAACATTTAAGAAAACGTAACCAACCTATTAAACTACACACATACAAATTTAAAACTATCAACTCACAGGGTTATAATTGTGAACATACTAGAAGCAATATAAGACAAAAGAAAGCTGTAACCAGGCCTCGTGTTATCCAATTATAATTATCGGTCAGCATCGATCTCCATCACAACAAATAACGGAAACATAATCCATAAGTTTATAAGCATATTGTATGAAATTGAAAAGTTTACTCCAGGCATATATATATTGAATCAAAAATGTGCTATTGAACAGCATTGTCATGAGTATCAATTTCTGTGACGTCATCACTGTCATTGCCTAGTTTATCAGCAGACCACCTGCCATTAGTATATATAACTCATATGTCTGCTTTTGGATTATAACATAGGAAGCATTTGCCACTTAAGATCAAAGCCATAATTTTCTGAGATCGAAGGAAATATGGTAATCTTTTTTTTCTCTGCGGCGTCATTAGTCGGTCATTTCCTCTATATAACAAGAAACATAACCTGTTCAAGGAATATGTTGTCTCACTCTGTCTCACAGAAAACATGAAAGAAGAGATCTGTTGTCAAATTACGCTTAAGTATCTATCAAAATGATTCCTCTCTCATTGGTTTATTCAAACAGACCACGAGACCTCAACATGTCAATCATTAGGGATGGAATGCGTACTAGGACTCTAACACACCTTAACCTATAATAAGAAACCTTATTCATATAAGGCATACAATATATGGAAAATGTCACTTACTCTCTTTAATGAACTGTCTCAAAATGATTGAAGACAATGAGAAATACATAAGGCTAAATCATTCTGCACTGATTATAAAAGCTTTCGATTCAGCTTAGTGAAAAGATTTCCACTGCACGAACGCCACTCTCTAAAACAATTCAAGTGAGATTGTTCTATTTCCATTTAAATAATAAAACAATTAGACAGTTGAGTACTAGTTACCGAGAATATGTCTATAGCATTATAGCAACATTGTTTCATTTGTAAAATTTTGAATGCAGTAAGATCATTATTCACAATTTAAGTAGTTTATTGATACCAAACACAAACGTTAATAATTCGCTGGGGTCTGTAATAATTATGAAAAACCTTTTAAATAAGGAATCTGTCAAGACATCGGAATGTCATCATGTAGTTTTGAACTTTGTTTCTAATAGAATACAGTCTCAGATAGTGAAACGCTTGAGGAACGAAGTAGTTCATCGTGTAGCTCCCAAGTCCATCAACCGCGAAAAGCAGAGATGTATGGTTCTGTTAGCTCTTAGTAATAAGTAACCAACCAACGAGGCTTATCACGTCATAGTAAAAGGGGAGGGAGGTCTTTCAAACAGGGCAGTTAGATGGTATCAACTGAGGTTAGATTAGGATCGATTGAACGACTTAAGGTTAGGGTAGGTTAGGATCGGCCGAACCTACAACAAAGTCGAAATTTTCGATAAGTAGTTGGACGTCTTGTTGCTTCATATACATCTAATCAATTGTTGCAAACGAACTGAAACTTATGTCTTCGTTAACATAACTAAAGGATGTAAAGGGAGCAAGCAACATATTATGATATATCAGCGTCAGTTAAAAGGTATTATGTTTTAATACGATTCAAGTAAAATTTACAACCTCCCTGAACCTAACTACTAGACTTCACCCATTCCGAATTTGTAATCTTTGTTCTAGCCATCTATCCTAGGACGCTCTTTATCACTTTGAGCCCTATATCATTTTGATAACACTGATTTGACTGTAGTTCACGACAGTTGCGTCTGTGTCTAGTAACCTTTTCCAGTGACAAATTCTGTGACAAAACTATTATTTGAATAACACTTTTTAGTTGTGGTTGACTAGTAACTCTGTTGATGCAATCTTCTAATCACTCAATAGAAATCCCGCCATTCCCAACAATTTTCTCAACATTCAAACTTTTTATCCTTCTAACAATCTAGTAACAGTTGCTGCTGACTACCCTTCAGTCTGTTTGTTTCAGATATTTCTATTCAAACATCCTGCATTCACGTTTCTAGAATTCGTATTCCTACCATCCTATTTCTCACATTCCTATCACAACTCTACAGCGCATGTTCTAACAATCCAACTTTATGTCTTTTCCAACATTCCTGATCCAACCACCCTCTCATTTTCTACTTTCTATTACCTACCTACCGTTTCTAGCATTTGTTGCCCGTTTCCAACTAACCTACCATTTCCAACATTTGTATGACTTGTACGGGACGTTTCTAGCTTTTGTAGGGGCTTCAACCATTTCTACCAGGCGTTTCTACTGTCCCAGTCGTTTCTACGGAACGTTTCTAGCTTTTGTAGTGGCTCCAACTATTCTACCAACCATTTCTAAGTTTCCAGTCGTTTCTACGGGACATTTCTAGCTTTTGTAGTGGCTCCAACCATTCTACCATCCGTTTCTACGGTTCCAGTTGTTTCCACGGACCGTTTCTAGCATTTGTAAAGGTTCCAACCATTTCCAGCAGCGATTTCTAAGTTTCCAGTCGTTTCTACGGGACATTTCTAGCTTTTGTAGTGGCTCCAACCCTTTCTACCAGGGATTTCTAAGTTTCTATTCGTTTCTGCGAAACATTTTTAGCTTTTGTAGTGGCTCCAACCATTCTACCAGCCGTTACCACTGTTCCAGTTGTTTTTACAGGACGTTTCTAGTTTTTGTACTGGTTCCGACCATTCTACCAACCATTTCTACTATCCCAGTCGTTTCTATGGGTCGTTTCTAGCTTTTGTAGTGGCTTCAACCATTTCCAGCAGCCGTTTCTATGGTTCTAGTCGTTTCTTTATGCCGTTTCTAGCATTTGTAGTGACTCCAACCATTTCCAACAGCGATTTCTACGGTTCCAGTCGTTTTTATGAGCCGTTTCTAGCTTTTGTAGTGGCTCCAACCCATTTGTTTCGTCTCTGGTCCAACCATCCCGCGCGCTCTTTTCCACTATCCTGTTCCAGCTATTTTGTTCCCGATCCCACTAGGTCATTCATACCATTCCCGTTTCCAGCCTTCAGTCAACCAACTTCAAACATCCCGCTCCGCTATATCGTTCCATCCATTTTCGTTTCCTGCGTTCTGCCAACCAACTTCAAGCATATACCTACTGTTTCCTCTATCCTGTTCCAGCAATCTCGTTGCCTGTAATCTCGTTTCCCACTATCCCATTTCTACTATATTGTTCCTTCCATTCCTTCTATAAGATATCAACTATTATTTTCGATAGTTGAATCTGTTAATCTACCACTCTGATAACCTACATCTAAATACCGTTTTCGTACATATTTTTAAGCTTCCCGCCAAAAATGTCTGTTGATGTATGGGACGATAGCTTATTTGTATACGTTTTCATATACAATTTAACCTTTTGCAAGTCTATCACTCACACAACATCACTGCACATGTCTAACAGTCACACAACATCACTGCGCATGTCTAAGAGTTACATAACATCACTGCACATGTCTAACAGTCACATAATATCATTGCGCATGTTTACAGTCACACAACATCACTACACATGTCAAGCATACAACCTAATAGCATACTCTATTGATTAAATTTCAACCTATTAAAAATTTACCTTCAACACTCAGATACCTATTCTCCCGAAGAAACTGTTATATTAATAACCATATAGTTTAGATGCTCGGAACGATCACTCCCATGCGAGATTCCCGGGCTCAAAACCCTACCACAGCTTTTTTTCTTTCTAACCACCACAACCATCAACAGATGGGGCGCACCCCTGCGACACACGCAACACATCAACGATAAAAGTCAATATCACAAAACCAGTAGTAATACTAGCTTTCACTAATATCATTATTGAAAATGACGTATACGTCTTTATTCTTCAGTTAACAATTTTATAATGCAATACTTATACCTTTACACCCAGAAATGGCCGAGTAGAAAGAGCGCTAAGTTAATCACAGAGGTAAGTATATTCCCCATTACAGGTCTCCGGTTCGATCCCATCTCTCGGCTAACATTTCTGGCAATTTTTTTTATTATTTAATTTATCTCTGGTGGGAGAGTCAACCGCATTCGTGGTAGTGGTACTGAACAACATACATTTCAACGCAAACACGTATCCCCGCAGTATCTCTTGAAGTGAGTAAGATGTCTTACAGTGGCCTTATCTCAAACAACCATCGCTTTAATTTTACTAACAGAAAAACTATCAAGAGAATTACACCCAGCTACTTAGTAGCTAACTACAAATTCGAAAATTTTCTGGAAATAGTACTTACCGGTGAAAAAGTAGTCCTGCGGTCAAATAATCATGCAGCTGTTCTTCAGGTCAGTCCAATCAACCGAATCCATTTCCAAAAGAAGAAACATCATCTGTGACTTTTACGCCAGCTAGGTTTGAAAAATTTCTACATTTTATCAGTGAGTACAGAGATGACAACAACGTACTGGTTTCCGAAGATTATGACAACAATTTACGGGTCACCATATGGGCAGAGGACGGAGAAAACCATTTATTTATTCACAAAAATAAAAGCAATAATTCTGACATAATAATTCCTCTTAACATAGTAGCTCGAATAGATTTAAAAAAATTGTACAAAATTTTTTATAATTTTAATAAAACATAATCTTTCTAATACTCTCGTTTATATGTTCCCTCTAATTTCAACAATCCACCTGAAATTGCAAAAAATCAAATGGCTGGTCGGAATCCGACTAGTTGACCTTCAAAATGATCGCAGTCTCTTGACCCCATACCCAGCACCTTGATCTTTGCAAAAACAAGTCTGTACTCGTAAAAATCGCGAAACGCGATTCCAACAGTGACGTCAACCGTTTACAAGCCATTACTTGCAAAAATCGTTAATCCAGCCGGCTGACCTTGATGGGATACCAATGCTAATGACCCCTGTTCATAGGCGACCAAATGTGGAGGTGTCGCGTATATTATGGCGGATGCGCTGGTACAAGTCTTTAACTAAATAATAATAATTAACTCAACAATTACACGTGTATTTTTAATTACACATACATTACCAAACAATACACACATTATTCATATACACATGCAATAAATAACGCGCCCGAGGCGATTCCACCGCGTACCAGCTCGATTTCAAAAAGTGATTTTAGTCCCATAAGAAAAAGTGGTCTGTTGTTCTCCTATTCTATCTACTACGGCGCTGTTGAACTGGAACCTTCTGACTCTCCATGCATTTTTCACTGCCGCTGCAATGATCCAGTACGATGTGCAAAAGAAAATGTTAATGTAGTTTATTATTGGCTTCTGAATAGTATTTTACATAAATAAAACATTGTATATAACTGTGTTTTAATTATTCATTCTTTTCCTTATACATTTCACAATTAATTTAAGTAATAATATTGTAATTGTAGATAGTGTTACACAAATAAGAATTAGCACTTTGTGGAGGTCCTCTTGTAGGTTGGCATCACGTATAGTCATTGAGCTGTTCGATAGTAAAGTTTTTTCATCTTGACAAGATGCTGCTGAAATCCAGTCAGTGTCATCTTCAGTGTCATCAGAAAATATCAGCTTCAGTTTGAAATTTTTTGTTGTGTTTGACAGCCGAGCAAAATATACAGGCAACTGTCCATTGTTTAATCTATCTCGAGCCATCAATGTATAGTTGGAGCGGTTCAAACAGTTCCCTGAAGGGCATACAGCCATGTCCTTGGTTCCATAAGGTATATTAGCGTACAAGACATTTTTCAAAATTAATGTGAATATTATAAAGCTTGAATTAAGTAAAGTCATTTTTATCGATCTGCTATCAACAGTAGTTGGTGAGACATTATGCTCATCTTGAACCTCGTTCGTTACTTTATTCTATAAATTATTAGCAGGCTACTAAAAACCATAACATCAAATTCTTGATTCATCATTAAAAATTTTTCCAAGTCTCAATATTATTACGCTCGGCCTTGAATCATCCGACAAAATCAGAGACTCGAAGGAGTTGCCGTTCTTGCGCAGGTAGGCGCTCGCTTACGAAAACTATAGACTCGAAGGAGTGGACGTTCTCGCGCATGCAGGCGTTCAATGCCTTGAATCATGAGACAAAATCAGAGACTCGAAGGAGTTGCCGTTCTTGCGCAGGTAGGCGGTCGCTTACGAAAACTATAGACTCGAAGGAGTGGACGTTCTCGCGCATGCAGGCTTAAGCAAAAGATTTTAAATTTTTTTACAGGCAACAAAAACCAAGATTTTAATTTTTTTACAGACAACAAAATACCATATCCTCCCATCCAGCCCCCAAATATCCAACCGAACAACGCCCAAAAACACGCGCCCGCGCAACGGGCATGTACTATACCGTTTCAAATAAACATTTCTCGATTAACCGCATTAGCGCAGCTCGCTGGGTACCTGAGTTTGTAATCAGGCAAGCCGCGTTCGATACCCGGCCAAGTATTTAGCTTTTTTTCTCTGTAACCACCACAACCAATAACAGATGGCGTGCACCCCTGCAACCCACAATACAGTGGCTTTTAATTATTGACAACAGATGGCGCGCACCTCTGCAACGCACGCAACCCACAATACAATGGCTTTCATTTATTAACAACAGATGGCGCGCACCTCTGCGGCACACCCAAATGTCTTTCGCGCACCCCTACGACCACCCCCAATGTCTTCTTCTTCTTTCCAATGTCTCCTTCTTATCCAAACAACAACTACCAACAGCTCGGCAGCAGCTCCCGGCGAGAACTCGATGACTGGTTACCTTTATGCCCACTTCCGGTCCAGAACTATTGATAGCCTTAGGCGGTTAACATACTTAGCGTACCAGACCTACCAGAGGCTATCTAAAGTTTTATAAATGGTATTTGAGACTTTTGGAAATAGAGCCTATATGAACATGTCCAAATCAAAGGTACGAGCTGCTTCCATCAGTCAGGAAGCACCAGAGCCGACGCTTAGGGATCTTCTATTAGCAATGAAGAAAATAATTGAGACAGGACAGAAGCAAAAACCAAAGTCGTATTTTATTGTTGTAAACGCATAAGGCATCTCCAAAGTGACTGCAGAGTCAGGTCATCAGATAGAGTACGCCAAAACAATTATATCACCACCAGGAACAGTCAGCCAGTCAGTATAAATAGTCAAACGCTATGTAACCTTCCAATATCCCCAAGACAGGATACATCCGGGAATTTTGTCGAGATAGCAGCAGTCTAGTCGTCAAGGGACTATCAATGGCCGAGCGCAATCACCATCACTTTTAACACTGGCGCTGCTGTGCCCATTGCCAGGTCCAGCGTTTTGATGTCATCGGAAGCAACAACATTCAACTAAGAACAGTCACCGGCGAGTTCATGTCAATAAAGACTGATCTTATAGTGGGTATTAACTAGTTAGCCAACATGGGTTCATGTTTGATCCAAAACATGATGTTCTTTGACTCCTAAATGAGGAATTTGTAATAGTCTAGGATCCCGTATTAAGAAAATATACCCTCATATGTTAATTAGATAAAATAATGCTTTATACGCTTATGTCAATGTTATGAATCTATAAAAACAACGTCTGCCACCATAGGTCTGCTACAATTAATATTAAATAATCAATTAATAATTAATTTATTTATAATTTTTACCTATTCATGTAAATTGCAGGAAGCGACCATAAACTTTTAATATTTTATAATGTAAGCCTTGTTGTGATAGGCACCCGTCTTTATAACTGCTACATATATCTGCAGCCAGGTAAGAGCAGGTATAAAAATGTAAATTATTTCCCTCACCTGTTAATTAAAAATTTCCAGTGCTGAATTAAATCGCCTCAAATTCTAAACTCAATAATGCATGGCAGTTGTATAAAAATCTGATGCAGCCAGAGATAAAGAATTAAAAAGAAAATTTACGGTAACTATGGGTGCTCGATTCGAAGAGACTATGACTAAGGATAGTGTAAAATTAATGCGCGCGCATCATAGATCTGTTTAAATGTACTTTAGTTTTTTTATTCAATTAAAAGTCCACTACAGCCCAGATCAAATGATTATTTGGCGCATATGAAAAATTACCACTTCAAAAAAGTCAGATTATTGGGAGAATGATTATTTGATCACAGCTTTGGGAAACAAAAAAATTTTTATAACAGTTGAAGAAAAATGTTTCTCCTATTATGTTAGTGATAATCCCGTAATTAAGTCAGAAGAAGTTGATTTACTTTGACACCATGAAGAAGCAGATACCCGCATAATGTTTCACATTTATAAAGCACCACTATATTCTAAAGTACTAGATATAGATGTATTGATTGTTATTCTAGGAAATATACATAAAGTTCTGGGCAAAACAATTTGGCTAGCTGGGTCATCGTCTAAAAAATCAACTGTTCCGAGTTAGCGTCAACATTGGGTCCTCAATTATGTCTCTCACTGCCTGCATTTCATGACTACAGAGGCTGCGATTATACTGCAGCTTTTTACAATAAAGGAAAAGCTCGACCATTCAAGATTTTGGCAAAAACTAAGAATTATCAGGAAGTATTCGCATCGTTGACGGATGAAATAGACATTTTCTCGGAAAAAAAAATGCAAGCTGTTGAAGAAATTACATGTTTAATGTATGAAGTACTGTATTTGCGTTAATGACGCTAGACACAGAATTTTCCAAAAAGCGTATGCGTCTGCTAATAACAATGAGCAATTTTTAAAAAAAGTTAAAATTTTTGATTCGATGCTGATTCCACCTTGCTGGAAATCTTTGGAAAAAAAGTTCTGAGAACGATATTTGTTAACTCCATGTGGTTGAACGCTACTAATGAGGACTGTATTAAACTAAATCCGAAGCAGTGTGGTTGGTTTAAAGAAGGTAATTTGAAGCCTCGATGGTTTATTAGAGATGCAACACCGCTTCAAATTGAAGATATTTTACAAGAGAGAAACAATTCTGATGAAGATAATAATGAAAACGGAGTAAACGACTCAGATGACGATGGAGAAAGTTCACCGCGCTACAGCCAAGAATTAGGTGACAATGTTGCAACTTCTGACGAATCAGAAGAAGAATAGGAATTTATTTTCGTTTTTAAAATATTTTAAACATAATATTATTGTACTAATTTTGTATTTGAAATGTTTTGCATAACAACACTCTAAAAATAAATACTTACAACGAATATTTTACAACAATCATTTATTTGAGCGTATAGGGATTATAATTAAAACATTTTATAAACAAAAATTTAATTATTTAAGCACAACGAAAACTTCCCGGTAAGTGTAAATAATAGTTGTTTTTTAAGCTATATTTTTTTAATCTCTCAACTGAAAACCTATAATTTTTAAATTATTCTTCCAGAAACTTAATATTGCACAGTATTCTGTAAATAAAAAAAATTAAAGTACATTTAAACAGATCTATGATGCGCGGGCATTAATTTTACACTATCCTTGTTTATAGAAGGAATTAATACTGTTCTGTCTCTCTCTTCGAATCGAGCTCCCATAGTTACGTAAATTTTTTTTTAATTCTTTATCTCTGGCTGCATCCGATTTTTATACAACTGCCAAGCATTATTGAGTTAAGAATTTGAGGCAATTTAATTCAGAACTGGAAATTTTTAATTAACAGGTGAGGGAAATAATTTACATTTTTATACTTGCTCGTACCTGTCTGCAGATACCTGTACCAGTCATAAAGACGGGTGCCTATCACAAAAAGGCTTATATTATAAAATAGTACCTGACTGACCGAGCATCACTCCTGAATTCAAGGTTTTATCATAAACGTACATATATCCAAATAATCCGACATTTGCTATGTAAACATTTTTTAAATCACGCTACAATTCCACTCGATTCCATATTCCAATAACCCTGTATATGCGACCGCTTTTTGCCATTCTACAAACGCTCTTGTTTCCAAAATCTTTCAATAATTCTACTTCGCCCTATATTTCAACCCATATATGTATATATATATATATATATATATATATATATATATATATATATATATATATATGTAATAATATGTATATATATATATATGTTTTAGGTGGTTTCCGGGAATTCATCCCCGTAGTTGATAACTGATCCCTGCCGGGATCGATGGTAAAATGTCGACGTTTCGGCAGAGTCACATCTGCTCTCTTCAGGTCGGTTCGCATAATTCTCGTAGCCTTCTGCTTTCGCTTCTAGTTACTCGAATAATAAGATATATATATATATATATATATATATATATATATATATATATATGGAAGTTGTTGCAAGCTACACTATAATACATTTATATTTTAACATTTTTGTAAACACTTTGTATAACTATTATTACCCCATATATGCAAATATTTTAAATCACACTGTATAACTATAATTTCGCAAAACCATATTTTTAAACTACCCTGTATATGCATTTGTTTATGGCCACCTATTGTATTTTTATTGAACCACCATATATACCTAATTATAATTCCAGTACATCCTATAGCAACAACCCTGCAGATGCTAATAAGCTACCCTATAGGCATAACATTCTATTAACATTTTTAGCGACCTGAATAACAATACTTTTACACCGCCCTGTATGTCAATTATCATTAATTTCGATCTGCTTATAAGGTACCCTACACAATTATTTTTTCTTGCTGTTTTCTAACCATACTATAATTCCATTTGACTCTATATTTTAACCATCCTGCATAGCAACTCTTATGGACCATCTAACATATTTTAAACGACCCTGTATAATTATCATTTTACACCACCAATTCATATAATATGCATCAAATTAACATGCGAAATCATGAGATCTTACTCATCAAAAAATTGCCTACCGTGCCAATTTTTTCACATTGAAAACTTGAAATTGAAATATGACGGAGACATAAAATACTTATATGTTCGGAACATACAACTACAATTTTATAATTACAATACATCCTATATTGCAACCATACTGTAAATGAAAATGCCAATTAACTGCACTATAGGTATAACATTTTATTAACTTTTTTAGCGACCCTGCATAACAATACTTTTACCCCGCCCTGTATGACAGCTATCATTTAATTTCCAACTGCTTATGGGGTACCCTATAAAATTATTTTTTCTCGCTTTTTTCTAACCATACTATGATTCCATTTGACGCTGTATTTTAACCATCCTGCATAGCAACTCTTATAGACCAGCTAACATATTTTCATAGACCGTGTATAATTATAATTTAATAAATCACAAATTCATATTATATGCATCAACTTAACATGCGAAATGATGAGATCTTACTCATTCAAAAATTGCCTACCATGCCAATTTTTTCACCATGAAAACTTGAAATATCTTGCTTTAAAAATATAATGCTAGGAAAATATGACGGAAGCATAAAATCGTTACATGTTCGGAACATACAAATACAATTTGTATTGAAAGAATATTTACAAGAACAATTTCACTCTATTCGAGTAACTAGAAGCGAAAGCAGAAGGCTACGAGAATTATGGGAACTGACCTGAAGATGGCAGATGTGACTCTGCCGAAACGTCGTCTTTTTACCATCGATCCCGGCAGGGATCAGTTATCAACTACGCGGATGAATTCCCGGAAACCACCTAATATATATATATATATATATATATATATATATATATACGGTTGATGATTTATTCCGGTGTACATCCGTTCGTCTGTATTCGTTTGAAAAGTAAGTAAGTGATTTTTCAAATAATATATATATATATATATATATATATATATATATGTTTGTGTATACTGTTTCACGGATGGAAATATGTGGTTGATGATTTATTCCGGTGTTCATCCCGTTCGTCTGTATTCGTTTGAAAAATCACTTACTTACTTTTCAAACGAATACAGACGAACGGATGTACACCGGAATAAATCATCAACCGTATATATATATATATATATATATATATATATATATATATATATATATATATATACCTAATAACATATATATATATATATATATATATATATATATGTTTTAGGTTGTTTCCGGGAATTCATCCGCGTAGTTGATAACTGATCCCTGCCGGGATCGATGGTAAAAAGACGACGTTTCGGCAGAGTCACATCTGCCCTCTTCAGGTCGGTTCGCATAATTCTGGTAGCCTTCTGATTTCGCTTCTAGTTACTCGAATAGAGTGAAATTGTATTTGTATGTTCCGAACATGTAACGATTTTATGCTTCCGTCATATTTCCCTAGCATTATATTTTTAAAGCAAGATATTTCAAGTTTTCATGGTGAAAAAATTGGCATGGTAGGCAATTTTTGAATGAGTAAGATCTCATCATTTCGCATGTTAAGTTGATGCATATAATATGAATTTGTGATTTATTAAATTATAATTATACACTGTCTATGAAAATATGTTAGCTGGTCTATAAGAGTTGCTATGCAGGATGGTTAAATGGTCAAATAGAATCATAGTATGGTTAGAAAAAAGCGAGAAAAAATAATTTTATAGGGTACCCCATAAGCAGTTGGAAATTAAATGATAGCTGTCATACAGGGCGGGGTAAAAGTATTGTTATGCAGGGTCGCTAAAAAAGTTAATAAAATGTTATACCTATAGTGCAGTTAATTGGCATTTTCATTTACAGTGTGGTTGCAATATAGGATGTATTGTAATTATAAAATTGTAGTTGTATGTTCCGAACATATAAGTATTTTATGTCTCCGTCATATTCCAATTTCAAGTTTTCAATGTGAAAAAATTGGCATGGTAGGCAATTTTTTGATGAGTAAGATCTCATGATTTCGCATGTTAATTTGATGCATATTATATGAATTGGTGGTGTAAAATGATAATTATACAGGGTCGCTTAAAATATGTTAGATGGTCCATAAGAGTTGCTATGCAGGATGGTTAAAATATAGAGTCAAATGGAATTATAGTATGGTTAGAAAACAGCGAGAAAAAATAATTGTGTAGGGTACCTTATAAGCAGATCGAAATTAATGATAACTGACATACAGGGCGGTGTAAAAGTATTGTTATTCAGGTCGCTAAAAAATGTTAATAGAATGTTATGCCTATAGGGTAGCTTATTAGCATCTGCAGGGTTGTTGCTATAGGATGTACTGGAATTATAATTAGGTATACATGGTGGTTCAAAAAAAAATACAATAGGTGGCCATAAACAAATGCATATACAGGGTAGTTTAAAAATATGGTTTTGCGAAATTATAGTTATACAGTGTGATTTAAAATATTTGCATATATGGGGTGGAGCGGAATAATAGTTATTCAAAGTGTTTACAAAAATGTTAAAATATAAATGTATTATAGTGTAGCTAGCAACAACTTGCATATATATATATATATATATATCTTATTATTCGAGTAACTAGAAGCGAAAGCAGAAGGCTACGAGAATTATGCGAACCGACCTGAAGAGAGCAGATGTGACTCTGCCGAAACGTCGACATTTTACCATCGATCCCGGCAGGGATCAGTTATCAACTACGCGGATGAATTCCCGGAAACCACCTAAAACATATATATATATATATATATATATATATATATATATATATATATATATACGGTTGATGATTTATTCCGGTGTACATCCGTTCGTCTGTATTCGTTTGAAAAGTAAGTAAGTGATTTTTCAAACGAATACAGACGAACGGGATGTACACCGGAATAAATCATCAACCACATATTTCCATCCGTGAAACAGTATACACAAACATATATATATATATATATATTATATTCACTTTGATTCAATTCACTTTTAAAAAAATTATTTATTTAGAAACATACAATATTAAAAGTGAACAATTAAAATAGTTAAAGTACTTGAATAACTTAATGCTATAAATGATATTATTTGAATGACAACACGAGAACGTTTCCAGTTGCATTTATAACATTGACAAAAGTGCTGATGCAAGTCAGCGTTTTTACTGGGTAAACGGACTCGTGTAGGTTTCCGGGAAGTTGTTTGCATATAATTCAAGATGAAATTTGATATCCCTGAGAAGTCACGTACGCTTTAAATTTCGTTGACTTCTCGACTGTGTGAACTAAGTGCTGATATATTTTGCATATAACAACTCCCCTTACATATCAAAAGTTGATGCTATAACATCAACTTTTAGGAACAGAACATAAAATAATATAAAATGATGTTTGAATGGTATGAATAATAAGTAATAAGTGTAATTTCGAAAAGATTGTTGAGGAGGTCTTGAATTATTTTGTCTATTCATGGGTTTTCTCTCCTCCAAATTTTTTTCCTGTAACAGATAAGTATTTAAAAAATTGTATATGTAGAACAAAGTGTAGTAAGGCAATTTCGTAAAATTGCCCGGATTACTGGCTGTCTGTAAGACAGCCAGTAATCCGGGCAATTTTACGAAATTGCCTTACTACACTTTGTTCTACATATACAATTTTTTAAATACTTATCTGTTACAGGAAAAAATTTGGAGGAGAGAAAACCATGAATAGACAAAATAAGTAATAAGTGTATAAAATATGAATAAAATAAAGTAATAGGTAAAAATCAAATTGATATTTGTAAAATAAAATCAAAATATGTTAAAATAAATGAGCAATAAAATAATACGAGTAATAATTAAATGCTTAACCTAAACATATCAAAATAAAATATAAAGTAAAAGGAAATGTAAATAAAAATAATGTGTAGAAAAATAAAAGGTTAATGATATAAATCAATATTAAAAATGGTGTTTTTAGAGAACATAAAGTGTATACCTAAACTTGCGTCTCTAAGCTTTGTTCTGTTTTCAAAACAGGCCTAAGCTTGGGGAAGAATTTGAGTCTTGGCTGAGGCACTGAACTCTGGTCAGGATTGCAGTCCTTTGGAGGTTTTACCATCCTCTTTTTGACAGCTTGGAAGGTGATGAGTGCTGCTATGATCATGAGAGCAGCTATGGTTGTATAGGTAAACCAAGAGATATTTTTGGTTACAAACGGCTGGTTTATGAGACCATCGAGGTCTCTGGAATATTGTTCCAATTTGTGATTTGCTACGTCTAATTCTTCTACGTTAAGCGTGTTCAGCTTCAGGGCCTGAAGTTCAGGAATTATAATTTTTTCTGGCACTGCGTCGCAACATGTTGAACGGCACTGTTACTGGTTGGAAGGTTTCTAGAACATCGGTTTGTTTACCAGATTCGGCTTGAACTTTTGTAATTCCTATAAACGCACTACACTCTGATTGAAGAGTCAATATGGAGTTGAGGGAGATTGTAAGAGTTTTTGGGTTTGTTTGAGCGCAATTCACTGTAACACTTATGGGTTCAAAAGTAATTATGAGCCATGTATTGGGTTCTAGTTTTTGAACGTTGTATCCTTGAGTGAATATTAGTGAGCTTTTACAGTTGTCGGGTACCTTCTGGACATTCTTTAGAAGTTGAGCTTCACATAACGCGTTTGTGTCAATAGGATACGCGTAAAGTTCAGAACACAGTTTCTTACGAGTGGATAACGGTTTACACGCACTTAAGTCTTTGATCGGAATAAACATTAAAGAATCATCATTCTTTGCAAGATATTTTTGAGTGAAGGATAGCATATGATGTAAACCTGTTCTTTCATCGTATATAGGGATAGGATATAAATGAAAGACTGTGTAAGGATGTTGTTCGACTAAAGGGATTCTTAACACAAATATAAGATCGGTATATGTTTGAAATGCCTCTAGTTCAATAATTTCCAGATATTGTGCGATGCTCGAGTACTTTACAGCCAATGGAAGGTTACTTTTGACTAAATTTTGCGATATTTCCTGTAATGAGGTAATAAGGTGTTCTGGTGTTAAAATTGAAGAGTGAATTATTTTCAAACGCGCGAATGTGATAGAATTTAAAACATCATTTAGATTATCTTCTAAGTAGAGATAATTCTCCATAAGTTTTTCACACATTTCAAGTAATGTGAGTTTAGATTCGACGTAGGCGACCTTATCATTGATTTTTCCGATAGTGTTTTCCAGCTTTTTCATGTTATCGTTAAATAGTTTCTCGTCAATTCTAAGATTTTGGATAGTTTCGTTGAAGTTTTTAATTACGGATGTGGTGACACTTATTTGGTTTTTTTGTAAGTTCTCAATTTGAAGTTGGCCTTGATTTAAGCGGTTTATGCTTTCGGTAAAGTATTTTCCGTCGGCGGCATCTAAATTGCCGGTGATTGCCTTAAAAAGGGTACCTGCCCCATCAAGTATACCTCGTTTGTGTCTTTTAGTGTCCATGTGAATGTCAGTAAATTTCTGTTTGATTGAGTTAGAAATTTGATTGAGAAGGTTAATGTGGGTTTGCACGTCTGCGCGAAAGTAGTTCATAGCAAAAGAATTGAAGTTAACAGTTTTTACAAGAGTTTGTAATATTCTGTTATTTTTTGTAAATACTTGTTCTAGTGTAGAAATGTTTCTGAGTACTAAAAGTGTCCATTTATCATTGGATACAATTATTTCTGCTTCGTTATGAAAGTAGATACCTAAAGTATTGTTTATTGGTTGTATTTGAAATTGGGGTACTGCTGACCCGAACAGCAGGCAAAACTTTTTGAGAACGGTTTCATTCGGTCGAAATTTACTTTTGATTTTTGGTTAGTTTTAGGGTTTAGTACTGTTGCGGAGTTTCTGTGAATCTCCAGGATTTCGAAAGGACCATTGAATTTATTTTGGAGTTTGTCCTTGATCTGGGATTCTTTAATATAGACTTTATCGCCTATTTGATAGTTAGGGAGATTTTCAGAAACGTGTTCATCAAATCTGACTTTCGCTTTATGTTTTTGGATTTCCGTTCTTTCGCGAGCAATTTTATAATAGTGAGAGATACGATTATTGAGGTCTCTGATGTACTTAGTTATCAGGGCTTGTTGGTTCTAGAGAGTTTCTGGAGTCCTACTCGAAGTATGTCCATAAACAAGTTCGTAAGGGGTGAATCCATGAGTTTTGTTTACAGAATTGTTATATGCAATGATTGCATAAGGGAGGATGTTAAAAGGGTGTTCGTCAGGATTTTCTAGTTTATGGATTCTAATCATCTCTAATAAGGTCGAGTGGAATCGTTCTAATGAACCATTTGACTGGGGATGTCCCACACTAGAATAAGATAGTTTGATGTCAAATAGTTTACACAAATCTCTCATTAGTGTGTTGTCGAATTCCCTGCCATAATCACAATGTATCCGTAATGGAGTACCGAAGTATTGGAAATAGAGTAGTAAGGTACTAACAACGGTTTTTGCGGATTTGTCGGTTATGGGGTAGGCCTGAGAGAATTTTGTTAGTTCGTCCCGGATAGTTAATGCGTAGTTTTTTGTCGGGACTTCTAGAATATCGATGTTGACGCGTTCAAAGGGTGTCCGTGGGGTTTCAGTAATGACAAGTGGGCTGTCGAGATTTTTCCGGTAAACTTTTGCTCTCTGGCAAGATTGACAGTTTTTGATAAAATTGTCAACGTCCTTAGTCAGTCCTTGCCAATTGTATTTTTCTTTTATTCTGCGGATAGTTTCATTGATACCTCGGTGTATATTTTTTTTGCTGTTATGGAATTGGTCGAGGATGATGGGTATTTGGTCTTTCTCAACCGTTTCAAACTTTCCATTTGATATCGATTTCGGAAAAGATAAACGAAAGCATTTCCAAAATGAGCAGTTCAATGTTATTCTCAACACAGAATACTTCATTTTCAGTAAACACATCTCTACTATTATACAGAGATGCGAAAAGAATCTCGTTGACTATTTCTGGGTCAGAAGGGAGAGGGACGATGTAATAGCGTCTTTTTCTGACACTTTTGCTTGCAAAGACATTTACTCTAGGGGTACGGAAATCAGCATTTTCCTCAAAAATGTCTTCGATGATGTCATGGTGAAAATTTTTCATGAGAGAGCCTTGGGGAAATACTAGGATGTTTTTGTTTCCTCGGTCTAGGAGTTGGCAATTAGAAAATTGAATTTTGTCGTAATCTATGAGAGAGACGGTTTGATATCGCTCGACAAAAGTTTTAAATTCTTCGGAGATTTGTTGGAGATTAATGGGACTTCTCGTCTGGGGTTCTTGTGAGTCATCGTCAGTTTCGTTTGTTGGGAGTACTGTAAATGGTGTTAGATGATTATTTGCTTGAAATGATATGTATTCATTAAAGTTGTTAACTTTAATGCGAGAGAGCGCGTCGGCGTTTTTATTTACTTTGCCGGGTTTGTAAATTATTTGATAGTCGTACTCCTCGAGCTTAAGGCGCCATCTTGCAAGTCTACTTCCAGGATCCTTTATAGAAAACAGCCAAGTTAACGGGCGGTGATCGGTCAGAAGTAAAAACTTACGGCCAAAAATTATCGGACGAAAGTGTTTAACCGCCCACACTATTGCAAGGAGTTCTCGTTCTATGGTTGAATACTTAGTTTCAGCATTGCAGAGAGTTCTGGAGGCATAGGCTACGGGTAAATCTTTACCTATGGGGCCTTGAGAGAGCACTGCGCCGATATCAAATGAACTGGCGTCGGTTGTAAGAATAAATGGCTCTTCAAAATTAGGGTATATGAGTATGGGAGTAGAAGTAAGGGTTTTTAATTCGTCAAAAGATTTGACACATTCTGAATCAAACTGGAAAGGTGTGTCTTTTTGAAGTAATCTTGTCAAAGGTTTTGAAATCTTGGCGAAATTGGGGATGAATCGCCTGTAATAACCAGCTAACCCTAAGAAGGACTTGATGTCTTTTGGGTTTTTTGGTTGGGGAAAATTTAAGATACAATCTACCTTTGAGGGGTTAGGCTTCACGCCTTCGGGAGTTATAAGGTGGCCAAGATACGCGACCTCTTTGCGAAGAAACTCGCATTTGTCGGGTTGGATTTTTAGATTGGCCTTTCGCAATCGTTTGAAAACTTCAGAAAGTCGGGCTATGTGCTCATGTATAGTCGGAGAATAAACGATAATGTCGTCCATATAGACTAAACATCTCTCGTTTTGAACACCTAAAAGAATATTATCCATTACCCTTTGGAAGGTGGATGGAGCGTTTTTAAGACCGAAGGGCATTCTAACAAATTCGAAATGGCCATTATCAACTGTGAATGCTGTTTTTTGGATGTCTTTAGTATCGATTTCGATTTGGTGAAACCCGGAAGCTAAGTCGAGGGTGGTGAAGTATTGGCATTTGCCAAGTTGGTCAAGTAAATCCGAAATGTTCGGTAGGGGATATTTGTCGTCAACAGTAAGTTCATTTAATTTACGATAATTGACGACGACACGCCATTTTTGGGTACCAGATGCGTCTAGTTTTTTGGGAACTACCCAAACCAGGGATGACCATGGCGAATTAGACGGACGTATAATGCCTTGGTCAAGCATCTTTGATATCTGACTTTTTACCTCTTGTTTGTGTATTTGGGGGTACCGATATGACTTTGTGAAAGAGGGTTTTGCGTTATTAGTGTCTATCGAATGTTTGATTTCGTTTGTAAAGGTCAGTTGGTCACCTTCTAAATAGAATATGTCGGAATATTCGAGGCAAAGTTGAGAAATAAGTTCGGCTTCCTCCTCGTTCAGATGTTCTAACCGAAGTTGTTCTATAATTGTAGTTTGTCTATCAGGCTGGGTCAAGTTTTGAGAGTAATTTTCAGAAAGAATGTTTGCGGAAAAATTGTTTATCGGTTCGAGTTCCAAATTGTCGAAATTAACACTCTTGGGGATAGCATTTGCATTTAAAACTGAAGTAAGGAATTCGCCTTTTTCATTAATCTTAACAAGGGCACGGGGAAGATAAACTTTTTCTATTTCGGCAGATGATAGGAAAGCATCAGTATTAGTGAGGTTACATTTTAATTTACATATTTGTTCTGTTCGGGGTTCTAAACAGATTGTATTAACCGGGATGCAGTTATTGAAAGTTGAAGGGTTCTGAGTACGCATGACAGTATCATACGTAACTTTGTAGAGAGGTAAAGTTTTAAAATTAGTGACAAGTTGTTTGCTGTTAAAGTCTATAACGCAGTTATAGTGTTCAAGGAAATCTGAACCCAGTAATCCGTCGAATTCAATGTCGATGTTGCAAATATATACCTTGTGTGGGTCGGCGACATTGAAAGGTACAAGGGTGGATTCGTTGATTAAGATTTTCTGATCGGTGATTCCTTGGATGACTACGTTTTCGGGAAATCGTTGTTTGAAGCGTTGGCAGGTTTCAGGTTTAAAAATTGAAAGTCCTGCACCCGTATCGATAAGAAGTTTATAGGTGTTTGAAGAGTCAGTAATATAATAAAGATTCTTTGAGTTGACGGAAAGAAGGGGTCTTACAGAAAGTTCTGTTCTGGGAAGTTGACATTGGGGCTGAAGTCGTCCAGATTCATTGTCCGAATTTGGGTTTGAATTTCTGAAATTTCTTGGTCTGGGGGTTCTGACTGAGTGGGGGTCAAATGAAAATTTACTTGAGAAGAATCAGGTTCGTCAGAATAAAATTCGTATAACTGTTCAGTATTGAAATATTCTGGTTCATTGTTTTGTTCGAAATCATTAGGGTGATAATCTTGTACGTTTCCGTACTCATCGGGTAAAGAGGTGTAATGATTTTCGTTTTGAGAGTAGTTATAGTCGTTGTGATATGGTCTGAATTGCAGATTGTTCAAGTGATGAGTCTTTGGTTGTTGGCGTTGTTGATGTTTAAAGAAACTCGGGTTCGGTCTGTAATTGCCAGACATTTGGGGTTGTCTACTGGTAGATGGACGAAATTGTTGCTGTGAAAATTGTTGACTGGGATTAACATTTGTAGATTGATTTGCAGGTTGATTGGAAAAATGAGGGCGGTAATTCGAATAGTTCTGATTAGAATTCGGGTTGTGTTGAAATTGTCTCATTCTCAATAAGCATTCGTTGCTTAAATGGCCCATGCGTTTACAAAAAGAGCATTGTTTTGGAGGTGGACCGTTATTTGGTTTACGAGGGGGTTGTTGGAAACTTCTATTACCTGAAAATTTCTGGGTTTCTAAATGTGATAGTTGTAGTTCTCGTTTAATTCTGGAAATGGCAGTGAGAATACTGCACGGGTCACTAGCGCGAACGAGTTGACCAATTTTGGGCTCTAAACCCGTGAGGAGGCTATTAAGAGCCATTGACTCTATTAAGTCAATCTGTGCTTGTTTTTCTTTGATAGTTAAATTTTGTTTGTTTATAGCTGCTAGCATTTTCGCTTGATGCGTCTGGAGTCTAGCAGAGAACGTGAGAGGGGATTCATTAGGAGTTTGCCGCATTCGTTGCAAGTCCTGTATGAGAGCCGAGAGATCCCGAGGATCTCCAAAATGGTTTTCTAGGAGGTTTTGAATTTCGGCTAGTTGACTAGGGTTTCGCGAATTAATTAACTCAGCCGCTCTACCGCGTAACTTATTTTTTATATGGAGAATTAGCAGTACTTGCTGATTATCCGTTGCCATGCTGTAAGCAGTATTACAGGAGCATATGAAAGTGTTTAAAAATATCGGATTACCATCATACTCAGGAATTATGGCAAATATTTCCGATAGCTTATAGGGCTCTACAGTTGGTGTAGCTGCCTGTCTAGTCGTTGCCATTTTTAAAATTGTATAGATTCGCACAATAAATCGAAATTAAATGTTGAACAAAAGTTTTAAATTGAAATGGTAGAAAATATATGGTTTATCGATTCAGTATTGAGTAATGTTTAATATAGGAGTTGCAAAACAAAATGGGAATGTATAAATGGTAAAATATGTTTAAAATAATGTTTCAAATAATAAAATAATGCAATAATATAAAATATTTAGTTTCAAAATTATTTAGGAATGTAAGGTTATGAGGAATAAAATATTATATAAATGAAAGAACTGGTGGTCATTCAAAAATAAAAAATAGTTACTTTATGTGATTCTTACGTTATTATTCCTCGCATCGGACTGTTCTCCGCGTCACTTAGCACTGGTTAGCCTGGTTGCGTGTTCCCTTGCTAGTACTTGGTAGTTGTTGTCCTTTTCAAGTAGGTTTTGTCCACAATGATTTAGAAATCTCCACAGTCAGTTAGTATTCACGTGTTCTAACTGTGTTGGACAATCCTACTGACTGCGCCAATTTTATATTCACTTTGATTCAATTCACTTTTTTAAAAAAATTATTTATTTAGAAACATACAATATTAAAAGTGAACAATTAAAATAGTTAAAGTACTTGAATAACTTAATGCTATAAATGATATTATTTGAATGACAACACGAGAACGTTTCCAGTTGCATTTATAACATTGACAAAAGTGCTGATGCAAGTCAGCGTTTTTACTGGGTAAACGGACTCGTGTAGGTTTCCGGGAAGTTGTTTGCATATAATTCAAGATGAAATTTGATATCCCTGAGAAGTCACGTACGCTTTAAATTTCGTTGACTTCTCGACTGTGTGAACTAAGTGCTGATATATTTTGCATATAACATATATATAAACATTGCTCGTATTATAGTATTAGATTAGATTAAAAGTTTATAGATTAGATTAAAAGTTTATGGTCGCTTCCTGCAATTTACATGAATAGGTAAAAATTATAAGTAAATTAATTGTTACTTAATTAATTAATATTAATTGTAGCAGACCTATGGTGGCAGAGGTTGTTTTTATAGATTCATAACATTGACATAAGCGTATAAAATATTATTTTATCTAATTAACAGATGAGGATATATTTTCTTAATACCGGATCGTAGACTATAATGACATGGCCGTTCAACAACTCAACAACTTCTATAAAAATGGAACGGTGGATCCTATACAAGTTAACTCCTGACTACTAGAATGGACGGGCTATAGTTAAAAACCAGACGAGATATAGCAATTCTGAATATGTCCAACAACAATATCTGTATTGACAGTTTGTGAAGAAGTAGTTTATTTCGGGCGAATCAACCGGTCCCAGTAAAGAGTTTATAAAACAGTTTGCTGACCATTTGGCACAACTTACACCAGAGGTCAAGCAATTTATCTTAAATCACTGGGAGGTTTTCAATAGTCAATATGATACTACCGGGCGTACAACACAGAATAAATACTGGGTAAACAACAGGCAGTCCAGGAAAATATCGAGTCCATGTTAAAAAATTGAGTCATTTTAGCGAAAAAGAAGGATGTGTGAATTACAGGAAACTGAACGTGACGAAGAAAGGTAGCCATCCACTCCCCCGGATTGATGACACTCCAACCACACTAGTAGCGTCCCCTTGGTTCTTCACACTGGGCTTACAGAGTGGAGATTGGCATGTTAGACCACACGAAAGGAAAAGAGAAAAGAGCGTTTTCCATAAGTAAAGGGCTATTTCAATTCACGGTTGGGTTATGTAATGATCCCGCTGCCTTCTAGATGTTAATTGAGTATGTATTGAGCGGTTTAATATGGAGGACATACTATACCTCTGCCACATTCTGGTCATGGGTTACACATTCGATGACCATCTGAAGAACCTTGGCGAAGTATTTTCCAGAATTAAGAATGCCTACCTGAGACTCAATCTCAAAATTAATTCGTAATTGGCCTATCCCGAGAGGTAAACATTACCTACGAAGCGTTTTGGATCTCTGTTCGTACTACAGGAGATCCGCTGAAGGATTTGCCACCATTGGAATCAGGTTTGTGAAACAGCAGTCAGACGATTGAAAGTGACATGATGTTCCTGTCCAATCCTAGCATTTCCCACAGAGTATGGCAAGTTCGTCCTAGACACCGGCTCAAGCAATACCGGTTTAGGGGGCGTCCTATTCCAAGTGCAAGATGGTGAGGGGCGAGTGATCGAGTACTGAAGTCGTCGATTCTCGAAACCAAAAATGAGTTACTGTGTCACCAGAAAAGAGCTTCTCGCAATAATCAGGACGGTAGACCATTTTCACAAATATCTTCATGGATATCATTTCCTAATCAGAACTTGTCAGGGAATACTTCAAAGAATCTGTTGCGTAACTATTTTAAATTACATATGCCAAAACTTATTAATTAATTCATATTATTATTTATGTTGAATACATGCATGTACATTCTTTCATAATAATAAATTCCAGAATTATCACAACAGATATTCAAACACACAAAAACTGCACAACCTGCACGTTTTTATCGAATTTTTGTACATACAATTTTACTAAACATAAACACAACATTGAAAATTGCGCTCAAACGACCGTAACTTTGTAAACAAGCACTTACGCGATGTTGTAATATCTTCTCGGGCGAATTTAGGACAAGTTCCTATTTAATTTGAAAACAGAAAAACATGCTTTCTTAATGATATTGTTATATACTCCGTGGGTTCAATTAAAATTTAAAAACTAATATTTACTCCCACTTTCTAGAAACTTTTATTTACATGAAATATACACAACAGCTGATTCGAATATCACAAATATAATACAACATAAGCTCTTCGTCGCACTAACTATCTGCCGCGATCATGGGCCCCTCCAGCATCGAATCCTCTCGTACAATCCATTATCAATTCTACAGTTGCCGAGGTATTTCGTGATTATTTTTTTGTCCTCCCAGCGATCGATGTCGTACTGGAATGAAACCAGGGCTGGCTTAGGTAAATTTCGTTACACCGTCCCCCCCCCCGCCAAACCTTTTAATTCTGATTGTCCCGGTCAGAAACATACTCTTCATAGTAGGGAGCGAGTCGATCTAAATTGACCACCTTCAACTTAGCCCTGGGGTTTCGACGGATCCAGTAGACGACGTCATTAAGCCTCTTGACCACCTCTTATGGACCAACCCAGGCGAGTGTAAACTTTGGAGATTTACCCTTGCTCCGTTGGGGGTTGTACTGCCAGACTTTGTCCCTCTCTTGGAACCCGACTGAATTGGCCTTGAGGTCGTACCGCGTCTTCATCCGGTCACTGGTGGCCAACCTCTGCGTTCGGGCAAATTCGTGTATTGCCAGCATGTTATGTCGGAGCTGGTCGGCATAATCCTCGATGTCTTGGGAAGGTCCTTCGAGGGAGCCAAAAGCCAAATCGCAGGGTAATTGCAGCTCTTTTCCGAATAGGACCCTGGCTGGAGTCAGGCCTGTACTATTATGTACGGCTGAGCGATATGCCAACAGGAATAGGGGAATATGCTCCTACAAATCACGCTGACGACCTTGGATAGGTGTTGTTGCAAGGTCCTGTTGAATCTTTCCACCATTCCGTCTGACTGTGGGTGCAATGGTGTTGTTCTCGTTTTCCTGATCCCCAGACCTTCTGGAATACATTCGATTCGAAGTTAGGCCCCTGGTCTGAATGTAGTTCCATAGGGACGCCAAACCTGCTGAATAGTTGTTCTACTAGCACCGTCGCTATCGTGGTTGCCTCTTGGTTGGTTGGCTATCGCATATGCCTCAGGCCATTTGCTGAAGTAATCCATTGCGACCAGAATGTATTTGTTCCCCCTCTCAGTCTCGGGAAACGGACCGGCGACATCGATGACAATTCTCTCAAATGGGACGCCCACATTGTACTGCTGCATTCTGCCCTTGGTCCGGGTCTTCAGGCCCTTACTGTCTGCTTAAGTGTCACATTTCTGGCACCCAGCTCTGACGTCTTCGAAGTAATTTACCCTGTAGTATCGCTGGCGAACTTTGTATAGGGTTTTGTTCATGCCCAGATGGCCCCCGGTAATCCCATCGTGTACTTCGGTCAGGATGGCTGGTACCTTTTTCTTAGGAACTACTAGTTGGGAATTGGTTTCTCGGCCATCAGTGCTTTCCCAAACTCGCTTGAGAATTCCATTCTCTACTCTTAGAGAGTCCCATTGGGCCCATAGCGATTTCAGCACGCCCAAGTTTCTAGCTACCTCGTCCCATCGTGGCCTGGGTGCCCCTCTCGTTTTGAGTGACAAGATTGATTCGATATCTGGATCAGCTATTTGGTCCTGGATGCATTGTTGCGTTGTCCAGTCTTCATTGGCCTGCACTCGGATCTGTCTAATGGAGATACCCTCTCGCTATTCCGTCTTCAGACAATTTATTTTATTTATTTATTTATTTTGTATTTCAGCCATTACAAATGGATATACAGGTCATGAGAAATAGAAAATTAATTACAATTGTAATGTACATATAAACATATACACACATATATACACATACATATGTACACATATATACTAATAAGCATTATACAAGTTACACATACATATTTAAAAACAAATTTAGAACATAATAGAATCTTCTAAATACTCAGAAACAGAAAGGTAACATTTTTCTAACAACATTTTTTTAAGTAAATTTAAAATTTCCTGTCAGTGAGTATTTTCAATTTATTAGGTAAATGATTAAACAATTTTGTGACAAAAAGGTAGGGTGAATTCTCATACAATGTGGTGTTATGTTTTTCTACTCTGTATTCATCATTATACCTAGTAGGGTAATGATGTACACTGGAGTTTCTAACAAACTTATTACTATTGCTTTTTACAAATAAAATACATTTAAATATAAATATAGAAGGTACTGTCAAAATACAGTATTCTATAATTGAAGGCCTACATGAGTCAGTGTAGTTTAAGTTAAAGATTAGACGTAATAGTCTTTTTTGTGCTAGAAATACACGGATAGCATAAGGAGAACTACCCCAAAGCATGATATTATATGAAAGATGGCAATAAGCGAGGCTATAATAAATGTTTATAAGATACTTTGTTGGTAAAGTATATCTTAGATTGATTATTGCAAAGTATGCATTGTTTAGTTGTTTGCAAACGTGATTTATATGAGAGATCCATCTTAAGTTGTCGTTTACATACACACCCAAAAATTTTGTTTCCAATTTTGTGTCTACTTGGATATTATCTATATTAAGTCTAAGTGATGGGGTATATTTCCTTTTATAAAATGTTATGTCAACAGTCTTGTCAATGTTTAAAACAAGGTTGTTTTTACCACACCAGTTTTTAAAAACTTGGACGATGTGACACATTTTTGCTTGTAATTGCTCAGGGTTCTTTGCTGAGACCGCTATAGATGTATCGTCAGCAAAAAGCACAATTTTTACGTCATGTAAGTTCATATTAAGAGGCATATCATTTATATATAGTAAAAATAAGAGTGGACCCAACACAGACCCCTGTGGAAAACCCATATTTAGCTCATGCATTTCTGAAGTTGTATCATGTATTTTGACACAAATTTCTCTATTTTTAAGAACGACATAATGAATAATAAAAAATCACCTCTAAAACCTAATCGGTGCAGCTTATGCTCAAGAAAATTGAAATTTAAACAGTCAAAAGCACGAGACAGATCGAAGAATAGACCTGCAACGTATTCACCCTTGTCCAAGCTTTTGTACACATAACTGAAAAAATCACAAGTAGCACTTTCAGTGGATTTAGTTTTAAGGAAACCATGCTGAGCATCAGTTATAGTGTTGTTTATGTTTAGAAATCCAATCATACGGTTGAAAATGATTCGTTCAAAAATTTTGGATATACTACTGGTAATAGCAATAGGTCTATAATTTTGTATGTTAGAAGATCACCTTTTTTTATACACAGGCACAATAGATGCAACTTTCAAAAACTTAGGGAATGTTGCTGACAAAACCGATAAATTTATAAGATAAGCTATTGGATCAGCAATATGGCCACACACTTTTTTTAAAATTTTTGTGGTTATACCATCTAGCCCAGCCTTCATTTTATTTTTTAGCTGCCTTATTACATTGGTGACCTCACCAGCTGTACTGGGTTCAAAAAAGAAAGAATTTATTAAAGGATTTGTTGCAGTACAATTTTTTGACAGATTGTTTCCAAAATGATTATTAATTGTTTTGTTAGCTACATTTGAAAAATAGTTGACAAATAACTTAGCTACATCAGCTGGTTCAGATATTGCGTGATTATTTGCATCGACCTTGAGAGTAATTCTGGCATCAGTGTTTATATCTTTCACAATTTTTTTTGTTTACAATATTCCATATTTTCTTTTGTTTATTAGAGGAATTTTCAATAATTTTTTTAAAATGTTGCTGTTTGCTAACAGTAATTAGTTTAAAATATGCCTGTTTTAAATTTTTGTATCTTAATTTTATATTAGGATCCCCTGTTTTTTTTTCAACAACCAGAAAGTATCTTTAACAAATTTGCTAGCAACTTTAACCTCTTCTGTTACCCACCGACTATCAGCTTTATTAGAATTTGAAACCTTAGTATTTATTAACGGGCAGTTGTACTCAATTGCTTTTGTCAAAGTTTGCATAAAATCATAAAATGCCTGATCAACATCAATAAAATTATAGACAGTTTCAAAGCTCAGATTATTTAAGTACAAGAAAAGATTATTTAAATTTTCATCTGACATATTTCGGAAGGATTTGTTATTTTTGTTAATCACTTCTGTATCATCACTTAATTTAATAAATACATTGACAGTTAAGGCCAAATGGTCAGCAATGTTTGGTTGTAATACCTTAGAAAGGCAATTCGTACTGTTTTTAATGATTATATAATCTAATTTGGAACATGTTACCTTGCCATTACCAGAAGCATGATATCTAGTATGTTCAGATGATGTATTTTTCAGATCAAAACTACATAAAATATCACAAAAAACCTCCTTTTCCAAACTATGTACTAACAAATTTATATTCAAATCTCCACAAACAATTATGTTCGGGCATTTGGATGTACAATAATTTAACACATTTACAAATTTTAAAATAAAATGTCCGCATTCTGCTCTACAGGGTCTTCTGGATAGGGCATCGGCATTATTGTGCAAACGGCCGGCACGGTGTTCCACCTTGAAATCGTATTGCTGTAATTTCTCCATCCACCTGGCCAGTTGTCCTTCCTTTGTCTTCATGTCTAGCAGCCATTTGAGGGCGGCATGATCTGTTCGGATTAAGAAATGACGACCATGGGGGTTTTTGTGGAAATGGTCTACAGCCCTATTATTGCAAGAAGTTTTTTTCTGGTGACGCAATAATTTCTTTCCGGTTTCGAGAATCCACGGCTGTAGTACTCGATCATCCTCTCTTCACCATCTTGCACCTGGGATAGGACGGCCTCCAAACATGTGTTGCTGGCGTCGGTGTCTAAGCAGGTCCTCCGTGTTAACCCGCTCAGTACATACTCCATTAGCCTCTCGAATGTTGTGGGAGCATTACATAACCCAAAGGGTATGACCGTGAACTGAAACAGCCCTTTACTAGTGTAGAACGCTGTCTTCTCTCTGTCATTTTCGTGTAGACCAACCTGCCAATATCCACTTTTTAGGTCTAGTGTGGAGAACCAACGGGAGCCTGCTAGTGTGGTCAAAGTGTCATCAATTCGGGGTAGTGGATAGTCTTTCTTGATGACGTCAGCATTCAGCTTTCTGTAATTCACGCAAAATCTGGTGGTGCCATCCTCCTTTTTAACTAGCACGACGGGAGCGGACCAGGGGCTGATGGATGGTTCAATAACTCCATTTTGTAACATGGACTCGATGTTTTCCTCCACTGCCTGTTGCTCCAATGGTAGTCGTCTAGGTGGTATTCTGATGGGTTGGGCCTTCCTGGTATCTATTCGGTGCTGGATAATGTGGGTGACACCGGTGGTTCCGTCTTGACTGTTAAAAATTTGCCAGTGCTTTGTGATAAATTTCTTGGCTTTCTTCTGTTCCTCTGGTGTCAGGTGTGTCAAATGGTCAGCAAACTGTTGCAGGAACTCTTTACTGGGCCCTGTCTCCTTCACCGATGTCTGGTATCCTTCTTCGCAATTGATGATGGTCTCGACTGGCTCGAAATAAACTATCTCTTGACCATTGGCAATTCTGATGTCGTTGTTGGACAAATTCAGGACTCTAATTGGTATATCTCGTCGGGTTTTAACTATAACCCGTCCAACTAAGTAGTCATGAGCTGAATGTACGGACTCCACCATTCCAACGCAGCTCCCAGGATTGCTGTCTAGCTGCCCATGAATAATCTGTTCCGTTCGACCGGTAAGTCTGGCTGAGGATCTTGCTACAATTTTTATGGAGGTCGATGAGCTGTTAACGGGCCGTATCAATATAAATTCCTCATTTGGGAACCGAGGAACATCATATCTCGGGTCGAACATAAATCCATGCTGGTTAATTAGGTCCATACCCAATATAAAATCAAAAATGCCGGATCATGTTGTCCCCTATTATTAGCGCGACATCTGCCTCATCCTGTATTGACATGGACTCGCCGGTGACTGTTCTGAGCTTGATGTTGTTGGTAACTGGCCGGATTTCTGATGCTCTCAAAACCCTGGACTTGGCAATGGACACAGAGGCGCCAGTGTCGATGGTGATGGTAATCGCTCTGCCATTGATGGTGCCCCTGATGACTAGGCTGCTGCTATCACGGCAAAATCCCCGGATGGATAAGGTTTCGGGGGCTGGTGGAGGGTTAGTCAGCAGTTCTGTTTGTTACCCCTGGTCGGTGATCGTTCAGGTAGCCTTACTCTGCAGTCGCGTTGGAAGTGCCCTGTCCGTCCACAACGGTAACATGCTCTTCTGGTATCAGTTCTCTGTGACTGTGCTAATAGTTTGTTTAGACAAGCCAGCAGCTCTTGACATGGTGACTCTGGCTCTTCCTGGTTAAAGAAAACTGCCCGGATCCTCGGCTTGGACATGTTCATGACGGCCTCTACTTCTAACGCCCGAAGTAAAGCTTCATTACTTTTCTTGGCGCCACTTAGTCTTAGTATTTCGTTGTACTTTCACATCTCTGATACCGTTTATGAAACTCTGTGTGGCGAATTGATCTTTGGTTTCTTCTGGCAGGTCTGGGTAGGACAAGTGCACTAAACGTCTAACCTCTGCTTCGAATTTTTCTACTTTGTTGCACCTGGTAGGCTTGGCTCAGGGATTGATTGTCATATCTCTTGACCAGGATGGCGATGATCTTGTCAAAATTGCCTTGTTCATCGACTGGAATGCTTTGAAGGCTAAGGCCGGACCTCTTAAGGAAATTACAAGAGAGCTATAGCCACTGCTTCAAATTGCCGTTTATACATGGGCCAAGATGAAATGCCATCAAATGTAGGTGGTTTACTAAAGGAACCTTTGGTACTCACGGTGTGCTGGTATTTCACTCTCTGCAAATCTTGTTGTAATTGTTTAATTTCGGTTTCCACTTTGTTTTGTACTTGTACCTCACTTTGTACTGTGTTTTTAATGGAACTAATTTAAAACTTCACCTTGCTCTGGATGGAATCGATGTCATCTACTTTGATTTCAAGAGTCTTCACATTACTTTTTAAAATCTTTATGTCGTCGTTTGTTTCTTTTATGTCTGATTCCACTATTTGCATTCTTTCATTAACTTGTGGTACTATTTGCATTAGTTATTCAAATAGCAGTTGTCTTTTTTCTTCTAATATTTTAGATTCGTTTTTTCTGGATAATTCAACTTGTTCTTGTTTCTCTTCAAATACTTTAAAATCATTTTGTCTTCTTAATTCAAATTTCGAGAATAATCCCTCAATTAAATTTTGTTGTTTTTCTTCCATGGCAGTGACAAGATTTTGCCGTTCGCTTTTCACCGTAGAAAAAAGATTTTGTTGTTTTTCTTCCATGGCAGTGACAAGATCTAATTCTATTTTACGTTTTTCATCAAAAGATTTCACTAACTTTTGTTGAATTTCTTCTTGATGTTGTTTCTCCTTGTCACGTTTTTCCAGGATCTGAGCAATTTTTCGTCTATTCCATCCGTAACCTGTTTGAATATTTTTTTGGTATTCGCGTCCATTTTTTCTTTTTCCATACTTCGGGTTTCCATAAATCAAATTGCGATTTTAACTTCACTTGATCCTTCACTTCTGATCACCAAATGTGTTATATACTCCGTGAGTTCAATTAAAATTTAAAAACTAATATTTACTCTCACTTTCTAGAAACTTTTATTTACATGAAATATACACAACAGATGATTCGAATATCACAAATATAATACAACATAGGCTCTTCGCCGCACTAACTAACTGCCGGGATGATGGGCCGCTCTCTTTAAAACCAGCATCGAATCCTCTCGTACAATCCATTATCAATTCTACAGTTGCCGAGCTATTTCGAGATTAATTTTTTTGTCCTCCCAGCGATCGATGTCGTACTGGAATAAAACCAGGGTCGGCTTACTTAAATTTCGTTACAATATTGTGGTTAGTGAAAGCGTATAAACTGTAGAATTTACATATGTAGCTTTACATGCTTTTTGCAAGCAAAATCAAAGTGATGTAAGGGAAATTTGAAGTAATTGCCGTGAGAACTAGTTGCTTTCTTATAGAAAAACTCTCGTAAGATTAAATAAGAGTGCAAGTCTACGGATCTCTCAACTAGTTTTCCTGTGTAATATGTCCATATTTCAGAATATTACAGAATACGACATTTTGCTAACGCACTTTCGTAATTCTCATTTTTGTTTGATGATTGTGAATGTTTTCTTGACATATTGAGTTTGGAAGTTTCATTTTTGATGTTCATTAGACAGGATCTGTTGCTAAATTACATTTATCTTTATAAAAGATGTCCCGATTTCTTTATTATTTAACAACATATTAACACTTTCTTTGATTTTTCATAATATTCATAATGGATTGATTTTAAAGTGTTTTATGAACTCGGAATGAGCAATGGCAATCTTTTCGAGCTGAACTGTAAAAAGCACGCTGCCTTAATATACGAGGTGTCCCAACCAAAATAAGCCACCTGGAATACAAAATACTCATTATTTAAAATATCGGAAATAAACGACATATTTGAACATACTAACCGTTAATTAAATTGCATCCTCATCGGCTCAGCGCTAGCTACTTATTTTTTTTTTAAATGGAACTCTATCATAAGCGACAACCTCGTTTAAAAGTCTGTTTAAAAAAGAATTCAACGGTATGTGATATTGATATTCAATCAACATTTAAGGAATTTTACAATTAAAACGTGATTCCTGGATATTTTTCTGATATCTGATGTTATCGACGAATAATAATTAAAATAGATAATTCGCTTATAATTATAAAGACTTTTTGCTATTACGACAAGGAAAATGAAACTGACAATGAATTTTAAATCATTTTATTTTAACAGATGTTCGATATGGTCCCCATTGTATAGCCTGTTTGACGAAGAGTACTATTTCGAAGTATAATTTTTGAGGTGTATCACTTGTTCAGAGTAATATTTGTGCTAGAGAAACTGCTTATAATTTCAATGAGAGGCATCTGGAAAGAATGGAATCGAAAAAATATTTAAGACAAATTGCCTTAATATCAGGCGTTCCACGAAATAGTGTTAACATAATTCTGAAACGTACTATGTTCCATCCCTACAAAATCAGACCGGTCCAAGCATTAAATGAAGACGACTTTGACAGAAGAACAGAATTCTGTGAAAAATTGTCCGGACACATAAACAAAAATACCAATTTTTTTATACAATACTTGCTTCTATGACGAAGTCTCCTTTTATTTAAATGGTGAGGTAAATCGTCATAGCTGCCGATACTGGAGTAAGAATAATCCACAGTTATTAAGAGAGGCTCATACTCAGCCACCCCTAAAGCTAAATGTGTGGGCAGGAATCTTAGGTGATCATATCGTTGGATCCTTTTTCATAGATGGCACTTTAAATGGAGATAAGTATTTCGACTTACTTGCAAACGTTGTATATCCAAGAATAACTGAAATTTTGGGGACTCATGATCGTGTAGTAAAATAAGTTTTTCAGCACGACGGTGTCTTGTCAGTTTTTAGAGAATCGATTTGCTGACATATGTATTGAAAGACGAGGTGCCATGGAGTGACCAGCAAGGTCGCCAGATTTGACCCCCTGGATTTTTTCTTTGGGGCATTTAAAGGCCCGCGTGTTGCTACTCCTATTGAGACATCGTATCTATGAAGAATGTGGCATACTTACTCCAGATTTTTTTCCAATTTGCGCAATGAATTTGAGGCACGATTATATCGCTCTGCCTTGCAGTAAATAGAGACCATAATTTATAACATCTGTTATAATAAAATGGTTTAAAATACATTGTCACTTTCATTTTCCTTGTAGTAATAGCAAAAAGTCCTTAACACTATAAGCGTATTATCTATTCTAATTACTATTCGGCAATAACATCAGAGATCAGAAAAAAATACAGAAATCACGCATTAATTCGCAAATTCCTTAAATGTTGATGTACTATCAAAAGAGGCCCACCGTTGAATTCCTTTTTAAAGAGGCTTTAAACGAGGTGTCACTTATAGTAGGGTTGCATTTAAAAAAAATTGAATAGCTAGCGCTACGTTTAGTATGGTCAAATATGTCCATATTCGTAAATCGTTGGACGTGTTTTTGCGTTTTTCAAAATAATGAGTATTTTCCGAACTATTTCAGGTGGCTCGTTTTCGTTGGGTCACCTTGTATATTTTTTAGATAAGTAAACGACTATTAAGAATATTAAGTATATTTCTTCCATTTTTCACTTTATAACTTTTTAGGTTGCATCTCCAGGATTTCCCATGCTTGAGGAATTGTCACTTGCTGGTCTTGAAGAGGATCAGACTACCACTTCAAGATCTGTTGATGATGATTGCATTGAGAGATTGCTTAAATGCAGTACCAAATTACGTCTTTTGGATGTTAGAGGTTGTACTAAACTTACAGACTCTGGTTTAGTTAGAGTACCTGCCTGGGATTTGGAGCATATATTTCTAAGTGGTAAGTAATTATTAGTCAGTTTTAAAAACTCTAATGTTAGTATTTTTAACGAATGTTTTTACTTAAATAGAATGTTGTAAAACTGGGTTTAGTAAATATAGTTCCGTATGTATTATAAAGAACAATATAATAGGCTTTAAGTTGAATGCATGCTATTACAATTACAATTGTAATTGCTACTAGTAGCTCTACACCTCTACACCTAACACATGTTTAAAGTCTCAAACTCGATTCATACTAATGAACTGATGTATTCCCGAATATATATTTCTTTATATATATATATATATATATATATATATATATATATATATATATATGTTATATCACACTTTCAAAATTTCTCTTTTTAAAAAATTAATCACTTTTAATATAAAACTTGAAAATAACAATGAAAATAATAATAAAACTTAATATAACAATTAAAAACACAAAATGACTGTTAAAAAAAGACAAATTTGTAAGTAATAATGAATGATGATACAAGACAAATGTACACTTGCTTGCTGTTCTCACGGATGTACGTCGTCGAAAGGTAACCTGAGACGACACGTGGATGCTGACTAAGCTGGGAACTGTTTGCTAGATGGTTTCATATAAGTCGATGGTATAACTTATATAATATATATATATATATATATATATATATATATATATATATATATATATATATATATATATATATATAAGAAAATATCGGGACGCAGCCAAACTTCTTGGGTTACAAAGAAATACTCTTTTAAGTTATTTTGAGAGCTTTCGAAATTATTTTATTTCATCGTCAGTCAATATATTACAAACAACACAAATATTAACAATTTAGAAGTAAAAAACTAATCACTTGCGTTAGTCAAGGTTGTATAAGCAGAAAAACATCTATAAAACTTTAGAATATTCTTTTTTTTTTTTGGCAATTCAACTAATAAAATTGTCATGTTGGCATATTTGATTTGAAGACAGGTGATATATATTTTTTAAAGTACGGGTAAACTATTTTTATTCTTTATAACTTACTGATTGATGAATTGCAATATTATTAAAGAAACAAAAATTCATAGGGTAGCAAAAATTTTGACTTTTTATTTAATCAATCTGAGAAATCTGTATTTTATTCAGATTGATTATGAGTGGTTGAAAACTTATTCTCCATTTCCAGTAAGTTACAATAAATCACATTTAAATTTTGTAAATCTGTCTTTTTATTGATGGTGTTAGAATGATCGTTAATGAAGACCATCTCCAAGAAGCTACGTTTAAAACTGTTACGTTCAATGGCCAGAACTTGGGGATTTTCAAAGGAAGGAGAATGGTTATGTTCTAAATAGTGGGTGGCTAAAGCACAACTTTCCTTTTTCAGATTTATATCACACTTGTGTAAGGTCATTCGGTGTTTCAAATTTCTTGACGTCTGACCAATATAGGAAGCAGGGCATTTGCTACAGTCGATTTTATATATAACGTTGGATTTAAGATCATTAGGAATTTTATCGTTTGTTCTGCTAAATAGATGATTAACTGTTTTTAGAGATTTATGAGCAAATTTTATACTAGGTTCGTTTTTGAAGATCTTCAATACTTTTGGAGTTAGTTCTTTGATATATGGTATAGAGACATAGCAGTAATTTGGGTTAGAAGTTTCTTGGTTTATATTATTTACATGAAAATTATTCTGACTTGTTGACATGAAAATGTTCATATTGTTACGATGTTCACAGCTATCTCTCAACAAACTTGGGGTATTAAATAATATTTTGTTTAGTAATTTATATGGCTAAGAATTATTTAGGAATAATGTTAACAAAACTTGGAGGCTCTTATCTTTGAACGATGGATGGCAAATTTTAAGAACCCTATTTTTCATGGTACTAACCAAGTTTATTTTCATTTTAAGTGGGTGATTCGAGTGAAAATTCATATATCTTCCTGAACTGCTAGGTTTCCTATACCAATCTAATTTGAGAATATAAATATTCGTGTGTGCAAAGGGAATACTGTGTGATACATCTTCTTCTTCAATAGTGAATTGCAAAAATCTATTATAAGTGTTAAAAATGTTCAAAAGTTCATCTTTGCTACCAACAGGAACACTAGACAATATCATCTACGTATTTTAAAAAAAAATGGAATGTTAAAACTAAGTTTAGGTATACATTCAGTGACCAGATCGTCCATAACGTACTGAGCAATAATAGGAGAAAGCTTAGACCCACTGGTGAGCCAAAAACCTGCCTATAAAACTTTCCATCAAACGAAAAAAACAGTGTTAGTGAAAACAAATTAGTTAGTCCAAGGAAGATATTTTTACTAATATTTGTGTGAGGGGAAATTGAAACTCAATTTCTATCAATGGTAAGTTCTACCAAATTTAAAGGTATGTTTGTGAAGAGTGATTTTACATCAAGACTAACTAATACGTAATTTTGAGGTAACAAATAATTATTATAGGTAGTGGAAAAAGCAAGAGTCTTTAACATAGAACTCATTGTCTTTATTGTATGCACTTGTAAGGACATCTAACAAAAGTGCGGCAATACCTGAATTGAGAGCATCAATAGAAGAGACAATTGGACGTAATGACAATGTTGGTTTATGGATTTTCGGTAAAGTATAGAATCTAGAACATACAGAGTTATATATTGAAAACTTCTTTGCCATCATACCGTCAGTCTCACTATTATTTTTTAACTTAGAAATTAGTCTTTGAGCCTTTTGTTGAATAGTGGATGTAGTATTCCTATTTAGTGTTTCGTAATAGTCACCATCACTAAGTAACTCGTAAGAAAGGTTCAAATAGGTATTTTTATACATAGCTGTTGTTACATTACCTTTGTCTGATTGCATAATAAGAATGTCTGGATTATCAAAGACCTAACTCCAAAAGTATTGAAGATTTTCAAAAACGAACCTAGTATAAAATTTGCTCATAAATCTATAAAAACAGTTAATTATCTATTTAGCAGAACAAAAGATAAAATTCCTAATGATCTTAAATCTAACGTTATATATAAAATCAACTGTAGTAACTGCCCTGCTTCCTATATTGGTCAGACGTCAAGAAATTTGAAACACCGAATGACTTTACACAAGTGTGATATAAATCTGAAAAAGGAAAGTTGTGCTTTAGCCACCCACTGTTTAGAACATAACCATTCTCCTTCCTTTAAAAATCCGCAAGTTCTGGCCATTGAACGTAACAGTTTTAAACGTAGCTTCTTGGAGATGGTCTTCATTAACGGTCATTTTAATACTGTAATATAGTCCGTGGGTTCAATTTAAAAATTATAAAACTAATATCCACTTTCACTATTCTAGAACTTTATTTACATTTAAACAGCTGATTCAAAAGTACAATAACAATCCCATATAAGCTAGTCGTCGCGGTATCACTGCCTGGCGATCGTGGCGTTCTTCTTTTATATCACCAGCGTAGAATTCTCCAGTAGAAATCATCATCGCTCCTTCCGCTGTCGAGTCTTTTCGAGAATCGTATTTTTTATCTTAAAGCGTTTGTTGTCGTGCTGAAATGACACAGGGTCGGCTTTGGGTAAATTTCGTAACACTGCCCCCCTTTAATTCTGATCGTCCCGATCAGAAACATCCCCTCCATGGTAGGGAGAGAGTCGATCTAAATGAACCACCTTCAATTTAGCCTTGGGGTTTCGACGGATTCGGTAGACGACGTCATTAAGCCTCTTGACCACCTCGTATGGACCATCCCAGGCGGGTGTGAGCTTTGGGGATTTACCCTTGCTCCGTTGGGGGTTGTACAACCAGACTTTGTCCCTCTCCTGGAACCCGACTGAATTGGCCTTGAGGTCGTATCGCGTCTTCATCCGGTCACTGGTGGCCAACATCTGCGTTCGGGCTAATTCGTGTATTGCCAGCATGTTATGTCGGAGCTGGTCGGCATAATCGTCGATGTCTTGGGAGAGTTCTTCGGGGGAGCCAAATGCCAAGTCGCATGGTAGTCGCAGCTCCTTTCCGAATAAGACCCTGGCTGGGGTCAGGCCTGTACTATTATGTACAGCAGAGCGATATGACAACAGGAATAGGGGAATATGCTCATCCCAATCACGCTGGTTATTGCTGACGACCTTGGTTAGGTGTTGTTCCAAGGTCCTGTTGAATCTTTCCACCATTCCGTCTGACTGTGGGTGTAATGGTGTTGTTCTCGTTTTCCTGATGCCCAACATCGTGCAGACCCTCTGGAATACATTCGATTCGAAGTTACGCCCCTGGTCTGAATGTAATTCCATCGGGACGCCAAACCTGCTGAATAGTTGTTCTACTAGCACCGTCGCTACCGTGGTTGCCTCTTGGTTGGGTATCGCATATGCCTCAGGCCATTTGCTGAAGTAATCCATTGCGACCAGAATGTATTTGTTCCACCTCTCAGACTCGGGAAACGGACCGGCGACATCGATGGCAATTCTCTCAAATGGGACGCCCACATTGTACTGCTGCATTCTACCCTTGGTTCGGGTCTTCGGGCCCTTACTGGCGGCACATGTGGCACATTTGCGGCACCAAGCTCTGACGTCTTCGAAGTAATTCACCCAGTAGTACCGCTGGCGAACTTTGTCTAGGGTTTTATTCATGCCCAGGTGGCCTCCGGTAATTCCATCATGTACTTCGGTCAGGATGGCTGGCACCTTTTTCTTCGGAACTACCAGTTGGGAATTGGTTTCTCGTTTATCAGCGCTTTCCCAAACTCGCTTGAGCATTCCATTGTCTACTCTTAGAGAGTCCCACTGAGCCCATAACGATTTCAGCACGCCGGAGTATCTAGCTACCTCGTCCCATCGTGGCCTGGGTGCCCCTCTCATTTTGAGTGACAAGATTGGTTCGATGTCTGGATCAGCCATTTGGTCCTGGATGCACTGTTCCGTTGTCCAGTCTTCATTGGCCTGCACTCGGATCTGCCTGATGGAGATACCCTCTCGCTGTTCCGTCTTCAGACAATGCTTGCATTCCGCTCTACAGGGTCTTCTGGATAGGGCATCGGCATTATTGTGCAACCGGCCGGCACGGTGTTTCACCTTGAAGTCGTATTGCTGTAATTCTCCATCCATCTGGCCAGTTGTCCTTCCGGTGTCTTCATGTCCAGCAGCCATTTGAGTGCGGCATGATCTGTTCGGATTAAGAAATGGCGACCATACAGGTATTTGTGGAAATGGTCCACAGCCCTTATTATTGCAAGAAGTTCTTTCTGGCTTCGAGAATCCACGGCTGTAGTACTCGATCACCCTCTCTTCACCATCTTGCACCTGGGATAGGACGGCCCCAAACCTGTGTTGCTGGCGTCGGTGTCTAAGATGAACTTGCCGGACTGTGTAGGAAAGGCTAGGATTGGGCTGGAACATAGTGCTGCCTTCAGTCGCCTGAATGATCTTTCGCAATCCTGATTCCAATGGAAGGTCTCTTTATCAGTGGTCTGCCGATGTAGAGGGGCGGCGATGGTAGCAAATCCCTCAACAAAACGCCGGTAGTATGAACAGAGGCCCAAGAAGCTTCGGAGTTCATGTTTGTCTCTTGGAACTGGCCAATCACGGATGGCTTCTATCTTGTCTTCGTTGGTGCGGATTCCTGACTCGGACACTACGTGGCCCAAAAACTCTACTTCTTTTTGAAACAAGGAACACTTCTTCGGATTGAGTCTCAGGTTGGCGTAGTGTCGGGGTAGTGGATAGCTGTCTTTCTTCGTGACATCATTCAGCTTTCTGTAATCCACGCAAAATCGGGTGGTTCCATCTTTCTTTTTAACTAGCACGACGGGAGCAGACCGTGGACTGATGGATGGCTCAATAACTCCATTTTGTAACATGGACTCGATGTTTTCCTCGACTGCCTGTTGTTGCCCCAATGGTAGTCGTCTAGGTGGTATTCTGATGGGTTGAGCCTTTCCGGTATCTATTCGATGCTGGATGATGTTGGTGCGACCGGTGGTTCCATTTTTACTGTTAAAAATTTGCCAGTGTTTTGTGATAAATTGCTTGGCTTTCTTCTGGTTCTCTGGTGTCAAGTGTGTCAAATGGTCAGCAAACTGTTGTAGGAACTCTTTATCGGGCCCTGGCTCCTTCACCGACGTCTGGTACTCTTCTTCGCAATTGATGATGGTCTCTACTGGCTCGAAACAAGCTATCTCTTGACCATTGGTAATTCGGATGTCGTTGTTGGACAGATTCAGGACTCTGATTGGTATATCTCGTCCGGTTTTAACTATAGCCCGTCCAACCAAGTAGTCATGAGCTGAGTGTACGGGCTCCACCATTCCAACGCAGCTCCCAGGATTGCTGTTTAGCTGCCCATGAATAATCTGTTCCGTTCGACCGGGAATTCTAGCTGAAGACTTTGCCACAATTTTTATGGGCGTGACTGATGTGTTGACGGGCCGTGTCAATACAAATTCCTCATTCAGGAACCGAAGAACATCATATCTCGGGTCGAACATAAATCTATGCTGGCTAATTAGGTCCATTCCCAGTAGAAAATCGTCCTCAATATTCGCTACCAGGACCCTATGCCGGATCATGTTGTCCCCTATCTGTAGCACGACATCTGCCTCACCCTGTATTGACATGGACTCGCCGGTGACTGTTCTGAGCTGGATGTTATTGGTAACTGGCCGAATTTCTGATGCTCTCAAAACCCTGGACTTGGCAATGGACACAGCGGCGCCGGTATCGATGGTGATGGTAACTGCTCGCCCGTTGATGGTGCCTCTGATGACTAGGCTGCCGCTATCTCTGCAAAATCCCCGGATGGATACTGTCCTGGGTGCTGGTGGAGGGTGAGTCAGCATTCGTCCCCTTATGCTGACTGGCTGATGGTCCCTGGACATGTGGCTGTTCTGTTAGTTATCCTTAGTCGGTGATCGTTCAGGTGGCCTCACTCGACAATTGCGTTGGAAGTGCCCTGTCTGTCCGCAGCGGTAACATACCCCTCTGGTGCCAGTTCTTTGTGACCGGTCTAATATTTTGTTCAGACCAGCCAGCAGCGCTTGAAATGGTGACTCTGACTCTTCCTGGTTGAAGGAAACTGCTCGGACCCTCGGCTTGGACATGTTCATGACGGCCTCTACTTCCAAAGCCCTAAGTAGAGCTTCATTACTTTTCTTGACGCCACTTAGTCTTAGATTTCTTTGTACTTCCACATCTCTGATGCCGTTTATGAAACTCTGCGTGGCCAACTGGTCTTTCGTTTCCTCTGGCAGGTCTGGGTAGGACAAGTGTACTAACCGTCTAATCTCTGCTTCGAATTCTTGAAGGCTTTCACCGGATTTTTGCGTTTTTCCACTGAGTTGGACTTGGTATACCTGGCTCAAGGATTGATTGTCGTAGCGTTTGTCTAGGATGGCGATGATCTTGTCGAAATTGCCTTGTTCATCGACTGGAATGCTTTGGAGGAGTTCTAGGGCCGGACCTCTTAGCGAAATTACCAGAGAAGTAGACTTTTCTTGATTATCCCATCCATTAGCTGTAGCCACGGCCTCAAATTGTCGTTTATATATGGGCCAAGATCAACTGCCGTCGAATGTGGGTGGTTTACTAAAGGAACCTTTGGTACTCACGGTGTGCTGGTATTTTCCTCGCTGTAAGTCCTGTTGCATTTTTTTGATTTCTGTTTCTACCTTGTTTTGGATGGCACTGATTTTATCTTGTACTTCACTTACTTCACTTTGTACCGTGTTTTTAATGGAACTGATTTCAAATTTCACCTGGCTTTGGATGGAATCGATGTCATCTATTTTGATTTCAAGAGTCTCCACATTACTTTTTATGATCTTTATGTCGTCGTTTATCTCTTTTATATCTGATTCTACTATTTGCATTCTTTCATTAACTGTTTCGTTAACTTGTGATACTATTTGCATTAGTTGTTCAAATTGCATTTGTCTTTTTTCTTCAGTTTGATCTTGTTTTTGTTCAAATATTTTAAAATCATTTTCTCGTTTTTCTTCAGATATTTTAAAATCAATTTGTCTCTGTTCATTCAATTTCGAGAATAATCCTTCAATTAAATTATGTTGTTCACTTTTCATCGTGGAGACTAGATTTTGTTGTTCGCTTTTCATCGTAGTGACGAGATTTTCTAATTATATTTTACGTTTTTCATCAAAAGATTTTACTAACCTTTGTTGAATTTCTTCTTGATGTTGTTTTTCCTTCTTGTCACGTTTTTCTAGAATCTGTGCAATTTTTTCGTCCAGTCCCTCTGTAACCTGGTAGTTTCGTCCATACTACGGGTTTCCATAAATCAAATTAGGATTTTAACTGCACTAATCCTTTACTTCTGATCACCAAATGTAATATACTTCGTGGGTTCATTTTAAAAATTATAAAACTAATATCCACTTTCACTATTCTAGAACTTTATTTACATTTAAACAGCTGATTCAAAAGTACAATAACAATCCCATATAAGCTAGTCGTCGCGGTATCACTGCCTGGCGATCGTGGCGTTCTTCTTTTATATCACCAGCGTAGAATTCTCCAGTAGAAATCATGATCGCACCTTCCGCTGTCGAGTCTTTTCGAGAATCGTATTTTTTTTCTTAAAGCGTTTGTTGTCGTGCTGAAATGACACAGGGTCTGCCTTGGGTAAATTTCGTAACAATACCATCAATAAAAAGACTGATTTACAAAATTTAAATGTGATCTATTGTAACTTACTGGAAATGGAGAATAACTTTTCAACCACTCATAATTAATCTGAATATAATACAGATTTCTCAGGTTCATTAAATAAAAAGTCAAAATTTTTGCTACCCTATGAATTTTTGTTTCCTTAATAATACGTCAATTCATCAGTAAGTTATAAAGAATAAAAATAGTTAACCCGTACTTTAAAAAATATATATCATATGTCTTCAAATCAAATATGCCAACATGACAATTTTGTTAATTGAATTGCCAAAAAAAAAAAAATTAAAATATTGTAAAGTTTTGTAGATGTTTTTCTGCTTATACAACCTCGACTAACGTAAGTGATTAGTTTTTTACTTCTAAATTGTTAATATTTGTGTTGTTTGTAGTATATTGACTGACGATGAAATAAAATAATTTCGAAAGCCCTAAAAATAAGTTAAAGTATTTCTTTACCGAAATCAATTACGATAGTAATATAATATGAAAGATTAAAATGTGAAATAAGATATACTACGTGACAATTTGAATAAAGACTATAATATTACATTATGCGAAAAAAGGTGTTATGAATTACAATGTTACAAAATATAATATTAGAACTTATTATTTTAAAGAGTCTTTTAAATTCCTATATAACAACTCCATTTATCCCGAAAAAGTTGATGCTATGCTTCAACTTTTTAGACCATTGGTTTGAGTTCATCTTCTTCTATGAGTTCCTGGAGTTGAAGGCTTGGGCGTCTTCTGGGGAAGAATCTGAAGCGTCTGGTTTCGCTTCGACTTCGCATTGGTGGAGGTGATGGCGGGTCATCACTTGTGGTGGTTATGGCTAGTAGTCTGGACTTTCTTCTGCTTTTGCACTTGTAGAAAATGTACAAAAATATTAATGCGATGATAGAAGTAATGGTTAGAATTGTGAACCAAGATGTATGTGTTTAATTATTGTTTATTAATTTGTCTAATTCGTCGGAATATTGGTTGAGCTTGTGTTGCGCTATGTTGAGGTCGTCGGCGTCGATCTTGTTTAATCTGAGGGGTTTCAGATCTGGAACGTACTTCTTTGGTGGGATGGATTCACAGCAGTTGTAAGGTATTTGAACTGGATGGCTCTTGTATGTAATATTTTGGGAATCTTCAATTAACTTTTTTGAATGGATTCGAGTATTGCCGATGAATGCATTGCAGTCTGATTGCAATTGGAGGATTGAATTGGTTGCAATGGTTTTGGTTACAACGTTGTTGCCGCTACAGTTTATGGTGATTGGTAGAAGATCGGAAACAGAAATTAGCCATACATTTGAACTGATTTCGCAAACATTGTAGTCTTTGGCATACAGTATCGAAGTTTGGCAAATTTCTGGAAAGAAGGTGGACTGCTTCAAAAGCTGGGCCTCACAGATGGGAGAACGTCTGAACATATCCATTGAACTCGGCTTAAGGGCTTGCAGTTGTCTAGGTTCCGAAATGTGGTATACAACAATGAATCATCATTCTTCGCGATATATTTAGTTAAGGTTGGTAAAATATGATGGAATCCTGTTCGGTCGTCCAGAATGGCGATCGGGTATAGACGATAAAGGATAAAAATTTCAGGATTCACTAAAGGGATTTTCAAAACGAAAATTATTTTTGTATCTAACTGAAATGCTTCTAACTCTATAATGTCAATATAGTGTGCAATATTATGGGTGTAAATTGATAAAGGTAAATTATATTTATGCAAAGATTGAGAAACAAGTTAAAGAGATTCGACTAAATCGGCGGGGGTTATTATTGAACTGTGTAACATTTTAATGCGAGCGAAAGATACTGCTGGCAATACATCATTTAGAACGTCTTTTATAAAGACATAGCTTTCCATTAATGATTCGCATGGATCTAATGTTTTGACTAATGCTTCGAAAAATGCAAAATGTTTGATTTTGGCAATATCCATATTAAAAGTTTCTTCCTTTATTTGAAGTTTCTGAACTGTTGCATTGAAGTTTTTGATTACGAAAGTAGTTACTGAAATTTAGTTCTCTAGTAAATTTGCTGTTCGTCATGTGTTATCTTGTTGATACAGTCATTAAAGTATTCACCATCACTAGCGTCTAAAGTTCCAGTTACTCATTTCCAAATTGTTCCTATAACATTAATAAGTCCTCGTTTCTGCCTCTTGGAGTTGTAAAGTTTAGTGTCTGCGAATATCTCTTGATATTTTAAGTTTACTGTGTCAGATATTTGTTTTAGGAGGCTAATATGTGTTTGTATTTGAGGTTTGAATACTGTCATTCGAGTAGTTAAGTTTGAGTGGATAGTATCAATTAATGTGTTCAGAATATTGTCATTATTGGCAATTGCGTCAAAGAAAGGGTGTAGATCTTTGTAGACAAGTATATATTTTGACAGTTCTTTCTTCATGAAAGAAGAGTCCTACTGTGTTGTTTATGGAAGTTATTGAAAATTGGAACGTCACGATTGTGAAGAGTCCAAGTAGTCTGAAATAAAGTGATTTCTATTCAAAATATGGTTTCAATCCGTCAAAATTTACTTTTGTAGACTGATTCGTTTCGGGGTTTAAAAGAGTTGCAGAATTTTGGAAAAGTTGAGTTATCTGGAAAGGGCCATTAAATTTGTTTTGTGACTTACTTGAAATTTGGGATTCTTTTAAATATACCTTCTCGCCTATTGTTCAGAACACTCTGTCTTTTTGGGGTTTAAAAGAGACAGTCTTTTTATTTACATATGTATATTCTCAATTGCTTGGGAAAAAACCCTGCCTTAAGCGCAATCGTAGTAAGAAGAAAGAAAAGACTCGCTGTTTGCCTCTCGTCCAGTACGGACCTCAATAGAAACTCCCAAGGAAAAAATGTTTCCCTATGTGCTCGCTAGTGCAACCCCAAAGTGCGTGTGCAGCTATTACTCACTTATTGTAAACCCCCTCGTGAGTGCGCATTGCGCAACAATATAAACTTTAGTTGTGCCTAAAAACCCAGGGTTAAGGCCGGCTACCCGTGCCGAATGCAGACAAATACATGGATGGCAGATTTCCCAAGGCTTTTACTAGATCTAACTCGTAGAGAAGGTAAGAGTTTTCTTATGAAGGGCAATTGAGTTTTTTTATCAAAATAAAACCACACAAAACTACAGTCCAAATAATCAAATTCACTACACCTATGTTATGATTCGTTCGTCGACCATGGCACCGGACACACGTCTTTGTGCTCAATGCTGCGATAATTTTATAGTACATGTAAAATATATTGAATGTAATTCATGCAAACATTTGTATCACATCGGATGTGCCAAAGTGAAAGAAACATTGTTTAAAATTAAACAAGAATGCGAAAACGTTTTTTGGTTTTGTGACGGATGCTTGGCCACAGTAATAAAAAAGCTAAACAAATCGTCAAACGACGACCATACAGTGAAAGTGGAAGAAGTTATTAAAAAAACGGAGAAGTTAATTAATTTAATTGAAAGTGGAAATGTGCCAATCATAAAATCCTATGAGAGTGCAGTTACAAATGGAAAAAATAAAGTAGAACCATTAATCATCAAACCTAAAAATGCCAATCAAGATAGTAAGAAGACAAAAACAGAATTGACACAAAAAGTGATTCCTTCAGTATCAGTTAAAAAAATAAAAGAAGTATCGCAAGGTCGTGTTGTTATACACTGTGCGGATGAACAGGACAGAGAGGTTTTAAAAACTCAAGCGAAAAATGAACTGGGAGATAAATACGAAGTCACTCTAGGAAAATTTTCAGCACCTAAAATTAAAATTATTAATGTCAACATTAGCGAGGCAGGAGAGGAAGACGAGTTTGTAAAAAAATTTGGAAAGCAAAACTTTCCGGACTGTCTTGTAGGCAACACAAAAATACTACGTAAAGTTCAAAGTAGGAAAAATAAATCTCAATGTCATTTAATAATGGAACTAACACCTGAGCAATTCAATTATTTAAATAAAAATAAGAATAAAGTATATATAGGATGGAGTTCATATAAGTTTTTCGAGTTTGTCAGTATTTTAAGATGCTTCAAATGTTGGCGGTATGGACATCGGGCTGAAAATTGTAGAGCATCTGTAGTGTGTCCATTGTGCAACTTAAACCACAAAAAATAGGAATGTAAAACCCAGCAGTTCGAATGTACTAACTGTAAGCACGCAGCTACTGTTTTAAAACTTGAGGGAATTAAATATGACCATAACGTTTTTGATCTGGAGTGCCCAACTTATAAAAGGCAAGTTAGTTGGCAAAAAGAGAGGGTTAATTATAATAAATGTACAGAAATATAGCAAACAAAAACCATAAACTTGTCAAACAACCAATATAGCGATCATAAATTTACAATTATACATCAAAACATTCAATCATTGAGGCGCAAGACTTTAGAAATTGAATGTCTCTTAAATGAATTAGAGTGCAACCCTCAAGTACTCCTATTCAGTGAACACTGGTTATATGAAGAGGAAGCTCCATTCATTAAGATTAATGGGTACAGTTTGGTGTCTTTTTATGCAAGAAGGGAAATGAAACATGGAGGTGTCTGCATCTATTGTAAAGAAAATAGCATGTTTAGAAGTGATAAGACTATATGTGATATGAGTATTGAAAGTGTTATTGAGTTTTCAGCTGTGTTTGAGGAAAATCTGAAAATGTTTGTGCTCTGTCTGTATCGACCAGGAATTGCGCCCTATGAAATTTTTTTTGAACGGCTGGAGGAGGTAATAGAATATATTGATGTTCGATACCCTAGGTATAAAGTAATTTTAGCAGGAGATTTTAACATAAACTTTTTTCAACCCAGTAAGTCGGTCAAACAAATACTAGATCTTTTCAATACCTATAACTTAAGTCAATGTATATTTAATGCTACACGCGAAACGCAGTTTACTTCTACTTTGCTAGATAACATATTTTGCAATTGGGAAAATAATATTTTAAGCTATGTACTTAATACAGCCCTTTCTGATCACCATGCGCAAGTCATTACTATAAAAGGACTAAATGAATCAAACACAAGAGAAAATTTTGCTTTTAAAAGAGTATACTCTAAAAATAAAATTCGGTGCTTTAAACAGGATATTGATACAATGGATTGGACATCGGTTTATAATGCAACTACCGTTAATGAAGCATATTCCGTGTTTATAAGTTTAGTGACTAATCTCTTTAAAAGTATTTTCCCGGTTAAAAAATGTGGTCAAAACAAAAAATCGAATTACTGGATAACACAAGGCATTAAAATATCATGTAAACATAAGCGTGAACTATAACAGAAAAAAATCAAGGGTAAAGTATCAGTAGAGTTTTTTAAAAAATACTGTAGAGTTTTAAAATTGGTGATAAGGAATGCTAAAAATATGTCAGACGAACAGTTTATAAATAGTGCTGAAAATAAAATAAAGGCCACATGGAATCTGGTAAAAAAGATTACAGATAATAACAATAATAAAATGACAACTCTTGATAATTTCTCAAAAAATATGACAACTCATCAAAAACAGTTAATAAATTAAATCATTATTTTATAAATGCGTGCCCAAATGTAAATAAGTATACAGAAAATATTTTTCCAACAAAGACATCTCTAAATTCAGTGTACCTAAGGCCAGCAGATTGTGTAGAGGTATGTAGAATAATAAAAAGTTTAAAAAACAAAAAAACAGTAGGGGATGATAATATACCGGTTGTAATTATTAAAGAAACGGCAGACTCTATGGCAAGACCTTTGTGCCACATAATAAATCTCTGTTTTAAAACGGGTATATACCCTGACTCTCTCAAGAATGCACTAGTTAAGGCAATATATAAAACTGGAGAAGTAGATGAAGAAAAAAATTACCGGCCCATATCTATACTCTCAAATATCAATAAAATTTTTGAAACAGCAATTTATAGTAGGTTAATTAATTTTTTAGAAAAGCATTCGTTAATAGAGAATAATCAGAATGGATTTCGCAGTGTAAAGTCAACCATACGAGCGATATATCAGGCTATTGATAAAAACTTACCTTAGGTATGTGTATGGACCTGTCAAAAGCTTTTGACAGTGTGAATCATCTAACACTTTGTAAAAAATTAGAGAGTCATGGCATTAGAGGAAACGCTTTCCATCTATTAAACTCATATTTAAGTAATCGCACTCAACAGGTTTTTGAATATGACTTGTATGGTAGACAGATAATCTCAACCAAAATTTGTATTACGAGAGGTGTCCCCCAGGGCTCGATTTTAGGGCCCCTATTATACATCATTTATACTAACGAACTTACCAATATAACTGATGAATTCACAGTTCTGTATGCAGACGATACAACATTAATATATAGTGAAAAAGACTCGGATAGACTTCTGCCAAGTGTGCAAAGGGCGTGCCACACTCTAGACATGTACTTCTCGGCCCATGACCTTTTGTTAAATATGTCAAAGACACAATGTATTTTATTTGGTAACCGAAAAGATCACACTTTCACTTTTTCGTATAGAAATACAGATATTCAGCCTTCAGGACAAGTTTCTTTTTTGGGGCTAAATATTGATAAAAGGCTGGACTGGAGGGCGCATGTCGATAGTGTGGCTCAGAGTATATCTAAATATTGCTATGCACTAAGAACTGTAGCTCAGAATATTAGCCGTGAAGCAGCACTATCAGCATATCATGCATATATCCAATCAAAAATAAGATATGGACTAATTTTCTGGGGTAACTCTACCGAAGTTGAGAGAGTATTTTTACTTCAGAAAAGATGTATCCGAAGTATGTTTCAAATGAAAAAAAGAGATAGCTGTAAGCCTGTGTTCATAAGTAATAAAATCATGACGTTAACTAGTATGTACATTATTGATTGCTTTATGTTTGTCCATAAACATAAGGATCTTTTTGAAGGAGATGTGTTGAGTCATAGCTATGAAACAAGACATAGGTCTATTTTGATCCCACAAAAATATAATTTCAGTTATATTAAAAAAAATGTGACATATATGGCTACAAAAATATTTAATAGTGTGCCTGAATGTATTCGAAACCTGCCTCAAGCCAAAATTAAAAAATTTTTAACAAATTATTTAGTCCATAAGGCCTTTTATTCAACAAATGAATTCTTTAGTGATCCAGACAGGGTAAGACTGAGGTAAAAAAAAATTGTATTTATTTGAAATATGTAACTGTGTAATTCTGTTTTGTACTCTGTGGCATTGTACTATGCCAAACTTGGCTTTGTAGTATAAATAAAGGAATCTCTATCTATCTATCTATAAGTGGGTCGATTTTCGGGTACGTGTTGGTCGAAACGTGCTTTGGCTTTTTCTTTTTGTTGTTCGGTTTTGGCTCGCGCTAATTTGTAAAAATATTCCATACGGTTATTAAGATCTCTAACGTACTTGGAAATGAGGTTATTTTGGTTGTATAGCATTTCCGGTGGTCTACTCGACGTGTGACTAAAAATCAACTCATAAGGAGTGAAACCATGAGTCTTATTTTTGGTGTTGTTATAGCATATGACTGCGTATGGCAGTACATTAAACGGGTGTTCCTTTGGATTTTCGGCGATATTTGCCCGGATCATTTCCGATAGTGTCGCATGGAAGAGTTCAAGGGAACCATTTGATTGTGGGTGACTTAGACTAGAGAAGGTTAACTTTATTTCGTAGAGTTCACAGAGGTCTTTTACTAATACGTTATCGAATTCACGACCGTAGTCACAGTGAATTCTCAGCGGGGTGCCATAGTGTTGAAAATAAAGGATGAGCGTGTTAACGACAGTGTTTCCCGTTTTATCCTTTATAGGATACGCCTGTGTAAATTTCGTTAGCTCGTCCCTGATTGTTATAGCATAATTTCGAGTGGAATATTCAAAGATATCGATATTGACTCGCTCGAAAGGTGTTTTCGGCGTTTCTGTGATGACTAGAGGTGAACTCAATTTTTTTCGGCATATTTTGACTTTTTGACAAATTTCGCATGACTTGATGAAATTTTCAACGTTTGTTGTCAAACCGATCCAGTCTTTTATTCGCCTTACTGTTATGCTTCTCTTTTATTCACCTTACTGTTTCATTAGTGTTCTAAAATGTGAGGTATTTCATCGGGTGTAGTTATGACGTTGTGGCATATTTTGAATTTAATGTCTTTGTCTGTAAAGACATAAGAAAAAGTTTCAAGGATTGGGAGTTCTAAGTTCTTTTCGACGTAATATGTGGTTTCAAGATCGAATTTATCTTGTGATTTGTAAATAATGTAGAACAGAAATTGTACGACTATTTCAGGGTCAAATGGCAAGGGGATTATAAAGTATTCGCGGTCTTTAACTGATTTACTTGCGAAGGTGTTGATGGAATTGTTTTCGAATATGATATCTTCTTCGAAAATATCGTCAATGATTCGTTCGTGTAGATCAGTTAACTTGTTTTGCCAGAAAAATGAAATAATTTGTTTATGGGATTAGTCCAGAAGTTGGGAATTAGTAGTTTCGATCTTTAAATAGTCAATTATTGATCTTGTTTTATATAAGTCAAAAAATTTATTAAATTCGTTAGTAAGGTGTTCGTCAGTAAGTTTAGGTTCTGGTTCGGCTTCGTCTTCTGAGTCGGTGTCATTGAAGGTATGGATTTTTGACTGAAAATTCGCGATTTGTTGGAAGTGGTTGACTTTAATTCGCGAGAGAGCATCGGGGTTTCTGTTTATCTTGCCTGGTTTATGTTCAATCTCATAATTGTACTCTTCCAGTTTCAGTCGCCATCTGGCAAGTCTACTGCCTGGATCCTTGATCGAGAAAAGCCACGTAAACGGGCGGTGGTCGGTGATTAATGTAAACTACGGCCAAATAAATAAGGACGGAAGGCTTTGACTGCCCACACAATGGCAAGCAATTCCCTTTCAAAGGTGGAATATCTGGTTTCGGCGACACACAAAGTGCGGGAGGCATAAGCAATCAGAAGGTCTTTTCCAACTGGGCCTTGTGAAAGGACTGCACCAATTGCGAAAGCGCTGGCGTCTGTGGTGAGAAGAAAAGGTTCTTCAAAATTTGAGTAGATAAGGATGGGGTCTGAGATGAGAGCTTTCTTTAAATCATTGAATGCTGCCTTGCAATCGGGATCAAAGAATAATGTAGTGTCCTTTTGAAGCAGTTTTGTTAAAGGTTTGGACACTTTAGCGAAATTGGGAATAAATCTTCTATAGTATCCGGCCAATCCTAAGAAAGATTTGATATCTTGCGGGCTCTTTGACTCTGGGAAGTTTTTGATACAACTGATTTTTTCGGGGTTCGGTTTTACACCTTGTTGCGTAATTAGATGACCAAGATACGCTACCTCTTTTGTTAAGAATTCACATTTGTCGGGTTGAATCTTAAGATTTGATGTGCGAAGACGTTTGAAGACTTCGGTCAACCGGGAAATGTGTTCGTGTATTGTTGGGGACTATACAATGATATCGTCCATGTATACTAGACAACGTTCATTTTGTATTCCAAGGAGGATGTTGGGAACAACCCAAACTGGGGAAGACCAAGGGGAAATAGAATGACGAATGATGCCTTGATCAAGCATTTTACTGATTTGTTCTTGAACCTCTTCTTTATGGACCTGCGGGTACCGATAAGATTTGGTATTGATGGGTCTGGAGTTATTTGTCTCGATCGAATATTTGATTTCGTTCGTAAAAGATAATGCGTCGCCTTCTAAGAAAAATATGGCTTGAAAGCCTAGACAAAGACTCGTAATCACGTCTTTTTCTTCGACGTTTAAGTGATCTGTTCTGAGTTGTTGTCCAATTAATAAGTTTCTGTCAACTGGTTCAGAGTCATAAGAGTTGTTAAAATTGAAGCAGTGTTGTATTTGAGTAAAGGGTTCTATAGTGAAGTTGTCGAAATTAATTGTTTTTGGGATGGCGTTGGCGTTTATAACTGAAGTGAGGAATTCGCCATTTTGGTTTACATATACCAAGGAATTGGATAATCTGACTTTTTCTTATTCGATAGTATGTTGAATAGCATCAGTATTAGAAAGGTGACATCGCAGTTTACATAATTTTTCGGTCCGGGATTCTATAGAATTATAGTTCGGGAAATTATTGGGTTTTTGAGTGTTGGGAATTGTTGGAGATGCGATATCTGAAGAAGGCAAGGTAGCGACCTTGTGAAGAGCGATATCCTTAAAATTTGTTCTAAGTTGCTTAGATTTTAAGTCTATTACGCATTCGTAATGTTCCAAAACATCTAAACCTAAAATGCCATCAAAGGCGATGTCGAAATTACAAATAAAGACCTTGTGGGGGTTACCAGGAGCAAATGGTACAAGGATAAACTGGGAAATTGAAATTTTTTGATCAGTGATGCCCTGAATAATTACATGTTCTTGGAATCTTTGAGGAAAGTTTTTGACAGTTTGCTCTTTGAAAATTGAAATTCCTGCGCCTGTATCTATAAGCAAATTGTATTGCCCTGTAGCGTCTTTTATATAGTATAAGTTTCTGGGGTTGACAGTGTGAAAAGTAGTTACAGGAACGTTTGTTCCGGAAAGTTTACGTTCGGATTCATGTCGTCTAAATTCATTGTTTGTATTTGTGATGTGATGTTGGTTGTTATGTCTGGTGGATGGTCTCGATTTGCGAGAGAATGAAAATCCTGGTAGCTTAGATTTTCTACTGGGTCCAAATCATCAGTTTGTACGCCGAAGTTATTAGCAGTACGATAACTAGTATTTCCTGTGTGGTATGAATAACTATTATCTGTACAATAGTCGTAATTTCTTTGATTATCAGCTGTATGATAATCCTCATATGGGTGCTTATTAGCTGTATAATAATCGTTGTAATCATCGAAATAATTTGTGCAACTTAAATGATGTGCCCTGTTTAGATTCTGGTGGAAATTAGGGTTCTTTTGAATCACTGACTGACGGGGTTGTTGCATATTTTGTTGGGATTGTCTCCGTTGATTAGGATATTGATTTTGTCGAAAAGGTGACTGATTTTGTCTGAAGTTTGGCTGATTCTGCCAAAATTGTGGGGGTTGATTTTGCCGAAATTGTGGAGGCTGATTTTGGGAACCATTGTTAGTGATAGGGTTTGGTCTCATATAGTTGTTGTTACCATTATTGTTATTGTAAACGGGTGCTTGGTAATTTTGGGAACGACATTCGGAGGCGATGTGCCCGAGTCTACCGCACGATAAGCACTTATTATTTGGAAGATTAGGTTGGGCCTCGGGGGAATTTGTTTTGTAGTTTTCTGATTCTCAAAGTACAATAACGAGTTCGCGTCTGATTCTTACATTGGCTTTTAAAAGGTCTTTAGGATTACCGGCACGGATGATTTGTCCGAGACGCGGTTAGAAGGGTGTTAAGTGCCATAGTGTCTATTAGACTCGTTTGCGCTACCTTTTGGTCTGCTTTTAAATTGGATGCCTTTTGAATATTGGCGTGCATTTTTGCTGTTAGGACCTGTAGTCGGTTGTAGAAAGTAAGTGGTGACTCGTTGGATAGTTGCTGAAGGCGTTGTAGATCTTGGATCAGGGAAATCAGATCCCTGGAATCTCCAAAATAAAGATTTAAAAGTTGTTTTAATTCTACGCGAATTTATTAGTTGGGCCGCTCTGCCTTTCAATTTATTTTTTATATGGATGAGTAGAAGGTATCTTTGATCGCCCGTCGACATGTTGTAAGCACAGTCGCAGGCATTAATGAATGTTCCCAAGGAGATCTGATCTCCTTCGAACTCTGGGACGATAGAGAATATTTCGGATAGCCGATAGGGCTCGGGTTCAGAGCCGTCTCTGGGAGATTGTTGTGCCATTTTTAAATTTATTAAATGGGAGAATTGAAAAATTGTTTGAAAAACTAAGCAAAAATAAAATTTGCTCAAAATAAATGTATAAATTTTTCAAATTGTTACGAAAAAATAAATCTTATATTGGAGGAAAATAGTTAGTGTACACTATTTGGTAAAATATGGTAAAAATAAAATAAAATAAATCGAGAAATAAAAAAATATAAGGTACAAAAATAAAATTGGTATGGTTAAAAAATATGGTTCTGGTTTTTTGGTCGTCCGAACAGAAAAATAAAATCAAAAATTATTGGTAAAATTAAAAATTGCGAGATGATTCCTGTTTGTACTCACATTAAATGGAACATCGATGCTGCCATGTTCTGCAGTTGTAGTTAGTTGCCTTTTTCTACGGGTACAGTTGGGACGTCTCGAGAGGTTCTTTCTTCCTTCAAGAGATTAGGATCCGCCTCTACCAGTTAAGCTCGTTCGCCGGTTCTAGTAACGTTTATATTTATTAAATAAGAAACTTTCATAACTTGATAAACTTGAGTACAATAATATTAACACTAGAAGTAAAGGAAATCATCTGCCGGACTGAAGGTCGTGAATAACAATTTATAAGAAATAATGCGCTGACTCTATATAAATTTAAACAATGAAAAGGAAAGAAATTCTGCGAAGCCAAAATGACAAATGTGCAGATTTTATCTATGCGAGACGATAGTAATATAATATGAAAGAGTAAAATGTGAATTAAGATATACTACGTGACAATTTGAATAAAGATTACATATTACATTATGCGAAAGAAGGTGTTATGAATTACAATGTTACAAAATATAATATTATTTTAAAGAGTCTTTTAAATTCCTATATAACATATATATATATATATATGTTAGATTGTAGTCCTTCACTGATGGAACAATCTGATTTTCTTTGTTGTATCCGGTGTACATCCGTTTCTCGGTTTGTGCTCTGAAAAGAACATTTTACCTGACGTTTCTCCAAAATCTCATTTGGCATTTTCAAAGTTGAAATCTGAAAACAGAAAATGAGATTTTGGCGAAACGTCAGGTAAAATATTCTTTTCAGGGCACAAACCGAGAAACGGAAGTACACCGGATACAACATAAGTGAAGAACTACAATCTAACATATATATATATATATATATATATATATATATATATATATATATATATATGTATGTATGTATGTATATAATTAGTATTAGGGTTAAGGGATATTGACTACTTTTCGTTTTTTATGTGAATCTCTTTATTTACATTGACCTAGCTTTCGGAAATTATTGTTTCCTTCCTCAGGGTTATGAAAATTAATGAGGTGATCTATTTTGTTGTTACATATACTTGTATGAAATAAAAACTCTATTGTATAATCTGTGAAATGCTTCTTAAGAGGTTACGTGGAAATGTCATTTGGCTGCATAGAACACTAAAAAAACCTTCAACACAAACACAAACTATGGAACATCATTCACTGGTCTGTTGGTCCGTCGTAGAATTCCCTCAGAGGATCTGACAACAAATAAGCATAGATGTCGCTAAGTTGTTTTGTATCCGCTTTTTTGTTAATTGGTTGCCTTTGCTTTCCGATATGGATCGTTTCCAAAATGAGCCTTTTGTTGTATCTGTTACTTCTGTCTAGGATGTGGACCTCTTCTAGATTAATTGTGTGTTCATATTCTTGGGCATGGGCTGTCAACGCACATCTTTGTTTGTTGCGTCTAATGTCGTTCTTGTGGATAGCCAGTCTACTCTTCAACCACTGCGACGTCTGTCCCACCTATGTAGATTCACAGTCCTGGCACTCGATTTTATAGATTACATTAGACTGAAGATATTTGGGTGTTGGATCTTTCAGTGGTGTGAACAGTGTTTTTATAGTATTGACATTGTAGGTTGCTATTCTTACCCTTTCTCTTCTAAAGATATTTATTAATTTAGGTGTTAAATTCCGAATAAAAGGTAAACTCCCAAATTGCAACCCTGGATCTGTTAAACCCTTCGTAATGTGCTGTGGTTGTGTTTGACTAGGAATGATAACTGTTGTACTTGTCTGATGTAACAATTTCTGATTAGACGTTTAGGATAGTTCATTTCAGGCATTAATAGCCCACATAACAATATTGCCGAATATTTAACAGAAATTCTTACAAGATCATACAACATTGACAACACCTACTATATAAGGGACAGTTTCCATTTTGCGGAAGTTGCCAACAACCTAGTTTTGCCAGAGAATGTTGTATTAGCATCATTCGATGTTACAAACTTATTTAGAAGTCTACATGAAAAACTGATCATGAAAGTGATCAACATGAAATGGCCCACAATTTAACAAAATTGCAAAGTTTCACATAACCTATTTATGGAAATGTTGAAATTCACTCTGAATAACAACTATTTTTGCTTTCAACAAAAGTTCTACATACAAAAAACAGGTTGTGCAATGGGCTCAAGTTTAAGTCCCATATTAGCAACATTTGTGATGGATCATCTATTGAACATATGCCTCCCCAAACTGTCATGCAAAGTGGAGCTCATCAAAAAATATTTAGATGATATGATAGTGGCATTACCCGAGGTAAACATAGAAGAACTGGTAATTCTATTGAATGACTTTGATGGGTAGAAACAGTTCACAATACAAAAAGAGGACCAGAATAAAACAGTCCCGTTTCTGGATACTAAGGTATGTCGTTCTAACAATATAATAAAGTTTGATTGGTATAGAAAAAATACTAACTCAGATAAGATCATTCACTACAAATCCGATCATCCTATATCAACCAAGCTCAACATCATAAAACAAATGAAGATTAGAATAACGAAAATCTGTCATAAGGATTTTCATAAAAAAAAATATCGACCAACTAAAAAAGATACTGATGGAAAATGACTATCCTAAACGTCTAATCAACAAATTGTTACATCAGACAAGTACAACAGATATCATTCCTAGTCAAACACAACCACAGCACATTACGAAGGGTTTAACAGATCCAGAGTTGCAATTTGGGAGTTTACCTTTTATTCGGAATTTAACACCTAAATTAATAAATATCTTTAGAAGAGAAAGGGTAAGAATAGCAACCTACAATGTCAATACTATAAAAACACTGTTCACACCACTGAAAGATCCAACACCCAAATATCTTCAGTCTAATGTAATCTATAAAATCGAGTGCCAGGACTGTGAATCTACATAGGTGGGACAGACGTCGCAGTGGTTGAAGAGTAGACTGGCTATCCACAAGAACGACATTAGAAGCAACAAACAAAGATGTGCGTTGACAGCCCATGCCCAAGAATATGAACACACAATTAATCTAGAAGAGGTCCACATTCTAGACAGAAGTAACAGATACAACAAAAGGCTCATTTTGGAAATGATCCATATCGGAAAGCAAAGGCAACCAATTAACAAAAAAAGCGGATACAAAACAACTTAGCGACATCTATGCTTATTTGTTGTCAGATCCTCTGAGGGAATTCTACGACGGACCAACAGACCAGTGAATGATGTTCCATAGTTTGTGTTTGTGTTGAAGGTTTTTTCAGTGTTCTATGCGGCCAAATGACATTTCCACGTAACCTCTTAAGAAGCATTTCACAGATTATACAATAGAGTTTTTATTTCATACAAGTATATGTAACAACAAAATAGATCACCTCATTAATTTTCATAACCCTGAGGAAGGAAACAATAATTTCCGAAAGCTAGATCAATGTAAATAAAGAGATTCAAATAAAAAACGAAAAGTAGTCAATATCCCTTAACCCTAATACTAATTATACACACACACACACATGGATGGAAGTTCCGCAGTACTTGCGCAGAATGGTTTCAGCGTATTTCAAGGACCGCATCTTGTTGTACCAAACTGAAAATGGGCAAGTAGACTATAAGATCACAGGAGGTGTACCTCAGGGCTCTGTTCTTGGCCCCCTCTTATGGAACGTAATGTACAACGACCTGCTCCTGCTCGGTCTGCCTGAGGGCGTCAGGCTAGTGGCATTCGCCGATGATGTGGCATTGATCATAGTGCGCAAGCACATAGAGGAGATACAAACAACCTTCTCATTCGCTATAGCCACAATTCAGCATTGGATGCTCGCAGCGGACTTGAGTTTAGCAGAACAAAAGACCGAAACACTTCTTGTTAGCAGTCGAAAGGCAAGGGAAACCATCACCCTCAAAATAGGCGACTCCTACATACAGTCGCAGCCCTTCATCAGCTATTTGGGGTGCTCCTGGACGCACGGCTCAACTTCAAAGAGCACATAATCGCGGCCAGCAAGAAAGCAGCTGGGGTACAGGGGGCATTATCTAGAATAATGCCTAATGTCGGAGGCCCTAGACAGATAAGAAGACAGCTACTGGCAACAGTAACTACTTCTGTTTTGTTGTACGGGGCACCGGTATGGGAGAAATCGCTCGAGCTACCATCGTACCGCCGGAAAATGAAATCAGTCCAGCGGCTCTCAGCGATTCGAGTGGCATCATCCTACCGCACTGTGTCTTACGAGGCGGTGAGTGTGATTGCCTCTACCCTACCAATCGACATCCTGGCTGCAGAAAGGGGACGGCTTTATCGCAGAAAGTTAGAGAAAGACCAACCGACAGGAAACAGCGATGAAAGAGCCATGAGCCTAGGGCAATGTCAGGAGAGGTGGGACAGCTCTACTAAAGGAAGGTGGACATATCGATTGATACCTAACATCAGTCGTTGGGTCAACCGCCAGCATGGGGAGGTTGGGTTCTACATCACTCAACTCCTGACTGGACATGGATGCTTTCGAGCATACCTGCACAGGTTCAGGAGGGCAAACTCCCCAAACTGCCCACAGTGTACGGACGTGATAGAGGACGCGGAACACGTGTTCTTCTCCTGCCCCCGGTTTCAGGATCAACGTGCTGAAGTGGAGAGGATTCTGGAGACTAATATCGTTCCAGAACAATTAGTAGAAGCCATGTTGAAGGGCCCCCAAGCCTGGAACTTGGTATCAGATTGAGAGCACAAACCGAGAAACGGATGTACACCGGATACAACAAAGAAAATCACATTGTTCCATCAGTGAAGGACTACAATCTAACATATATATATATATATATATATATATATATATATATATATATATATATATATGTTATATAGGAATTTAAAAGACTCTTTAAAATAATATTATATTTTGTAACATTGTAATTCATAACACCTTCTTTCGCATAATGTAATATTATAGTCTTTATTCAAATTGTCACGTAGTATATCTTAATTCACATTTTACTCTTTCATATTATATTACTATCGTCTCGCATAAATAAAATCTGCACATTTGTCATTTTGGCTTCGCAGAATTTCTTTCCTTTTCATTGTTTAAATTTATATAGAGTCAGCGCATTATTTCTTATAAATTGTTATTCACGACCTTCAGTCCGGCAGATGATTTCTTTTACTTCTAGTGTTAATATTATTGTACTCAAGTTTATCAAGTTATGAAAGTTTCCTATTTAATAAATATAAACGTTACTAGAACCGGCGAATGAGCTTAACTGGTAGCGGCGGATCCTAATCCCTTGAAGGAAGAAAGAACCTCTCGAGACGTCCCAACTGTACCCGTAGAACAAGGCAACTAACTACAACTGCAGAACATGGCAGCATCGATGTTCCATTTAATGTGAGTACAAACAGGAATCATCTCGCACTTTTTAATTTTACCAATAATTTTTGATTTTATTTTTCTGTTCGGACGACCAAAAAACCCGAACCATACCAATTTTATTTTTGTACCTTATATTTTTTAATTTCTCGATTTATTTTATTTTATTTTTACCATATTTTACCAAATAGTGTACACTCACTATTTTCCTCCAATATATGTTTTATTGTTTCGTAACAATTTGAAAAATTTATACATTTATTTTGAACAAATTTTATTTTTGCTTAGTTTTTCAAACAATTTTTCAATTCTCCCATTAATAAATTTAAAAATGGCACAACAACTTCCCAGAGGCGGCTCTGAACCCGAGCCCTATCGGCTATCCGACATATTCTCTATCGTCCCAGAGTTCGAAGGAGATCAGATCTCCTTGGGAACATTCATTAATGCCTGCGACTGTGCTTACAACATGTCGACGGGCGATCAAAGATACCTTCTATATCCATATCAAAAATAAATTGAAAGGCAGAGCGGCCCAACTAATAAATTCGCGTAGAATTAAAACAACTTTTGAATCTTCATTTTGGAGATTCCAGGGATCTGACGTCTCTGATACAAGATCTACAACGCCTTCAGCAACTATCCAACGAGTCTCCACTTACTTTCTACAACCGACTACAGGTCCTAACAGCAAAAATGCACGCCAATATTCAAAAGGCATCCAATTTAAACTCAGACCAAAATGTAGCGCAAACGAGTCTAATAGACACTATGGCGCTTAACACCCTTCTAACCGGGTTAGAACCGCATCTCGGACAATCGGACAAATCATCCGTGCCCGCAACCCTAAAGACCTTTTAGAAGCCAATGTAAGAATCAGACGCGAACTCCAGTTATCGTACTTTGAGAATCAGAAAACTACAAAACAAATTCTCCCGAGGCTCAACCTAATCCTCCAAATAAGTCCTTATCTTGCGGTAGACTCGGACACATCGCCTCCGAATGCCGTTCCCAAAATTACCAAGCACCCGTTTACAATAACATTAATGGTAACAACAACTATATGAGACCAAACCCTTTCACTAATAATGATTCCCAAAATCAGCCTCCACAATTTCGGCAAAATCAACCAACCTTCAGGCAAAATCACCTTTTCGACAAAATCAATATCCTAATCAACCGAGACAATCGCAACAAAATATGCAACAACCCCGTCAGTCAGTGATTCAAAAGAACCCTAATTTCAACCAGAATCCAAACAGGGCACATCATTTAAGTCGCACAAATTCTATCGATGATTACAGCGATTATTATTGTACAGCTAATAATCACTCATATGAGGATTATCATACAGCTGATAATCAAAGAAATTACGACTATTATACAGATAATAGTTATTCATACCACACATGAAAAATACTAGTTATCATTCTGCTGATAACTTCGGCGAACAAACTGATGATTTGGACCCAATAGAAAATCTAAACTACCAGGATTTTCGTTCTCTCCCAAATCGAGACCATCCACCAGACATAACAACCAACAATGAATTTAGACGACATGAATCCGAACGTAAACTTTCCGGAACAAACGTTCCTGTAACTACGCTTCACACTGTCAACCCCAAAAACTTATACTATATAAAAGACGCTACAGGGCAATACAAATTCCTTATAGATACAGGCGCAGGAATTTCGATTTTCAAAGAGCAAACTGTCAAAAACCGGATACAACAAAGAAAATCAAATCTATCAAAAGAACAAACATGTCATTTTGGATTAGTATCTATCGTTGTCTTTGAAAGACACACAATGTTAGTTTTTAGTTTTGTGTCAAGTAAAAATATGTTTAGCAAAAAAATTGTGACTTCACAACTTCACAAATACTAACGCTGTAGGTCAAAAATTATACTATAATTTCTTAAATATATCAATAATTTTAACAGTTTTGGAATAGATTTGAAAAAGGCCAAAAACATCAACATTAAAACATATGAAATAAATAGTCTTATCATTTTTAACGACCTAAAATATATATACTATATATATATATATATATATATATATTAGATGGTTTCCGGGAATTCATCCGCGTAGTTGATAACTGATCCCTGCCGGGATCGATGGTAAAATGACGACGTTTCGGCAGAGTCACATCTGCCCTTTTCAAGTCGGTTCGCATAATTCTCGTAGCCTTCTGCTTTCGCTTCTAGTTACTCGAATACTGATATTTTCAGAAGCGCGCACGGTGTTATATAGTCGCGGCTCGGCGCCTATTGGTTGGCACCGTGAACGGCTGCGTGTGATTGGCCCTGGGCGCTCAATAGGCACGCCTCCCGCCTGCTGATTTGTTATTTCCGGTTGAGTTGTTATTGGACGGGTCCGGGCCGGTACTGTGTTTAATAGAATTTTCCAACAATTCGATAAGTTCTGGATTTCGTTGCCTGCGTTTAGACTGTGAGGCCTGTTCGCTATTTCAATTGCCTCTCTTACGAGTCTTGATTTCGGATGTTCTATATTTGCCAGTACTCTGGTGTTCTCAAAGTCTATTCGGTGTGACGTCGTGGTGGCGTGTTCCGCAATGGACGTTGTTTTTTCCTGCTTTCTTATAGCATTCTGGTGTTCATCACGTCTAGCTTGAATTCTTCTGTTAGTTTGCCCCACATAGGTTTTATGACAGTCTGCACATGGAATCTCGTACACTCCCTGTTATTCTAAAGGGATCCTCGTCTTCGGAGTCCTCAACACCGTACTTATGTTTCTGCCTGTATTGAAAATAGTATCGATATTGTGTCTCCGTAGAATTCTTGCAATACTGTCCGTGGTACCCTTGACATACGGTAAATAAGCCTTGGTTATTGGTGTCTCATGCTTCTCGTCTGTTCGTCTCGGTTTTGACTTTAGGGCTCTTTGAATATTTCGGTCTGTAAATCCGTTTTGTCTCAGAGCTGTTTTTAAACTGTCCATTTCCTGTTTGATGTTATCCTGGTCAGCTAGTCTTTGTGATCTGGTTACTAAAGTCTTGACGACGGCTTGTAGTGGGTCTGGGTGGTGATGAGAATTAGCCTGAAGGTATCTGTTGGTGTGAGTTGCTTTCCTATATACTGCATGGCCAAGGGTTCCATCTTCCTTCCTATTTATGAGAACATCAAGGAATGGCAGTTGATTATTGGCTTCAACCTCCATTGTGAATTTTATTTTGTGATGGATGCCATTAAGGTGGTCTAAAAATGTAATGAGGCCAAATCACAAAAGTATCATCCACATATCGCAACCATAAACTGGGTTTAAGAGTTGCTGTTCTTAGTGCCAACTCCTCAAAGCTCTCCATAAAAAGATTCACTATAACTGGTGAGAGTGGCGAGCCCGGAAACCATCTAATACATTTAGTGCCCGCGAAAACTTATCCGTTCACGGTGCCAGCCAATAGGCGCCGAGCCGCGACTATATAACACCGTGCGCGCTTCTGAAAATATCAGTATTCGAGTAACTAGAAGCGAAAGCAGAAGGCTACGAGAATTATGCGAACCGACTTGAAAAGGGCAGATGTGACTCTGCCGAAACGTCGTCATTTTACCATCGATCCCGGCAGGGATCAGTTATCAACTACGCGGATGAATTCCCGGAAACCATCTAATATATATATATATATATATATATATATATATATATATATATACATATATTAGTATATATTTTAGGTCGTTAAAAATGATAAGACTATTTATTTCATATGTTTTAATGTTGATGTTTTTGGCCTTTTTCAAATCTATTCCAAAACTGTTAAAATTATTAATATATTTAAGAAATTATAGTATAATTTTTGACCTACAGCGTTAGTATTTGTGAAGTTGTGAAGTCACAATTTTTTTGCTAAACATTTTTTTACTTGACACAAAACTAAAAACTAACATTGTGTGTCTTTCAAAGACAACGATAGATACTAATCCAAAATGACATGTTTGTTCTTTTGATAGATTTGATTTTCTTTGTTGTATCCGGTTTTTGACAGTTTGCTCTTTGAAAATCGAAATTCCTGCGCCTGTATCTATAAGGAATTTGTATTGCCCTGTAGCGTCTTTTATATAGTATAAGTTTTTGGGGTTGACAGTGTGAAGAGTAGTTACAGGAACGTTTGTTCCGGAAAGTTTACGTTCGGATTCATGTCGTCTAAATTCATTGTTGGTTGTTATGTCTGGTGGATGGTCTCGATTTGGGAGAGAACGAAAATCCTGGTAGTTTAGATTTTCTATTGGGTCCAAATCATCAGTTTGTTCGCCGAAGTTATCAGCAGAATGATAACTAGTATTTTTCATGTGTGGTATGAATAACTATTATCTGTATAATAGTCATAATTTCTTTGATTATCAGCTGTATGATAATCCTCATATGAGTGATTATTAGCTGTACAATAATAATCGTTGTAATCATCGATAGAATTTGTGCGACTTAAATGATGTGCCCTGTTTGGATTCTGGTTGAAATTAGGGTTCTTTTGAATCACTGACTGACGGGGTTGTTGCATATTTTGTTGCGATTGTCTCGGTTGATTAGGATATTGATTTTGTCGAAAAGGTGATTTTGCCTGAAGGTTGGTTGATTTTGCCGAAATTGTGGAGGCTGATTTTGGGAATCATTATTAGTGAAAGGGTTTGGTCTCATATAGTTGTTGTTACCATTAATGTTATTGTAAACGGGTGCTTGGTAATTTTGGGAACGGCATTCGGAGGCGATGTGTCCGAGTCTACCGCAAGATAAGGACTTATTTGGAAGATTAGGTTGAGCCTCGGGGGAATTTGTTTTGTAGTTTTCTGATTCTCAAAGTACGATAACTGGAGTTCGCGTCTGATTCTTACATTGGCTTCTAAAAGGTCTTTAGGGTTGCGGGCACGGATGATTTGTCCGATTGTCCGAGATGCGGTTCTAACCCGGTTAGAAGGGTGTTAAGCGCCATAGTGTCTATTAGACTCGTTTGCGCTACATTTTGGTCTGAGTTTAAATTGGATGCCTTTTGAATATTGGCGTGCATTTTTGCTGTTAGGACCTGTAGTCGGTTGTAGAAAGTAAGTGGAGACTCGTTGGATAGTTGCTGAAGGCGTTGTAGATCTTGTATCAGAGACGTCAGATCCCTGGAATCTCCAAAATGAAGATTCAAAAGTTGTTTTAATTCTACGCGAATTTATTAGTTGGGCCGCTCTGCCTTTCAATTTATTTTTGATATGGATGTAGAAGGTATCTTTGATCACCCGTCGACATGTTGTAAGCACAGTCGCAGGCATTAATGAATATTCCCAAGGAGATCTGATCTGCTTCGAACTCTGGGACGATAGAGAATATGTCGGATAGCCGATAGGGCTCGGGTTCAGAGCCGCCTCTGGGAAATTGTTGTGCCATTTTTAAATTTATTAAATGGGAGAATTGAAAAATTGTTTGAAAAACTAAGCAAAAATAAAATTTGTTCAAAATAAATGTATAAATTTTTCAAATTGTTACAAAACAATAAAACATATATTGGAGGAAAATAGTGAGTGTACACTATTTGGTAAAATATGGTAAAAATAAAATAAAATAAATCGAGAAATTAAAAAATATAAGGTACAAAAATAAAATTGGTATGGTTCGGGTTTTTTGGTCGTCCGAACAGAAAAATAAAATCAAAAATTATTGGTAAAATTAAAAATTGCGAGATGATTCCTGTTTGTACTCACATTAAATGGAACATCGATGCTGCCATGTTCTGCAGTTGTAGTTAGTTGCCTTGTTCTACGGGTACAGTTGGGACGTCTCGAGAGGTTCTTTCTTCCTTCAAGGGATTAGGATCCGCCGCTACCAGTTAAGCTCATTCGCCGGTTCTAGTAACGTTTATATTTATTAAATAGGAAACTTTCATAACTTGATAAACTTGAGTACAATAATATTAACACTAGAAGTAAAAGAAATCATCTGCCGGACTGAAGGTCGTGAATAACAATTTATAAGAAATAATGCGCTGACTCTATATAAATTTAAACAATGAAAAGGAAAGAAATTCTGCGAAGCCAAAATGACAAATGTGCAGATTTTATCTAACATATATATATATATATATATATATATATATATATATATATATATATATATATATATATATATGTTAGATTGTAGTCCTTCACTGATGGAACAATGTGATTTTCTTTGTTGTATCCGGTGTACATCCGTTTCTCGGTTTGTGCTCTGAAAAGAACATTTTACCTGACGTTTCTCCAAAATCTCATTTGGCATTTTCAAAGTTGAAATCTGAAAACAGAAAATGACAAATGTGCAGATTTTATCTATGGGAGACGATAGTAATATAGTATGAAAGAGTAAAATGTGAATTAAGATATACTACGTGACAATTTGAATAAAGACTATAATATTACATTATGCGAAAGAAGGTGTTATGAATTACAATGTTACAAAATATAATATTATTTTAAAGAGTCTTTTAAATTCCTATATAACATATATATATATATATATATATATATATATATATATATATATATATGTTAGATTGTAGTCCTTCACTGATGGAACAATGTGATTTTCTTTGTTGTATCCGGTGTACATCCGTTTCTCGGTTTGTGCTCTGAAAAGAACATTTTACCTGACGTTTCTCCAAAATCTCATTTGGCATTTTCAAAGTTGAAATCTGAAAACAGAAAATGAGATTTTGGCGAAACGTCAGGTAAAATGTTCTTTTCAGAGCACAAACCGAGAAACGGATGTACACCGGATACAACATAAGTGAAGGACTGCAATCTAACATATATATATATATATATATATATATATATATATATATATATATATATATATATATATATATATATATATATATATATATATATGTGTGTGTGTGTGTGTGTGTGTGTGTGTGTGTATAATTAGTATTAGGGTTAAGGGATATTGACTACTTTTCGTTTTTTATTTGAATCTCTTTATTTACATTGATCTAGCTTTCGGAAATTATTGTTTCCTTCCTCAGGGTTATGAAAATTAATGAGGTGATCTATTTTGTTGTTACATATACTTGTATGAAATAAAAACTCTATTGTATAATCTGTGAAATGCTTCTTAAGAGGTTACGTGGAAATGTCATTTGGCCGCATAGAACACTGAAAAAACCTTCAACACAAACACAAACTATGGAACATCATTCACTGGTCTGTTGGTCCGTCGTAGAATTCCCTCAGAGGATCTGACAACAAATAAGCATAGATGTCGCTAAGTTGTTTTGTATCCGCTTTTTTGTTAATTGGTTGCCTTTGCTTTCCGATATGGATCATTTCCAAAATGAGCCTTTTGTTGTATCTGTTACTTCTGTCTAGGATGTGGACCTCTTCTAGATTAATTGTGTGTTCATATTCTTGGGCATGGACTGTCAACGCACATCTTTGTTTGTTGCTTCTAATGTCGTTCTTGTGGATAGCCAGTCTACTCTTCAACCACTGCGACGTCTGTCCCACCTATGTAGATTCACAGTCCTGGCACTCGATTTTATAGATTACATTAGACTGAAGATATTTGGGTGTTGGATCTTTCAGTGGTGTGAACAGTGTTTTTATAGTATTGACATTGTAGGTTGCTATTCTTACCCTTTCTCTTCTAAAGATATTTATTAATTTAGGTGTTAAATTCCGAATAAAAGGTAAACTCCCAAATTGCAACTCTGGATCTGTTAAACCCTTCGTAATGTGCTGTGGTTGTGTTTGACTAGGAATGATATCTGTTGTACTTGTCTGATGTAACAATTTGTTGATTAGACGTTTAGGATAGTCATTTTCCATCAGTATCTTTTTTAGTTGGTCGATATTTTTTTTTATGAAAATCCTTATGACAGATTTTCGTTATTCTAATCTTCATTTGTTTTATGATGTTGAGCTTGGTTGATATAGGATGATCGGATTTCTAGTGAATGATCTTATCTGAGTTAGTATTTTTTCTATACCAATCAAACTTTATTATATTGTTAGAACGACATACCTTGGTATCCAGAAACGGGACTGTTTTATTCTGGTCCTCTTTTTGTATTGTGAACTGTTTCTTCCCATCAAAGTCATTCAATAGAATTACCAGTTCTTCTATGTTTACCTCGGGTAATGCCACTATCATATCATCTAAATATTTTTTGATGAGCTCCACTTTGCATGACAGTTTGGGGAGGCATATGTCCAATAGATGATCCATCACAAATGTTGCTAATATGGGACTTAAACTTGAGCCCATTGTACAACCTGTTTTTTGTATGTAGAACTTTTGTTGGAAGCAAAAATAGTTGTTATTCAGAGTGAATTTCAACATTTCCATAAATAGGTTATGTGAAACTTTGCAATTTTGTTAAATTGTGGGCCATTTCATGTTGACCACTTTCATGATCAGTTTTTCATGTAGACTTCCAAATAAGTTTGTAACATCGAATGATGCTAATACAACATTCTCTGGCAAAACTAGGTTGTTGGCAACTTCCGCAAAATGGAAACTGTCCCTTATATAGTAGGTGTTGTCAATGTTGTACGATCTTGTAAGAATTTCTGTTAAATATTCGGCAATATTGTTATGTGGGCTATTAATGCCTGAAATGAACTATCCTAAACGTCTAATCAACAAATTGTTACATCAGACAAGTACAACAGTTATCATTCCTAGTCAAACACAACCACAGCACATTACGAAGGGTTTAACAGATCCAGGGTTGCAATTTGGGAGTTTACCTTTTATTCGGAATTTAACACCTAAATTAATAAATATCTTTAGAAGAGAAATGGTAAGAATAGCAACCTACAATGTCAATACTATAAAAACACTGTTCACACCACTGAAAGATCCAACACCCAAATTTCTTCAGTCTAATGCAATCTATAAAATCGAGTGCCAGGACTGTGAATCTACATATGTGGGACAGACGTCGCAGTGGTTGAAGAGTAGACTGGCTATCCACAAGAGCGACATTAGAAGCAACAAACAAAGATGTGCGTTGACAGCCCATGCCCAAGAATATGAACACACAATTAATCTAGAAGAGGTCCTCATCCTAGACAGAAGTAACAGATACAACAAAAGGCTCATTTTGGAAATGATCCATATCGGAAAGCAAAGGCAACCAATTAACAAAAAAAGCGGATACAAAACAACTTAGCGACATCTATGCTTATTTGTTGTCAGATCCTCTGAGTGAATTCTACGACGGACCAGTGAATGATGTTCCATAGTTTGTGTTTGTGTTGAAGGTTTTTTTAGTGTTCTATGCGGCCAAATGACATTTCCACGTAACCTCTTAAGAAGCATTTCACAGATTATACAATAGAGTTTTTATTTCATACAAGTATATGTAACAACAAAATAGATCACCTCATTAATTTTCATAACCCTGAGGAAGGAAACAATAATTTCCGAAAGCTAGATCAATGTAAATAAAGAGATTCACATAAAAAACGAAAAGTAGTCAATATCCCTTAACCCTAATACTAATTATATACATACATACATATATATATATATATATATATATATATATATATATATATATATATATATATATGTTAGATTGTAGTTCTTCACTTATATTGTATCCGGTGTACATCCGTTTCTCGGTTTGTGCCCTGAAAAGAACATTTTACCTGACGTTTCGCCAAAATCTCATTTTCTGTTTTCAGATTTCAACTTTGAAAATGCCAAATGAGATTTTGGAGAAACGTCAGGTAAAATGTTCTTTTCAGAGCACAAACCGAGAAACGGATGTACACCGGATACAACAAAGAAAATCAGATTGTTCCATCAGTGAAGGACTACAATCTAACATATATATATATATATATATATATATATGTTATATAGGAATTTAAAAGACTCTTTAAAATAATATTATATTTTGTAACATTGTAATTCATAACACCTTCTTTCGCATAATGTAATATGTAATCTTTATTCAAATTGTCACGTAGTATATCTTAATTCACATTTTACTCTTTCATATTATATTACTATCGTCTCGCATAGATAAAATCTGCACATTTGTCATTTTGGCTTCGCAGAATTTCTTTCCTTTTCATTGTTTAAATTTATATAGAGTCAGCGCATTATTTCTTATAAATTGTTATTCACGACCTTCAGTCCGGCAGATGATTTCCTTTACTTCTAGTGTTAATATTATTGTACTCAAGTTTATCAAGTTATGAAAGTTTCTTATTTAATAAATATAAACGTTACTAGAACCGGCGAACGAGCTTAACTGGTAGCGGCGGATCCTAATCTCTTGAAGGAAGAAAGAACCTCTCGAGACGTCCCAACTGTACCCGTAGAAAAAGGCAACTAACTACAACTGCAGAACATGGCAGCATCGATGTTCCATTTAATGTGAGTACAAACAGGAATCATCTCGCAATTTTTAATTTTACCAATAATTTTTGATTTTATTTTTCTGTTCGGACGACCAAAAAACCCGAACCATATTTTTTAACCATACCAATTTTATTTTTGTACCTTATATTTTTTAATTTCTCGATTTATTTTATTTTATTTTTACCATATTTTACCAAATAGTGTACACTAACTATTTTCCTCCAATATAAGATTTATTGTTTCGTAACAATTTGAAAAATTTATACATTTATTCAAACAATTCGCGATCAGAAACATATGAAATGACGTGAAATTAATGAGGTTGAACCCAAAATGTGCTAAACCTTAGTTGAAGTTTCAAGTATTGCTTGCCAAAGAAACAAAAGGTCATTTGCCCAAAATTATTTCTCACATAAAAGTACACCTCATATATTAATAATGACAATTTGTTAAATTTGCAACAGTTTTACTTTACAATTTTGTCATATACGTTCATCCGAACAAAGTTGTCAGTGGCTTCAAAGAACGAATCATTTCTTTTACCAGCTCCCGTACTAAACACATCTTATAAGACAAAGGTTCAACCTTGAAACAAGATACCTACTAGCGCCTATATTTTAAAGCCACACATATGTTAACGACAGTGTTTTTAAATGCTCTGAAAATATAATACAATACTATATAATTTCTAGTATTGCAATTTTCTTAGTAATCCAGAACTGTTTCCTAATTTTGAGACACATTTGGAATAGTGTGTTTCTCAATATTTAATATTAATAAACCTATTTTAAAATTTCGAGAAAAGTTATGATTGCTATTTCACTGCATATATGAGACATCTAAAAATCGCAATTAAGAGATAGTTAATACGAAAAATTTCCGAATTGTTCTCTATAATGATTAATGATATGCGTAACTAGTTATTTGAAACTAAACGATACGACAAAGATTACTTAGTGGTTTTATTTTAATAATAAAATACTTTATTTTGTAACTGTAAATTTAGCTCGATTAAAGTAATTTATGTCTCTATGAATAGTTAAAAGGATTTTTGTAGAATATAATTCTTGGTTAAAAATGTATTTTTTATAATTTTATAGTTATTTCGGATTATTTCAGTTACGTATTACTAGTAGATAGTTGTACTTCATGGTGTATCTTTGGAAATTCTTGGAATTAGTCTTTTCTTTTGAATTCGGGTTTAATTTCCACTTACTTAGTTCGTTAAACCAATTATAATTTTTTTTATTTAATTACCTGTGTTTTGATCAATTTGACTAGCTTTTGATAAACTTTGGCAAGTTTTTACACAAATGTCCCGTTCAATTTCGGGTTCAGATATGTTTACTTAAATACTTAGAGCCCGAAAAGTGTTGATTGGTATGTCCTAATAATATGTTACAGAGGGTTAGTTGTTGATCAATTTATTATAACTCATTAATGGCAAACTTCATTTACCTTTTGGAATTTTTTTTTCATCAAAAATTAGACATAGACAGATGAAACATGTAGTAGAATGGAACTTTTGTGAAAGATACAAATATCAGCAACTAAATGGTTTTTAAATTCCGTGCCACTGTCAGGAATGATTGTTTGAGATAGTCCATAAAATGAAAGAAAATTGCAAAGACCTGCATTGTGTTCTTTTATTATTTTATTTTATCAGTAAAATATATCAATATGAATTATTTCTAAGGGCTTTTAGGAGTATCTACAATCATTTTTACATGTTTGAGAAATTTGGCAACCACTAGTGTAAACTTTTTTTAAAGAATTCCTTTATGTTAGATTTTACCCTTGTGTCAATATTTTATTAAGTTAGTTCTTTTTGTGTCATTCGCTCTGAAGTTATTACATTTTGGCATGGTCATGATTGTGATAAAAATATAAGCAATATAGTCTATGGGGGCAACTACTTCTTTAGATCTACAAGAATTTCTTGTTCGTTTGCGGATCTGGCTAAACTTGAAGTATATTTGTAATTTAAAAAAAAACGAGCTAATTCACCAGTAATTAAGGTGCTAGGGATTAGTGAAACTATTACTTTTTTGTAAGAGTTTGTAGGTCTTTCAGTTAGACATATTTGTAAAACTGTGATCGTGGGATGAGTGTTGTTCAGAAAGTTTTTGTCATTTTGATTCTTTTTAAATTTAAGAAGTATTTGGGGCAGGAGAGGTTAAAGACAACAAATTGCGTGATTGTTAACTTTCATGATTTTTATTTGTAGTTTTGTTATTCATTTTTTGATGTTGTCGGCATGAGAATTCTTCAGTCCAATATTTGATGAAATTACTCTAGTAGTATAGCTAACGTGGTCCCAGGACACTTTTCATGTTTTAGTTGAAGATGGCATGAGGGGGTTACCATGAGATCACATAGCTAGATGTGTCAAGTCTGCTGAAGAATCAGCAATAACCAGTAGGTGACAATTATATCTGTGACACTTCGATTTTTATTAGGTTGCAATATATGTGACACTTTTGATTTTTATTAGGTAGGTGGCATTAATATGTATGAACTTTTATTTTTCAAGTGACACTTTTAATTTTATTAGGTGACATTTGTAAAACTTTTGATTTGCCAAGACAAGTGTTGTCAAAATTTGTTTTATTGAGACAAATGTCAACTAGTAACTCCTGATGCGAGCAACATCTAAAACACACATATCACGCATGATGTGAGTGATATTTTAACACTCAGTTCACTCGTGATGTGAGTGATTTTAATATTATTGTATAACTTATGTATAGACTGGGGATAGCGTAAGCGTAAATTAATTTTTATTAATACATTTAGTATAAAAGCGAGACAAAGAGTCAACAGTCATAAATAATATAAAATGCCATCAAAATATATGTATGTTAGATGGATGTTACTAGAACGTGCTAGAATGAATAATATTGAAATTGTAAATGATACTCCTAGTGAGTCTGAGGAAGAAGAAGAAGAGGAAGAAGAAGAATTACCGTGGCTGCAAGAAGAAAGAGACCAGGTGACTGATAGTGATAATGATGATGAAGTAATTGATAATGATAGTGACAATGATATAATGAACAATGACAGTGACAATGATATGATGGTTGATAGTGGCTATGTTACAGATAGTGATGGAACAGAGTTAGCATCTGATGTAGAATTCTATGACATTAATGATGATTCTGCAGTATGGTTTTAAGTTTAGTATATATTTGATGTTACTAAATCTTCTACTTATCACAAAAAATAAAATATGTTTTATTATTTAACTTAATTTTATTAGTAAGAATGAATTATAATTATAATTGTTTACTATTAATGAAATTTTCAATATCTGTCAATTTTACAAGACCCTCCTCAATTTTAGCGAATCGTCTTCCATCCCTAAGGCGATAGTCAACTACCATTTTCAAATATAGTATAGGTAATGTAAGTTCATATATCTGATAGAATACAAATTGATTATCAGGTTCATAATAATAGAAACCATCATAGTAATGATCATAACGAATTGGTAAAAAATCCATGTGTGTAATAATATTTTCAGTCTTGATTGTAGGTGTGAATAGTTTAAAAATATTTGAACATTTTTTACATTGTGTAGATTCTAAACTAACATAATTATCGAAACACCAAATAAATTCGAATTCTTCTTTACACGCTTGACAATTTACTTTGAGTGTATACATTGTGACGATTGAACTGCAACTGAAAGTCTCTAAATTAATACATTTTATTACATCTATTTAATTCCTGAATACAACTGGTATAATTCCACTGTAATAAAGCAACATATGTATGTGTCGTGGAAATATTATTAGATGGTGTAGTGCAGGGGGGAACTCTAAATCTTAGTTCTGCATACTTGGATGCCCATATGTCACTATCTGCTTTAAACCCTGCACTGAGTGAGAGACATGCAGCCAAATCTGCTCGAACTTCAAGTAGATTTGTTTTAGATTCATTTAGAGAATTTTTTAGAGCAAATAATTCATTTAATGTAGCCATATGTGTTTCTTCCAACTGTTTAATGGTTGGTCACAAAAATTGTAATGGATTCAAACAGTTATTGTTTTAAATATTTTTTATTTGTATTACATAATATTTTACATTGTTCGTACAACATTAGTTAAAGGATTATATTTTACAAGACGATCATGAAGAATGAGACAATATGCAGTAGTTTTTTCTGGTATATTTTGCTTGTTTCAAATTCTAATCTGACATCAACAGCTCCACCTTTAATGGTATCTATTTGTCGGCTACAGTCAATTACAAATAATGTGATTTGTTTGGAAAAGTCTTCTGGTGTTATAGAAACTTGAATGAATTCTCTGTTATAATAAACCGCTTGGAAGTTGGCAAATATTTCATAAAGTGTTGCAAAATTCTTTTGATCAAAATTGAGATTTAAATTATTATATGGGTAAACTTAAGAATTTAAATACAATTTTATATTTGTGATGTTACAGCGATCAAATTCTGACATAGTCTTGTGAATATTGTTTTTTCGATCAGTATGGAATGCTACAATAACAAAACGAGGTTTTTCCAGTTGACTTGTCGTTTTCACTGCCCATGTATGTTTTTGACTTTGCTGTAAAAGTGGATACTCTAACAACTCCCAGGAACGAAAGCCGATAGGCAAGTCTTTTCCACGTTCTATATATTGTAAAAATTGGATTTTGTGGACATCAGATAATGACACATGAGGTACTTTCCAAACAACTTTATTTAGTTGACCTTTTGGTTTTTCTGTAGCTACAAAACTGACTGCAGCGTGGTGTCTGTATTGGCACGTACCAAATTAAATTTTGACTTGCTGAAATCACTAGACGACGAAAATCCTCAAAAAGCCAAGCAGTAATTTTAGAGGAATGCATACTGCAAAATTCCATTAGCATCACACATATTTGGAGTACCTTCCAGATTCCATCCTGCTTATACATCGAATTATTCATTTTTTGAATATGATAGATAGGTTTTAATCGTTGATGTGATTCCGGGATTTCTGGTTCGATCTACTACTGTTCCACCAAGTTCGTAACGAATTTCTTCGAAGAGGAATGTAAAACCATTATTAATGAATCGTAATGTTGGACTATACTTCTTTTCTGAGTTTAATAGTTTTCCTTCTAGGTATAGAAAACTTTGAGAAGGTAGAGTGTACACGTCTTGAGTTTGTATAGGAATTCTTATCTCATCATTATTGAAAAATGTAGTATTTGCATAAGGTGTGTAGGAATGATATTCAAAATTGGTTATAGCATTATCCGCAAGCACATTATCAGCCACTCGTAGTATGTTAAGCGTCATTTTTTTGTTTAAACACACACCGGAACAAACAGAAAAGTTTTTTGAGTCGTACACTTATATTTAATTTTATCCTACAAATGAATGTTTTGAATTGCCCCCTCTTTGTAGTCTTCTTATTTTTTTCTTCTTTATGTTTAGCCGTTGTTAAGTGTATACCTTAAAACTGTTTCTTGATAGGTGTTAACTCTTTCACTTGTTTCTTGATACTAACGTTTTTATAGTTTGAGTGTGAATATTTTATAGGTTGTTCCCCCTGTTGTGTTAAATAATTAGATGGATTATCGTACATGAAAACCATATTAATTAAGTCGTTTTAAATGTAATCTTATCGTAACAACTTCACTTTTAAAATTAACTAAATTTCCATTTTGATCTGTTATTTTAATAATAATCTCATTTATATATCTGGTATTGATTGGTAGATAAATAACGTTGGTGGGGTTTTCAACAATTTTGTAACCAGGTGGGACATTAGGGTAAAACATGTGTATTATATGAACTGGCATATCATTACTGAAAGAATTCTGAATTAAATTGCATTCAATGCAAATAGCATTTACTTTTGAAATACTGATTGGATAATCTGAATAGTGTCATTTTTTAGGTTTTAATTTTCTATTTTTAAATCCTAATAAAGGACCAATGGTGTTAGATTTCTCAAAATCAATTTCTTTGTTACATTTTATTTCACATTTAAATGTGTTATGATTAGCTCTCAATATTAAAACAGGTTTTTCTATTTTTTTATTTTTCTTATTATCATCTTTTTCCACAGGTTTCACATTTTTCTGTACAGCTTGTGATGATAATGTATGTGGTACAGCTGTCTCCTTTTGTTGTTCTTCACGATCAGCTAGCAAAGTGTGAAGCGTTTTTTCAATATCCTGTATTTCATAGGTGCCCACTGGTAATTCTAATTTTATACCGTTAATATAAAACTTGTTGTTGGTTTCATCAATATTTGAGATGGTATTAAAGGTCATAAAATCAATTAACCCCATCACATAAGTAGCATCATCTTCTAGAATAATTGGTGGGTAAATCTTGTTACTGAGAATAGAAGCACGTTCAGAGAACGTAAATGTATATGAAGACATCTTAATCTGTCAATGGTTATTAAATAACTAAAACTATTGATATGGTTTTATTAAATATATTCACTTAAATATCTTTACTATTTATAATTTTCAATTGAATTAATATGACTGAGTTCCTTTTTTGAGATAAAAATATAAACATAAGTGTCCACAATTAAAACTGTTATAGTTTTGAAATGTATTATAATTATATACTATTTTACACTGTCCAGTTGAATTAAAATATTTTAAAACTTCTAATGGAGGTTTAAGATTACCAAAAATATCAAAATAGGATATTTGTCTATCATTTTTCTTGTAAGCTGTCCAATGAGTTCCAGGACCTGTGTTAGAATCTAAATTAATAATACCTCTTTCAGTTTTATAAATTTTCTTAGGTAATTTATCTCTCATGAATACACCTCGAAAATTTGGAATTTGCCATAATTTTACATATCTAGCTAAATCAATATTAGTTAACGCTCGTTGTGGTAGCTTCCTGGAGGGTATAAAAAAAGACCATAACCTTTTTTATATGGTTGCAAATAAAGCCCCTTTCCACCTATTGCTATAGACTCCATTTTTCTATTATGACGTTTCGCCTCCTCTAATTTTTGTTTTGCATTTCTAGCGTCTGTTATCGTCTTGGCTATGGCTGCCGATCCACCAGCGATACTCCCCAAGGCTGAGAGTCCAGCAAAAATAGGAATAAGAGGTAGCAAACCTCCTGTCTTTGTGGTTGACTTCATATGCTTTTTAATTGACTTAGCAGAATTCAAGGCAATTTTTATAGCATTACCTAAGGTGGTAGGTTTCTGTTTCAACACCTGTTTTTTTATATGTCCTACAGATTTTATAAACCCAAAATTTTTTCTCGGTGACTTTGACTTTGTAACTCTTTTTTTTCTTAGTCTTCTTGTTTTACACTTTGATTTTGTTTTAACCATACTTCTCCTCTAGCGCTGATAGTATGTGTCTATCTGAGTGTTTTGCAAATACTAATACAATTTAAGATTAACAATTTTTATATCAATGAAATCTTACTACTTTTTGATTTGGTGAACTATCATTGTCTGAATCACTGTTTTATCAAGTTTACGTTTTCGATCATGTTCAACAAACTCAAGAGGTTCATCTAAATTAAGTTTTAATTTTTTAGAAGCACTTTCTTCATCTTCATCTTTTTGTTGTGGTTTTAGTTTTCGTTTAGCTGCTCGAAATTTACCCCTTTTCCTCGGAGGTGCTAAGTGTTCATTTATTTCTCTTTTACGTTTCATATTATATTCAACTTCCATATCAATGTCATCATTACCATTTAGTGGCGGTTTCGATAGTTCATTTAGTTTATTTCCCATCATTTGAGATCGTGGTAATCGTGAGGACTTTTAGTCTTATCCTTTTTTTCTAGGTGTAGGTTTAGGTTTGATAACTTCCATATTACTACCTCGATCATGTTCAACAAACTCAAGAGGTTCATCTAATTTAAATTTTAATTTTTAGAAGCACTTTCTTCATCTTCATCTTTTTGTTGTGGTTTTAGTTTTCGTTTAGCTGCTCAAAATTTACCCCTTTTCCTCGGAGGTGCTAAATGTTCATTTATTTCTCTTTTACGTTTCATATTATATTCAACTCCATATCAATGTCATCATTACCATTTAGTGGCGGTTTCGATAGTTCATTTAGTTTATATCCCATCATTTGAGATCATGGTAATCGTGAGGACTTTTTAGTCTTATCCTTTTTTTTCTAGGTGTAGGTTTGATAACTTCCATATTACTACCTCGATCATGTTCAACAAACTCAAGAGGTTCATCTAATTTAAGTTTTAATTTTTTAGAAGCACTTTCTTCATCTTCATCTTTTTGTTGTGGTTTTAGTTTTCGTTTAGCTACTCGAAATTTACCCCTTTTCCTCGGAGGTGCTAAGTGTTTTTCATAAAGATCATCATCATTTATTTCTCTTTTACGTTTCATATTATATTCAACTTCCATATCAATGTCATCATTACCATTTAGTGGTGGTTTCGATAGTTCATTCAGTTTATTTCTCATTATTTGAGATCGTGGTAGTCGTGAGGGCTTTCTAGTCTTATCCTTTTTTATTCTAGATGTAGGTTTAGGTTTGGTAACTTCCATATTACTACAACTACCATTCATTAAGTTTATGCTATCCTGTATGTTCTTCAGTATACCTTCACTCATAGTTTTAGTTTTGTTATTAGGTCTTTTCAAACCCATACCTAATTTTACTTTGGCTTTCATTGCTCCTGCAACCCCAAGTGCTGCTATACGTTCACCTATAGATGAGTCTTTTGAATGAAATCTCTGAAAAGCTTCTTCTGCTAATATTTTATCTGCCTTATGACGTAATTTTGTATCACTTTCTTTTTCGTAGAATTTATCATGTTTTAAACAGCTAGCATCTAGCAGATTTCTTGGTAGACTTCCTTGCAATAGACGTTGTTTAAGTTTTGTTCCAGGTCCGCAATAATTATAACCTGGTATATGCATTTCAAATGGTAAATTATTTATAGCTGAATTTAATAAACCTTGACCTGAATATAACTTCATGATGTTATTTCATTCACTATCAACTTAAAACTAACATATATTATTTTTTCAAGAATATTTATCTCATTTTATAGTAATGTGTCAAAGAATGAGGGTGGTAAAACAAAAACTTCTTTAGCTATTGAAAATGATAATTTTAATAGTATTTCTGATAATAATAAAAAGCATGGTCCATTGTTCCCGTCAACTGTGAGGTGTATTCTGGTGGGACCAAGCAATTGCGGTAACAGTTTAAAAGCTTATGTGCCATGTGTTGGTACAGACCATATGGATTTTTATGTATCTCTAAAGACAGCAACATAAATGAGGGCGTTACAGAAGAGGTTTTGATCACAATATATGTTTTGAATAAGACAATTATTTCAGTATAATCATTAACATCATAAGTGTAAGAGATATCAGAAACTGATTGAATTAAATCAATAGCGGATAATAGCAGATAAAAGCGGATCAAAAGCGGATTGAAAACAAATAGAAAGCAGATCAAAAGCTTATAACATGACAACCAGCTATTAACTGTATAATTATCAAAATGAATCTATCAGAGAAGGAACTAAAAAAACGTCTTGTACAGAAACGTAGAATTGTAAAAGAAAAATTACAGCTTCTCAAACATGGTGAAATTGTTAAGGAAAAGTTATTTTCTCCCATAACAAAACATCTAAAGGACATTGAAAGTAAACTGAGTCACAAGGAACATAAAATGGATGGAGCTAGTAAGATGGAAGAAGAGAAAACTTTTTTTAAAACTGAGGATTCTAGTCATGTTGATGAGGAAAAAGATTATATCTTTAACGATGATCTGTATCCATCAACATTTTCACATCAAGCTGAATCATTGTATCAGGAAACACCAAAGATTCCTCGCAAACTGTCAACGAGTTTATCCACACCTACAGGTCAGTTACAGTTATTACAAGATGAAAATGAAAATCCTAGTGAAAATAAAATGACAATTCTTCAAGAAATCACATCTGATGATGAGATAGGATCATTACATTCTCCTACAACACCTGGACGGTTCGCTGATATTGCTGAAAAATCTTATGTTGACTATTTAGACCAGTATGATCCTCTACCAAGAAAATATATAAATGACATGTATTATGATGATGACAATAAGGAATTTGATCATAAGTATGGTGTTAGATTAGATACTAATACTGAGAAACTAATGATTGGTGACTCAAGATTAGATATTGATGGATCTGATATTATTGTTAAGAAGAAACGATATCGCGGTAGTATAGGGTTATATGAACTATTGTTTAAAAAACAACCGAAACACTACTCTAAAGAAGATGAAGATAATTATAAACAAATTATTGCAAAAACTAATGCTCATAGACGTTACTATAAACCAATAAGCAAATAGATGGTAGTAAAATGAAAAAATATAAAAAAATTATTGCTCCTATGGTGGCAGGGAAAGGAATTTCTATGTTGGTGAATAATAATAAAATCGATTACATTCACTGGGATGATCCAAACGAACTCGTTGATAGATTGCGATTACTTCTCGCTTCTCAAACTGCGGGGCATACAGGTCATACAAACGAAATAACATCAATAATAGAGGAACTGAGAGAAGCTCAAATTATTGTTTAAGAAAAAAAAATGAATGATGTTAAACGGCAAATTGTAGAAGAAATACATAAACCAGCAAGAATTAATTTTAAAAGACGTAGGGTGATCATTAAATCTCTAAATGATCTCTTTCAAGCTGATTTAGTAGAAATGATTCCATATGCAAAAGAAAACAAAGGTTATAAATATATCCTAGTAGTAATAAATTGTTTCTCAAAATTTGTTTGGGCTTTCCCACTAAAGTCTAAGACAGGTTAAGAAGTTAGCAAAGTCATGGAACAAGTCTTCAAACAACAAATACCTAAAAATTTACAAACTGATGCTGGTGCTGAATTTTTTAATAATTATTTTAAGAAGCTCATGTTGAAATATAAAATAAATCATTACAATGTATATAGTGAAAAAAAAAAGCAATAGTAGAAAGAGTAAATAGAACTCTAAAAAATATGATGTGGAAAGAATTTAGTTTACAAGGACATTATAAATGGTTACATGTTTTAGCAAAAATTCTTACCAAGTATAATAACAAAAAACCTCGAATTAATTCAAAGGCTCCAATACAGGTTACAAAGAAAGTTGAAAAAGATCTATTAAACACTGTATATAATAACATAAAAAATTTCCCATCTAAAGAGAAAATTTAAAGTAGGTGATTACGTACGTATATCGAAAAAAAAAGAGGTGTTTTTGATAAAAAATATCTTCCTAACTATTCAACAGAAATATTTTCAATAAAAAAAGTTCAGCTTACGAATCCTACAACCTATTTATTACAAGATGAAAATAATCATAACATTCTTGGTGGTTTTTATGAACAACAACTACAGAAGGTCAAATATCCTAATGCATTTTTGGTAGAAAAAATATTAAAAAGAAGGGAAATAAAGTGTTTGTTAAATGGTTAGGTTTTGAAAACAAATTTAACAGTTGGATAAATAAAGCTGATATCCTTTAATCATGTTAGTTGTTAAACATATATTAAAGTGACTAGACGTACTATAAAAATGTTTATAATTGATGTGCAAGGTTTTCAGTATGGTGTAAGTAATTTCATCTGTAAAGAAATGGCCATTATCAATACAGATAATTTATGGTACACCCAACGTTTTGTAAAAATATTAAATCCACAAAAACATTTCAATGAAACATTACAAAGGCATTTCACTTGGTTAACAAAAAACTACATGGTTTAGAATGGGAAAAATTATGATGACTTAGATTATGAGCAAATATCTGAATTTCTGAAGAATTCAATTCCATTAGAAGCTGTTGTTATTGTTAAAGAATCTCTAAAAAAATGTGGTTACAGAAATTAATTTCAAACAAAATGTGGATTTATCTGAGGAACTGTCCAGCAATTGAAACCTTAAAATCTTTCATGAAATCTAATCATTGTAAGAAACATGTATATAATAATGAACTTAGTTGTGCATTAGAAAATGTTCAATATTTAGCTTATTGGTGTATCTATTGTAATAAAAATAAAACATATGTATAATTTTAATGTATATATTAATAATAGATATTTTTTATTTAAAATTATGTTTTGAACTTCACCTTCCAGACGATCCAAAACCTCCTTCTCCCCGTTGAGTATCAGATGATAAATGCTGAAATAAAAATGTATATTGAAACAATATGTATATACGTATCTGTGTATAGATACCTCAACTTCCTTCAATTCAGGATAGTAAATTTTCTCGCAAATTAACTGCGCTATCCGATCGCCTGGTTTTACGGTGAAGTTCTGGTGCCCATGATTGAATAATAGTACTTTCACCTCTCCTCGATAGTCCTCATCCACAACCCCAGCTGTTGAAAAAGTGAATCAATATTATTTAATTAATTTATTTTAGTAAAACTTACCCCCAACATCAATAAAATTATGTAAGGCTAATCCTGATCTTGGGGCTATTTTTCCATAGCACCCCTCAGGTAGCTCTATTTTTATTCATGTTTTAATTAGGGCTCTACTTTGAGGTGGTATATTATACTCGTCCAAGCTTCTCAAATTGAAACCAGCCGATTTATTGGAAGCTCTTGGGGTGAAAGCTTTTGGGTCCAGTTTAACGTATTTCAGCGTTTTGGTGTTATGTCCTTCATTACAGTGAATATAAGAAAAACTTGAGATGATTATTATTTTAAACATTTTTAAAACCCCAAGGTAATGTATCTGTAGAGATATAATTTACAATTTTTTATCATCGAACGGATTTAAAGCACTTTTCTTTGATTAATAGAATACACTTCATGTTTTTTACTTCTAAAAAGTTTCTCATTTACATTTAAATTAGTTTTATTAAACAAGCATTGAAAGTAATCTTCAATGTTATTTTTTCAAAGATGTCTCTGTTATTCCTTTATCTTTTTTAATAATACCTAAATTGTTTAAGCTAACCTCTACATCACTTTCATAAAGATTTTTCAATTTCATTTTTCGGCTTCCCTTTCTTCCCTTGTATAAAAAAGTTTTATGGTAAACATTTTTGATTTTAATCCAATAAATTCAATCATAATTCTACCATTATTTCATCTTCATAAGCCTAAAACTTTTTTATTTAATTGAGGTATGTTATATTCATTATTTATAGAATAATCTTAAGTATCAAATTGATGGTTATCTTCCTTCATATGCTCATAAATATCATCTACAAAAATGTGATAAATTAATGATCTGTATCTGTATATAATAATTTTGCTCTATCCTCAAATTTAACTTTTATATAATTATAATGAAAATCATATAAAATTGTTTTCGAAATTTCTAAAATACTAATCCACATAAATGGGTTTATTAAACTTAACATTCATTCTTTTCATCTCATTATTACCATATCATCATCAAAAATGGTTAAACTATGAACATTTGGTTTTGATATGTAATTTTTTACACCATATCACCATCCCATTTTGTAACTAATTTAACATCTTATATTTCCGAACGTTTTCCATAGTCTTACCGAAAACTGCGTTATTCATTAGTTTATAAAAAAATTTTTCAAATCATTTTTACTTTGTTTCCTTAAATTTGTATTTAATTCAATATACGATTTCAACTAAGCAGATTGCTTAAATTTTAAAATTCTATGAACCTTTGTAAGTTTTAAACCTAAACTTAACGCTTGTTTTAAATTTCTATAATGAATAACATAATTTTTTTATCAAAAGTGTTGTTAATAATTTGGGTGTTTTGATGATGACATTGTGGTTTCATACTTTCAGTACATAGAGGGAAATCTTTATGAAGATGATCTAGCTCTGAAGGGTATTCTAAATCAACCTCAAGAATATATCCTATATCAGAATTATCTGGGTTATTAAGTATATCTTCTTTATAATAGTCAGCATTTTCAATCCATTTAAAATCCCCAACAGGTAAACATTCACACATTGCAGTCCCATATAAATTATTAACATCAAAATACATTAAAAATGAGGTAGGTTGATTTGAATCATATTCATTTCTCATATATTTATTATTTGCCTTTCCATATCTATTACTACATTGGGAAACTCCACTCTAATTCCCCTCTCTATAAACATAATTTTATCAATCTGTAAGTAATTCTAATGTAACGTTAGAAATCTTCAAACTAGCATAAGCTAAGCCTGGAGCTGTATAATATTTCAAACATTCTAAATTATAAGTTTTTAAACAAACTTTTCTAAAATTTTAAAAAAACATCAGCAAGCAATAGAACATAAGTTTTCAAATATAACTCCCTGTATTCACGTAAATTTTGAATTTTAAAAGTATTCCAAACTTTACGTGCATGTTCATAATCACTTTTTCCAACATTGCAATTTTTAGAGAACTAAAAAATTCTTTAATTGATGGTATTTAGAATCTGCTAATTTATCCCAGTTGTCTAAATAATCATAAGGAAAGATACCTTTCTTAGATAAGAATTTAAATCCCTCAACAGTTTTACAAAAACTTCTAATAATTACTTTTCAGAATCTTCTAAATAGGATCCTAATTATCTAAAACTACTAGCCATAAAACGGAGGAATCTAAAAATCTAAACTTTAAATTGTATTAGAAATATATGTACTAAACGATATGTATTTTCCTTACTAACTTGAAGTAAATCTATGGCACCAGGTATATCTTTTGCTAATTCTCTAATCATAAAATGACTATCATAACCGGATAAAATTATGAAAAACTACAGGTATCATAAAATCGTCTTTATAATTCAAATTACAGAAGAATGAGCAGCCCCTCTATAGTTTCCAGAAAAATGACAGTGATCTTTAACCTTTATATCATTTTCAGTAAATTTCCCCCGCAAATATGACAAATTTCAGTTAATGAGAAATCATTTAATTGTGAACTAGTTAATGAATCATTGGAAATATATTTTGAAATATAGGATTTAAATTCATTGCAATTTGATGTAACGTTTAAGAAACCAATTAATACAGTCTTTTCCTGTATATAATTCAAATTTGGAAAGAGGATTATCAAAACTACAAACTAAGTAAAAAGCAATACTACATGGAACAATGTTTTGATATTTAATAATATTACTACAACAATTAGACTCATTAACCTTCTCTAGTATACATTTCTAAATCTGCATATATTACAAAG